>VZTM01025435.1:2887-25217 GCA_013400555.1 Jacana jacana
GAGTTAAATTTCTATGCTGGCACCTCAAAGCCAGCTCTCTGTCCAGGAAAACAAAATTACACAGATTTCGTGGCAGGCAGCTTGCTTTATAACAGGAGGAAAAGAAGTTAAATTTTGCCCACGAGGGAGAAAGTGCAAGGGAAGCAACCCAGGAGATTATTTTGGGTACGCAGTTATGAGGTACTTTAAAAATAAATAAATAAATGGCCCAGCTACTATATAAACATGACTGAGGAAAAATAAATATTCAGACAGGTTCAGCTGCTTCATTATTTCCCCCGATGCTTTTCAGACATCTTCACTCTCAAGCACTTAAAACACATACCAAAAATATTTGCTACTCCCTTAAGCCATTTTTAGCCTACCTGCCTAGTGCGCAAATACAGTTCCCTTGCAACAGCAAGCTGTAGTATTGTGTTAATAATTCTTCCCCCAATTCCACTGAGATACGGAGAGAAACTTGAAAGGAAAATCAAAAATTAAAAAGGCAAAGGGATCTTTTAATACATACTGTCAAAGAGCTGTGAGGCCTTAATCCTAGATGCCTCTTTTCCCCTCCTTCCAGAACACCTACTCCAGATTTTTCTGTTCAGCAACAAAAAAGATACTCAGCCTGAAAAACTAATTTTTCCAATTTGCCTTTTTTTTTTTTTCTCAAACATGCTGATTTGAGCCAAAGTTCTCTCGGTGACTTCACAGCTCAGCCCAGAAATGGTACTTCACAAACTTGATAAGCAAGTGACTTTCAGCTTTTTCCTCTGTAATCATATGGCCTGCCACTCTTTCCTTGCTGCAGGGTGACACGGGTTTGGGACAGAAAACACCCCCCCAGTTGACAGAACACAGTTCAGAGGATGGACGTGTACACATTTTAAATTTCCTACTCTTTTCAGTACAGGCACGTATCCCTCAGCGTCTTGACAGAAAGAATCAGAATCCCGGTAAAATGACAGCAAACACAAGATGTCCATGGCACTGGTTCATTGTTCTCTGCTGGAGTTAAGAGGTGGATCAGAATGTTTCTCACGTGATATTTCTGTTAGCTCTTTGTGTTAATTTATCATTAACTCCAGTGAAATAAAATTAAAAAAAAAACAACCAAAAACAAAAACCTTCTTTGTGTTAATTTATCATTAACTCCAGTAAATACCAGTAGTGTCCTTGTCTACACAGGGATGGATAAAAAAATTGAAGCAAATTAATATCTAACAGGAGCACATAAGCTAAGTTTAAGCAGTTTATGGGAAAATCATACTTTAAAAATAAACTTTTTCATTTTAAAAATAAACCTATTTGAAATTAAATTTCAAGTTACGACAATCTTTGTGAAAGGCCTAAGAGCAGGGTTAAATGTCTCATTAAAACCTTACTATTACAGTTTGTTTTTCAATCAGAATTCACTGCAATAGCCTCTGAAGACCAGAGAGAGGGGATATTCTCTTCACACCTAGTTATTCAACTAGTAAACTAGTTAAGATAAGAAAATGAAAAACAGAGCAACCATCTATAACCTGGAAAAATATAAACTTATTTTCCACCTTCAAGATTAGGGCTAGAACTAGGCATTAGTGAGTGAGACCTACAGTTTCCAAATCCTGGCAGACTCAGGCCCCAGAATGTATTATACCAGTTCCTTTGTTGCAGATAATAGTAATTTTATTAAATAATTGCATGTTTTACAGGAAAAGTATTTTGATAGACTTATTTACTTACATGTGCAACATTTAAACGAGCTGATTTTTTTTTAATTCATGGTACCACTCATATCTACATTTTATATCTATTAACTGAATTTCAATTGTCTCCAAAAGGTGCTCAAAACACAAATCACTGGAATAGTAAAACATTCAATGCTTGAACCTACTTCAGATAATGATCTGAATATATGCTTCTTTTTTTATGAATACTGTAAATAATGTGTACAGGGGTAACCAGCAAGTGTTTCTCTTATTGTAAAGGCAAAATTTTGCAGCAAATCAACACTCAATGGCAACTTCAGCTTTCAAAATACAAATTCATTGACGACCAATGGATACAAACTAACTTTTCTTTCAGAAAGCAGCAGAGAAGTGGTGGTAAAAAAACCCACCTCTTAAAAATCTATTACTTAAAACTAGTTTTTTTCTGCTTCAGGCTTTAAATCAGTAATAATAGTGGCTATTTAAATTACTTTCCTGTCAATCCATCCACTGTGATCTACAGAGAGCTATTTAAGAAGACAAAGAGACAGACTAAAGAATATCTTCACTTGTGCTACTGTCAAACCTCATATGGTTCATATTTTTCATGTTATATTTCTTTAAACTCATATTTTTACTGCATTGAGTATTTCAGTGGAGAAAGATATATGCATTATTATAAACACAGAGGATTGTTTATTTCCCAAAATAAAGGAAAAAACTTAGGCATTTGAAAGAACACGTTGAGGAGATGACATATGACTAAGAGCCTCAATTGTAATAAAAAGATCTAACAACAATTGGCAACCAGCAGAAGCACAACAAATATATGATTACCACTGACTTCTCTAAGACAGACAGCAAGGTAAAAATAACATGAAAGAAAATATGTACTCTGTAAATCAATTAAAAAACCCACCAGTACCACATACTGTATAAAAGTAAAACCTACTCAGATTGGAAAAAAAAAGAAACCAAACATCCAAGCCAAACACAAAAAAAACACTACCGAGATGTCTCTAAGAAACAATTTCCAGTGAGATCAAGAGCCTGAAAACCTTTCAGAAAGCACTTCGAGGCTCAGGATGCGATGTGCACTGCTGCTGCCTTCTGTCTTTCTCCTCCAGCCATCCCCATCCTTTAAAATTCCCTCTCAGAAAAGGCACGTCAGAGGATTTTACAGAAACTCCGTTGACAGTCCCATGCCTGTCTGACGTAACCAGGAACTACCTGGCAGGCAAAATACACCCCACAAAACCTGCAAGCGAAGATTAAGAACTATGTTTTTCTACACTGGATGCTTAATGTTTGACCAAATTAACAAGAGGACAAACAACCTCCATGTTCCTGTGAAACACAAGTGAACATAGACCCTTTCCTGTGACAGCAGGAACCGACTACTCCTGGGTACCTATGATGGGGATTTTACTGTTAAAAAAAAAAACTATACTTAGGGTAATAAACAAACCAACCTTAGTCAACAAAGAGGTAGGGTTGCTCCAGAGGGCTTCACAGCAACTTTATTACCAATGAAAAATCAAGTAAAATCACTGTTTAACTATTGCCAAAAGCCATGTATGTCACTATCCAGGCTTCAGAAATCCCAGAGAGTCACCCAGGCCAGCTCTGTACAAGGAACTTCCTTATCCTTTCAAACTACATTTGCCAGCAGCAGAGAATTCAGACAGACCAGGGAGTCATAGGTCTGGTCTCTTCCCTGCAATGAATAGCGTGGGACATCATTCACAAGAGGCCAGGGCCATCAGCGATATGTGGATAGCACCTATTGCAGTGTACTATTGAAAATAATTATAATTACAAAGTATAGCTGTGTAGTAACAGTTACAGAAGTCAGGGAGGGATTAAGCTTAAATTCGTGCATCTGAATAACCACACAATTTAGGGCAGACACAAAAAGCAGATAATTCTTTTAAAAAAATAAAAAAAAAGAAAGAAAGAAAGAAGAAGGGCAGTATGTTCTGGTTTTATGACAGCTGGGTGAGAGGTGATAACTGTGTGAGATCTATTTGGTCTGAAGTCTTAGCTGAGGATTTTCTCTATTTTTAGCAACAGTAACAATAGCAAGTGGATGAAGAACTGCAGGTTTGCATTATGCCACAGAGCAAGCTTGCCACACCTTCCCATGAGCTGCGCAGTCTTCCCTTCCTCTGGTCATGCCTTTCCATGTGAATTAGCCCACCTGGATGTACCAGCCCAGTTCCACATTAAAGGTTTTATTTTAAAATACACAATATATATTTCACAGTACTAATAGATGGAGAACAGAGGAAGAGTATAATTTATCACATCAGAGTACCTGAACAGGGAGTTGGGCTGTAAATTTTTAAATCTTGCTAAATCCATCCATTTATTTTGACATATCCATTTTCTTTATGACAAATGAAAGGAATAGTTCATGCTTTACATGGCTTACGTTTCAGTATTTAGACATCTCCAATCTCAGAGAGTCACAGTTACACATACAAAGGAGGACCAGCTCTGGAAACCTGGCACATTTCGGGGAGGCACACACTTCCGAAAAGCAGCAGACACGAAGCAAAAATTCCCCCAAAATAAAGGTATCCCAAAGGTGCTGTTGAAACTCACATGCCTGAAAACAAAATAGCAATGACTAAGCCATGGGCGAAGCTGAGAAATTAAATTCCAGGGCAATGGATGGAAATGAGGGGACGGGCGGAAGAATCCTTTCAGACCAGAGCAATAACTACCTTGCCTCTCTGGCCACTGCAGCCTCAGCAAGGCTCCTGGGGAGGCAGGGAGGGAGGGATGGAGGGAGGGAGGGAGGGTGCTGCAGTTGGATTGTCGTGTTCAAAAATCTCTGCACCTCCACACCATACCAGGACGTGTGCATGAAGGGGCTGGCAAGGGGAGCGCATGTCATACCTCCTGCTTTTTTTGCTTGAAATGGAGTCAGTTCCATCTTAGAGAATCAAGCTCTTCTCAACTGGTGTATAAAATCTGCTGCTAAGAGAGGGGACTCTCTCGATAATCAAATTAGACATGAATAGGGGGAGGGACATTTCCTTCTGCTATACTCAGATTTGCCAAATTTAGGTATGTTTGTGACATTTTAGACAGTTAGAGCCATCCATCAGCATCTCTGTCACTAGCTTTGGGCTTGCAAAAATGGAAACAAGATGTTGCCTTGGAATGCAGCTTTGCAAAATTCTGTAGATTAAAAACCACCTCACTACAAATCCAAGTCTCTGTATGCAACTAGAAGCTCCCACTGTAACACGATAAGCAAGACAGGTGCTACACTAAATGACCACATGAATGGTCGTTTAATAAAATGTTAATAGTAGGATTCTGAACTTACTCAGATTAACTTTCCTATTATTTACACAGAACATCGTTAGGCTATCAAAACATGCCACACAGCAGCCCAGAAAAACAGGCAGTGTGCTGGGGGGTGAAAGGAATCAGCATTCTGGTGTGGTAATAAAGGTTTCTTTCTCCAATGATAATCAACTCTGCATAATTAAAATAGCTCAGACTGCTGAACTAATTTTCAGACTGGAGGTTTCTTCCTGTAGCAACACTTACACACAAAGTTTCTACTGCGGCTGAATTTAATCGTGAGTCTAATTACAATTTTAATGAATATCTTCAGCACTGCATGTAAACTTGTACTTCACAGTCTTGCTATCAGAGCATTTTAGAAGCTTTCTGCATTTAATATAAAGGATTGTTCTGAGAGATGTTCGTAGTAAAACAGTATTTCACAAAAGAAAGCTTAAACTATATTTGGCCAAATTGAAATAATGTTTAAAGTTGGTTTAAAATAACTTTAAGTTTTAATATGCATATTTCAGAATATTTTTACTATACACTTAAATAACAATGAGCATTTGGCCTATTTCAAATCAAGTTCTAACTTCAGTATAGTCTGAACTGGACCTGCTGAGTTGTCTTTATTCCCTTTCACTCCTTTTGGTAAATACTTAAGGTTTGTTTGTAGATTTTCTCACCGAAAGCAAAAACCAATACAGGAAATTCTCTATTTGTTCACAGGAGAGCAGCCAGATTTAATAGTCAAGGCCGAAAACCAGCACCAATAAAATACCAATCCTATCTAAATTGCCTGATTTTCTATGTAATTCTAGTGCAGTGAACTAAAAATTCTGTAGCAGCCTCACATAAATCAGAAGCGTTTTAATTAAACATGAAAACTGACTGTACACCACGGAGTTTCTTCTTTTGTATACAGCTTAGTTTATTTTACGCTCCCCTCAAATTTGCAATGGCCAGACTGGTGTCCCATTTCCATTACAGGGTAGGTTGCTGGTAAAATAAAAGTGGCCCAGTAACCCAGCAGTTTGCAGATTACTTTTCTAGGTCCTATGGAGACGTGCTAGACTCGAGATGACAGGGTACGAGCATTCTGTAGCAGTTGATATATCCATCGGTACTGGAATCACTAATGCAGAATAAGCATTTTTATGTTCCAGAGTTAAATTTCAGTTAAGACTTCTATGAGGAAGCCTATTCAGATCATAGAATCATTCAGGTTGGAAGAGACCCTCGGTATCATCTTGCCAAAGGTTTCCAGGGTTGAGTTTCTTTCCTTCTCACCATTCCACCTGTATATTTCAATGAGAAAGTGTCTTTCTTGTTTGCTTTACAATCTGAATCTAGCAGGAACATCTTCAATCACTCAGTCCTAACTCCCTGCCTCTATATAATAACAGTATATAATCACTTTCACAAATTTATAAAACTTGATGTTGAAACCAGTTCAGTATCTTGTCTCACTAGTTCTACTGGGAGGCTGCTCTAGAATCCCACTGGTTAGAAACCCCCTTTGAGTGTTGCCTACTAATTTGCTATGCAGGAGGATTTCTCCTCCAGACCCTGTCAAGTTGTCCCCCTTCTGTGATACTGGCATCTTCTGTGCTCACAGTCCAACACAGGGCCTTCACTCTCAGCTCTGGGAACCCCCTCCACCAGATAATACCACTTAGACCTCCAACTAGCTGTGTCTCACATGTGACCCTAGAAATAGGCTGCAACGTTACGAAGCTGATGGGGTGCTGTGTTCTAGGGAGTCTCATGAGAGATCCTCCTTTCCCCAGCTGCAACTGCGACTACAGGTCACAGTTCCTCCCACCATGCCCTGACTATCACCTAAATTCACAGACCTTTACTTAAGGTTAAGGAGAAAAGGATTCAGACCATCCCAAAATGCATACTTCAGAGTAGATTTTGAAAGTGATTCAGAGCAAAACCATTTTTCGTTATTTGTTTTGATTTTCCCTGTTTCAGTTCAAATGTCCACCTAAACGCACCAGGTTTGCTTTTGTGGTTTTGACTTGCATTTAATTTCACGAAGAGAATAGTAAAGAGTTGCTTTGTAAAATTTAGAAGTGTTTTCAGAGGCAGTGCATTTCATGGATAAATTCAGCAACACTTCAGTAGAAATGTGCATGCTAGAAGAAAAGAGGTCATTTTTTCATTTCTTTACTCTGGAAAACACTGCCTCAGTATTGGATCATGTATATGTTCAGTTGTGCTGCAAGAATCAGGGACAAAAAAGGGAAAGACTTTGGTTTTGAGTCTTTTACTTTTAAATATGCTGTATCAGGTAAATATCTTCAACTTAAGAGGTAATGCAGGTAATAATAATTTGCCTTACTGCCAGTGTGGAGGCTGGTTTTCTACTTGATTAAGTACCAGTGCAAAAATACTACCCAGAGTTTAAAAACCCAACAACAACAAAAATACCCAACCCCAAAAATAGAAAAAGAATAAAAAGAGTTCAAAACCAAGACAACTGAAGCTTCCCAGGTATAATGGTGTTAACCACACTTGTAGCAGTCCAGAGTCACTCAATGGAGGGTGATGCTGCAATGGGAGGCAAAGCCAAACAGCAGTCATAGAATCATAGAATCATTCAGGTTGGAAGAGACCCTTGGGATCATCGAGTCCAACCATCAGCCCTACTCTACAAGTTCTCCCCTACACCAGATCCCTCAACACCGCATCCAATCTACTCTTAAACACAGTCAGGGATGGTGACTCCACCACTTCCCTGGGCAGCCCATTCCAGTGACTGACCACTCTTTCTGTGAAGAATTTTTTCCTAATGTCCAGCCTAAACCTACAGCTTGCAGCCATTCCCTCTCGTTCTATCGCTAATTGCCTGTGAGAACAGGAGTACACTGTACCTACATTCCCCCATTGTGTAACCCAGAAGTGGGTTACTAGGGTAATTCTAGGTAAGCCTAAACCAATCTAGCCACAAACCAGTGCGGAAAGATGCGGTTGTTTCCCCCTTGTTCCTCCTCAGATATGTGTTGCCACCTCTCCCTTCTGCCTGTTCCCACAGTCTCACTCATCTAACGGGAATGTAAACTTCTTAGTCGTCTTTGGGTGCGACTGGCAAGCAGGTCTGGCTGACTGGGTAACCATTCACTGGCAATACAGCAGGCCGGCTGCAGGGCTGTACAGCTTCAAGAATACAGACAGACTTCTGCTGCCTTCTCCAAAGGCAACAACTTCTTGCAGTGCCCCTCAAACTCCTGCAATAACCTGCGCTATGCCCAGAAGCCTCAACTCTGATTTCAGGCAACTGATTCAATAATGACATTTTTGTTTTTTAAATTACAGACAGTGGAAGAACGAAGTAACTAAAAGCACGGTGAGAGCTGGAAATACCTACAGAAAGAAAAAATGTAAGGAAGTTCACACAGCCCTTCAGATGCAGTTGCAAAGAATAGGAGCCAAAAAAAAAAAAAAAAAAGAAGATACACAGGAGGTGGTCTGATCTTTCACGTAGCATTGGTTGATCCAGAGCACAAATGTTTAATAGTTTTCAGCTATCCTGGAGATAGAAGCCGAACTATGAAACCGTACCAGAAATTCGAGGAGCACTGCATTCCTTGCAAAAACGAAACACATGAAGTATGTGCTTTTAATCAGGGCACAGAAGAATGCAAAATTACAGAGGGGGGTTATGATCAATCTAAGCCAATTTTGCAAGTCTAACTAGGAGCAGATATGAGATAAGGTTGTAATTGAGATCTGGAAGAAAAACTAAGCGTTCCCTGAAAAACACAGAATTAACCCTGAACTCTGCAATTAGAACTTACAACACAACCATCATTGTCCAATACATAAGGAAGATTATAGGATTGTGAAAGGTAAGAATTCTCTGACACTGAAGTCACGATTAAGGGTACAGAGCAGAAGACAGACATGAAAAAGGTTAGGGAGGAGTTTTAAAGTTCATACCCATTATGACAATTAATGTAAGCCATGACGGTAGAAAGAGGCAAGAAATGAAATCAAATCATGAAGTGGATTTTATCACTTTGCAGCAGTTTACCAGCTCCAGCAATGTGGACTGTTGAACAGGAAGGCAACATCACCTTTACCAGCCCACTGCTCCAATACAGGTCTTTAACCTGATTTTAATCAAGCAGGACATTCCTTTCTTGTATATCAGCCCAGCCCATGCACCAGGGAGCAGTTAGGAATGGGCAATAGATCCTAAATGGGTGAAAAATACAACTTATGGGAATACTGTTCCCTCTGGGGAGGGAAGTAAGCACAAAGCACATGGGCAAGAAAGAAAAAGCAATAATACCAGTGAAAAAGAAGTCACTGTTACCATGTTAAAAACTCATCTGACATTCAGTCTTATCAAGCAGATAGGCTAAAATGATTAAAGAAGAGTGTGAATCAATCTTCAGAGTTCACCCCAGAAAACTAAACACAGCTAATTCCATTGCCTGTAGAAATGTTGCTCATACCTTACAACAGAAGCCAAAAGAGAAGCCCAAGAGACACGTTGTTCGGTCGTACAAGGGAGAAGCAGATAAGAGAGTGAGTACACACACTATGCATTGTTTTAAAAATAGAAAAAAGAAAAGAGAGAGAGAGATCAAGATCATATTTTATCTATAGCTAAATTACAGAGCAAGGAGCAGGTATGTAAAGGAGGAGCATTTTTAGCACCTGCTGAATGAGAAATACTGGTAGAGGAGAAGGAATGTAACATATTTCAAATATTTTTCATGTATGATTATGTTGTCATGTATGACATGGTCTAGTGGGAGGTGTCCCTGCCCAGGGAACCAGATGATCTTTAAGGTGCCTTCCAACCTGAACCACTCAATGATTCTGCGTTTATGCTGCCATAATAAGTAACATACAAAAATAAAAAGCTCATATCCATGTATAACAAAAAAAAATTTAAAAAGCCAAGAAAGACACCCAACCATTTTCTCACACTCATACGTGAATTCCAGTCAATACCCAGTTATATCTAAAAACACAGAAGTTTGATCACATGAAAGACACTTGGTTTTATTTAGATTATCTTTTGAATTGGGGGAAAATGACAGAAGAGCACGATTGGAAACTGTAGGTAATTTTTGGCAGAGCTGCAACTGAGACAAAGCAAAATGACAGAAACATAAATCCCATATACCAAAAATAACAAACAGTAAAAGTAATAACAAAACACATAAGCAAATTGGAGTATGGTGACTAATCTACAGGGGAAACTGTTTAATGTAATATTTTTAAATGTTGGGGTAAAGATTCTGATTCTTCCTTCTGTTTCTTCCAAGTCTGCTGTTTTCTTGCTGAAAGGCATTGTGGAATATGGCTGATTCTGGCTCAGGTTTTTGGGATAGATCATGGGAGGCTTTCTAAATTGGTCGGCAGTAGATTTTGCCAGCACTCATCTCAAACTTCCCTAGCTTTCTCCAGGGTGCAGAGTAAGCTGGATCAGGTTTCATGTTTAAATTAATTTGGAATTGCTTTTTCCAAAACTGACTGGAGTTTGCAAGTTCTTCTGCTTTCATTTGCTGGAGATGAAATGTAACTTTCTGCCTCTATACTTCCTAAAGTCAGTCTCTCTAATGTTTCAGCCTACCTACATGACTGGATCATTCTTGCCTTCTACCACAATTCATTTATCTTCTGTTCTAAATTTTTTTCCTAAGTACAGTTCTATTCCTGTCAGGTTTACCCAGTTCTGATATCCCATCTGCTTGGCTATATATTCTTTAACAGATTCTGTTTGCTATATGCTGACCTAGTTCAAAGTTACATTTGTTCATTGACTGTTCCATAGTCCACCTTCTCCCATGTTTATTTCACCAGAAAATTGTATGGGTTTGCAGTTAGGTTTTTCACCTAGGGCATTTTTATAGATTAGAAACAGTACAAATTCAAGTATTGATCCCCAGGGACCCCATTTAATACTTTCCCTAAATTGAAATAGCTCCGCTTACAATCACTTCTTATTCCATATGTGCAACCACTGAGCTATGCATCCAATTTCATTATTACTGCATTTCTTGAATCCTTGAAGCTCTTGTGCAGTCTTGTGACAATGTTTGCTGCTTAAACATACCACATTATAACCCCATGGCATGCGTCTGAAGTACACTATGTGTACGAGTCTAACGTTACACGCCTTGGCCCACTTAATGCTTTTGCCTTAGCTCATGCCTGCTTTCTTTATCAGAAAAGCAAAGTTATTCTGTGCTTGCAGTGCTAACTCTGTTCTCACAAATGGGAAATACACAGTCATCAGGACTGACCGCCATTTTTTGGCTATTCTAACGGATGGGTTTGTTTCTTCTACTCAGCACACTGAAAAGCGTCATCACAACCAAGTATCTCACAGACGGATATTAAGCTCATCCTGAGCTGCATCTCCTTTTTGAAAGCTCTACATTCCCTGTAAAACTGAGTTTTACTGGTCATTAACACAGAGCCCACACTAAGCAAGCAGACCTCATACCATATAAAGTCTCCAAAACTCCATGCAAAAACTTCCATGCTGACTGGAGGGGTGGAAGAGAATTTATGACAAGTCAAGCAGAGAAGCAGGTCTGATGCACAAGGTCCATAACAGGCTCTCAGAGCCTGACACTTGTCTTATTGGAGGGGAGACTATATGAGACATCAGAGGCAGCTCAGCCTTTGAAGGTTCTCTTCTCACTTTTATCTGATTCTTGTTGAGAAAAAAAAAGTCCTTTCTCTAACACCAGGCTTTATAGAGAAGTTGGGGATCCTAACCACTTTTTCAAGGCTTTTCAAAGAATTGGAGAAACCCCAGGACTGAAGGAAAAGCAGGGATGAAACTAAGAGTGGCAATGCTGAAACAGAGAAATTAATATACTGGAGGGGGTAATGGTAATAGTTGGGTTGGAAGGGATCTTAAAGATAATTCCTTTCCAACACCCCTGCCGTGGGCAGGAATGCCTCCCACTAGAGCAGGTTACTCAAAGCCCCATCCAGCCTGGTCTTGAACACTTCCAGGGATGGGGCATCCACAACTTCCCTGGACAATCTGTTCCAGCGTCTCACCACCCTAGCAGTAAAGAATTTCTTCCTAATGTCTAATCTAAATCTACCCTCTTTCAGTGTAAAACCATTACCACCTGGGTCCTATTGTTTCACTCCCTGATAAGGAATCATAGAATGGCCATGGGCAGGGACACCTCCCACCAGACCAGGTTGCTTAAAGCCCCATCCAGCCTGGCCTTGAACACTCCCAGTGATGGGGCATACACTTCCATGGATGGGGTTCCTCCCCATCTCTCCTGTAGCCCCCTTTAGCTACTGGAAGCCTGCTATAAGGTCTTCCCAGAGATTCCCCAGATGGGGCTGATATGGGAACTACGTCATTCATCCATAATAAGAGACGCTTCAGCCCTCTCAGAATGGGCACAGGATTGGGGACAGGCAGATGTCAATTCTGTTGCAATGATCTGCTGTTTGGGAGCAGCACAGACTTAATTATAATTCTGGAAGACTCACAACATCAGGCAGACCAAAACAGCTGTTAAACCTGTCAGACCAACACTTTAGAGCTGGACACTGACATTCAAATTTAAAAGACAAAATCAAAAGACCAATACATCTAAACATTTCAAACACATGCACATGAATTCACAGTTTTATGTATAAATACAGATACACATAGACATACCAGCTAATTTCATGGCTCTTCGGAGGTTTGCCTCAAGATTGTTAATTTTCAGATTTGGTTATCTTGCACTTTAATGGGGATATATGCTAAATGAAGTTCCTTGTTACCTTGCTAAGGGACTGCCTGTAGGGTTCAATGGGACTATGTAGGACCTTCTCTTCCTCCTAAACACAACTCAGAAACTCAGTCATATTATTTTAAATGTGGTAGTACATTATTATGTAATGTTTTGTCTGTTTTTATCTGATGCACCATCTGATGCATACCATCCTTCACCACATTCACATTCTTCTGTTCACACCTGAGACGACCCCTGGACTTCATCCATTGGATCAGCCAGTCTTGCTCATTTGATATTTTTTCAAATAAACACCTTTGCATTTTTTCCACGCTGCTGCCAACACTTGGAGCAGTGCCCTTAAACATCTGCAAAATTCCCTCATTATCCTCCTTTGAACTTTCTGTGCATCAAATCTTGTCCTGAGGTGGAGTGGGGAGGAGAAGACAACAGGAGTTAAGGGCAGGTCCAATGCCTGTTACCCTCTGCAGAACTGGAGCAGAGGCTTGAGGTTACATGTAAAGAATAATTTTGCTGCTGTTCAGCAAGTTGAAGGATTCTTTTTCTCAGCATCCATGAAATAATTCTACATTAAGTTTAGCTATAAAGCCATGACCCTGGAGAAAGGACTTGGCTCTAAGCCAAGTGTTTTTCATATTCAGTTTCACTTTCCTAGTATAAAATATTTAAGAAAACATAATTCTGCTTAAAATAATTCTATAAAAAAGCCATCACATTCTTGTCTTTTTTATATGTATCAGAGTCAGACATTTCAAAATTATTTCATCCAGCACAAGGCTTCAGCCTCCCTTCTGCTGGGAGTGATCAGTACTTGTGAAAGCCTACAGAATTTATGCTGAAAGGCAAGCCAATAAAAAAAATAAAACTTCTTAATGCATTAAAGACCCTCTCCCTCTGATCTGAGTGTTTGTACTGTCACCAGCCATTGGAGAATGTGAATGTTTCTACATAAAACAGATTAGCACTAATGAAGTCTCTGGTAAACCATGTGGAATCCCTGGCCCTTCTGTCTGTTGATGCTGTGGAAAAGCTCTGTTCTTGTGGAGATTTTAGAAAATTATCATTATTTAAGAAAGTGTGAGTGCTTGGTGCTGTGAGTGACATTCTAGTTTCGATGGAAAGACTTTATCTACGGGGAGGTTTTAAAGCCTTTCCTAAAGATGGGTGAATTGAAACTCTGACCAATCTCCTCTGGAAGTTCATTTCCCAACCAATAATTTTGTCCCCAGCCTTTACCTGCTGCTTTTGCATCAGGTTTGTGATGCATTGATGCATTAAAAAAAAAAAAATAATCTATAAATCTGAATCTCCACAAAGTAAAAAGTGGTTTAGCTAACAACAAAGCATTGCAAGTTTTATAGTTCAGGCAATTGTTTTTGTTAACCACTAGAATTTTTTTTCTTTATTGAACTATTTAATTTGATGTTTTAAATAAAGGTTATAATCTAGTTTTTACATAACCTAAATTTTGGCCTAAAAAGGTTTCATAATAAATGCATCCTGAATATTTAGGCTCATTAGATCCTTCTTTTCAATTTGTTATTACTGAAATGTAAAAGATATATATGGCAAGCAACCAAACTACATCCCTGTTCCCAAAAGGTCTTTAATGCTGCCATCCTGAATACACAGCTGTGGAGGATGCCCCCAACAAGGAAGTTTTTCCTTCAGTAGCAGTCACAATGCTTGGGCCTTTCCCAAAAGTGGTACTACAAATGCTGCCATATGGCTGCCCAGCTGGGCAAAGTCTGTGAAACTCAAAGTAAGTCACAGGGTGATTTTTTGGGTTGTTTTTATTTGTTTGTTTTTCCTGCATTGCCAAGGAGGCTCGTTGATTTTCCACAGGCTGGCTGCAGTGCTGCCTGTTTTCTTCTGCTCAATCTATTTTAGGGAGGTCAGTGAAACCACCTGATGTCTGATTTAAACAGGGAAGGAGAGAGAAGCTTGAAGAGGCTGCGAGGCCCAATACTTCCTTAACAGTGTGCTCAGGAGCAAAAGGATCCGGAGATCACTCATCTCCTGATGTCACTGGGCACCAGTAACGCTTCCTTTTCATGCACTGAATTAAGACATCAGTATTTGTAGCAGCTGAACATAATAGAACTAGTGTTTCCTATTGGTTTCCATGAAGAAAAGTGCAGAAGCAAGTCAGCTATCCCTCAAAAAAAGGTCACAAAAATTCCTCCAGTCCCACATAGGTTCCTGAAAAATCAAGTACCCTGTTATGTGGGACAAAGACAAGAAAGCAGATTACTGCAGGGAGGTGAATAATTTCCTGAGCTAGAATGCTCTGCTGGTAGTCTTTCTTCTCCTCATTTGGCTCTCAGAACTTGCCAATCTCTGTTCTGCCAGCGAAAACTGTCCCGCACAGCCCCCAGGGATAGCCCTCTGGAGCTTCAGGGTGAGAATGCCCTCATCCATTCAGAGAGACTAGTCTCATGGCAGTCTCCTTTACTAAGGTCCTTTCCCATTTTTAGAACTGTTAGAATTAAAAACCAAACCAAAACAAAACAAAAAACCAACACACTTTATTCTTTGAAAGTAATTAACCATACTGCATTTCAGAAGGTCAACAGTTAAAGGATGAGTGCTTTGGCTTCAGCTCACCAAGCAACACACACTCCCTTTGAGATCACAGTGTATTGACTCAAGTCTTGGGTCAGTTTTAGAGGTTTTCAAACACCATTCACTTTGCTGCAGCAAACTGCAGCTTTTTTTATTGTTTTAATATGATACTTCATGCCCAGAGTGCATCACAGGGTTAAGCACAAGAACATTTTTGTGTATGCCAAGGCATTTTGTATCATTAACATTTGCTAAGACCATCTATTAGCATTTCTCATTTGGTCTACGAAGGCAAACTGGCAGAAACACTATTGACCCCAACAGTGTAAATGGATGCTCAAGCTACAGTTGGGAATGCGTAGCCTGTAACATCAGGTAAACAATACCAGCTTTGACTTTAAGGTAAAAACTAAAGTCTTATCTCTGTACTGGAATTTCATACAGAATTACTATGTAAACTATGTATTACTATCTATGTTCTTACAGGACAAATACATGTATTATTACTACATACCACAGACCTACTGACTTCACTGTTACTTCTGCTTTTTTATTGTAGTTTCTTTTTAGCTTTTCTTCTTTTTTTTAGGCTAAACTATGAACTCTGCTACTTTGGGCTTTTTTTTTTTTCTCCAGTGTCTTTCCTTTCTCTATTTTAAACATATTGGCAATCACAATAACCATTCACTGAATCAGTCCTTTGCATTTTACAGCCGACGGCTAAGTTCACACTGGGTACTAAGTACTAAAGGTTTTTTACTGGGGACACCGAGGCTTCCTTAATAAATGAAAGCTTTACCCCTCCACCTCATTTACCTGAGTATTTTTTCCAACCTGGTTATATGCTAGATCATCATTTCCAGTCAGAGTCTACTCTACATGTGTCCCAAAAGGAGACAGTTCCTTTTTCTGGTATTAATCACCATAATGGCAATCCCTAGACTTATTCTTTTGAATCTTAGTTGAACTATGGTTTATCTCTTCTTGTTCTTGATCTTATAATATTAACCCCACCCTTACCTTGACTCAATCCCATTTATTTCAATAGCGTTATCTCTACAGAGAGGCAGAATTTATGAAGTATCAGGGATCTGCAAGCTGGTGACTTAGCAGTAAATTTCTTAGCATCCTTAGCACTGGCAGTCCTGCTCTGCATTATTTTGGATTTTCATTATTTCATATTTTCCATTCCATTTCAGGCTTTTCATCAGTCTTCATCTGTGGAATGCTTTCTTCTCTTAAGGTTTGCTCAATACAGTGGCTATGGAAGGAGTTTGGTTTTTTATTAGCATTTACAGCAATTTTGTTTCGTCTTTAGTTTCTGGTGCAGTATAAATTAATCCTTGGTTAAGGCACTGTCTGGCTCCGTGGGGCATTTTGACATGCCTTTGACCATGGTACGAAATCACTAATCATGGCCCTTCTCTCTCCATTGCTTTATCTCTCTGTATCCCATTTTAAATTAAAAAAAAAAAAAAAAAGGCTTTTTTAGGTCAAAATCCATGTCTGTGCCAAACAGAACAGGGTCCCAGGCATCAGGACCATTCACAGATGTTACACTACATTTCGGGCAGTTCCGTGTGGGAATCTTTTGAAATTAACAGGTTACATTTTGTTCCTGTTTGATGGATATTCTTTTCTTTTTGCAACAAATTATTTAGCGCAATGATTTTATATACCACATTTGTTGTGCAGCAGAACTTAGCAGCAAAAATATGGGTTGAATCTTTTAAATTTTCAGACTGCATAATAGGCATTCAAGATGAAAATCGTTCAGCAGTGACTAGTTTCTGAATTACTTACTCGAGTTAACTATATATGTAATGAGTTCTGTCTCCATAGTACCACACACAGGCTTCTCTCAATCATGAAGATTATTTTAGGAGTGGAAAAAATGAATGTAGACTTAGAGTCTGATTTTCATATTTTCTAAGCTTTCTTTCCATTTTAGAAGGAAAAAAAAAAAAAAACAAAACCAACAACAACAAAAAAGAGTTCTATTTTATCAGATTTTCTTCCCTAGTCCAAACAAGTGATTGTTTTGAAACTCCAATATGTTGTAGAATTTTCTGTTTCTCCATTCAGAGGAGAAGAGTAGGTGTTCATTCAAACTACACTAGTCTTGACTTAATTTCCAACCACTGGGTGAGGGGGTTATATTTGGCCTTCTAGAATGACGGTGGAATGCTCTTACCACACAGGTCCATCTAGTCCTGTCATTTCTGACTACAGCTAACAGCACCAAAATATGCAGTGTTAATTTCCCAAGATACTCTTGAGTCTCTGTGTATTTGCTACTGAGACATAGGGGTTCCAGAATTGACGGTGGGTTTGGGTGGAGTTTGCCATTAATTTGTCCAGTTGGTATTTAAAGCCATTAAGCACACATTTCTTTATGGCTGCATAAGTAATGTACACATAAATATATATACACACACAACATACAGATATGAAAAACCTGAGGCAAGGCATTCCACAGATACTGAAACTGAAGCGCAAGTGATATATAATGTGCTCCATAAAACAAAGTATCAAGACCTGTTGATTTACTTAAGATTATTCTGGATTCCTTCATAGCCAAACCTCAGTTCTAATTATTTACAAGTTCCTTTTAGAAAAACATTTTTAAAGTTTAAAGAATTTTAAATTTTAATCATATAGTAATCAACAAAAATAACGAGTGGCTCTACAGCGTAATTACCCAGTCACTAGTTTGTAAGAACACTCTAGAACTTCTTTTAGCTAATAGAAGTTACACCACATTGAGCACATAAGCGCCTTAGCTCTACACAACATCGTACTGACGAGCAAGGTCTTCACATCCAAAGTGTCATGAACAACATCTGTGGATACTTTCATGTCACACTAGAGATTTGTTCTTGTGAAATTTCTAGCAACGAACTTGTAACAATAAGCAACAAAAATCTGATAAATGAATGCACAAGGTGCTTCACCCATAAATAGGTTTCATCCCCAAGCATAAAAGCAATGTCTGAGGGCAACTTTACTATAAACAAGGGGGCAGGAGAAGGAAACGGCACTGAAGCTACACTGACCACCAGATCAATAGCTATCATTAGCAGAGGTCCCTTAAAGGAAGCTTACTGGCACAGTGCTGACATTTAACCTGTGTCAGGTACCACCATGTGCGCACATACACAACTTCACATTTAGAACTGGAAGAGACAGAAAATGAAAGGAGATTCCTAAGCTAAACAGCCACTCTGCCCTGGAATTTTCGGTGGTTGTTGAGTTTCAGACAAATGCAACCTCTTGTGAGGTTCACAAACCAGTGAAGATAGAGCTAATTGTTATACTACATTTTAGATCTTTCAGCTGGTTACGTATATTTGTGTCTAACATAACAAAGAAAAGAGTGCATGTCTGCAAAAACCTCGTTATGAGTCGAGGACATGTCACACACATTTGATTAATCTTAAATTGACATCAAATCTCATTTCATTCTAAACAGGCTGTCATTTCAACTAATTTAGCAACATTCCCCTCCCTGAATAACAAACTTGCCAAGCTTGGTAAAATGCACTGCTTGTGCGTTGCCTGCCTCAGCTGACAACCCTCTCTACGGTGGGCTGTAGTTTTAATACTGTAGTGTGATCACAAAACACTGGGCATAGAGACAGCATACACTTGCCCATGGAATTAATAACAAGACCTAAAAAAAAGTTAAGACCGTATCTGCATATAGATACCAAATGCTTTTGTCTCCAAAGGGGCTGAAGAAGTAAAACCAGACTGTAGCTGAATGCCAGATGACTTCACATACAACAGCACTGTCTAGAAAACCCTCTGGAGAAACGTATTTCTGATAGTTTCATCACTGTACAATCATCATCATAAAAGATAATCCCCTTACTCTAAGAAAATTAGTCTGAATAGACAAGACAAAAGGGGAAGAATAGAACGAGTCACAAAAGAAAAGTGAAATGTCCAGAATTAGATAGGACAGGGTTAAATTCTATTCTTATGCCACAGCCATCAATACTCAGATAATACCATACATATAAGCAGTGTGCTAACACATAGTCTTTACTCATTCTTTTTCAAGGACCATCTTCCTCCATCTAAGCAACCACACTTAGGAACATCAAACTTTAAAATTCACAAATACAGAAGACAATTCTCACTGTAAGTTCAGCCCTTCTGTTCTGAAAGAATGCCAGACAGGAAAACTCTTGGCTTCCAAATTCTCTCTAAGAATCACCCCCTCCTTTCAGACCACAGTCCTTTCCTATATGAGCCATAACAGAAAGTGTCTGCTGCACCCAAAACACTTTAAAAAAAAAACAAACCTCACCAAATTCTACAAAGGAAACAGAAGACACAAATTTCAAGGCACTTAAAGATCTGTAGTACATTCCAATAGGAATATACTATTAGAATAGCTTTCTATGTATTTTGCAATTAATTTCTAGTGAAGAACTAGCTAAGGAGTCTTTGTCTTGAGGAAATGAAGTTTCCTTACATGTCAACAGAGTCCTTAAACTTGTAAAACTATCTTCAATACCATGCTGCTTCTGATGGGAATGGGATAAAAAAAGAGCTCTAAATCCCTCTTCAGAGATTTCTCTCTTCCTTCAGAGAGGAGATCCTGCATAGTTAGGTCCCTAAGCTCTCTTTAGCTCCACCCACATTGGTAGCAATGCCATGTCACTTTTCACCTGCTCTTTGGTTTCCATTCTCCTCTTGCACCCACCCAGAAATCACTGACAACCTCATATCCAGCTTTCCAATCCTTTCTCTTTAGTGCCCTAGAGCCTCACAGAAATCAAGCCTAGAAACTCCTAATAATCCTGGTAAATCAATAAGCAAGCTCCAAACCCATCTTTTTATTCCAGTTAAAGGGTGGGCTTGCTTTGATCTGTTCTGGTGCTCACTAAGATTTTTTCTGAGAGCAACAGCTACAGAGCTAACAGAAATGTCTTCATGCTCCTACAGCTCCTGAAATATTCCTTTTCAGCAGTAAATCATAAAAGAAACTGATGATATATTACTGCCTTCCCCCTCCCCTCCCCGCCCCCATCCCCATCCGAATTAGTTCATGGTGTAACTTTGTACTGCTGGTGACTGCTAAACAGTTGAGATAAAAAGCAACCCAACATTTGAATTGGCTCTTTGGTGAAACCGCTCTGACATCTCTCACTTCCACAAAACCTTTCCCGTTTCTAGGGCTACGTCTTTCATCAACCCCAATTCCCACAAATCCCAGCTCCCAGGAGCCATGCTGAGCCTGGGGAGAAGCAGCCACAAACTAACCTGGAACCAAAGCCAGGAGAAGATAGAACTGGTGGACGGCGTGTCAGACCTAAGGAGGCAACGCCACTCTTTGGGGAGAATGAGTGCAATATAGACTAAATACATAAATACTTCTTCAGATCAGAATTCTGTGTGTTCCTAAGTGGTTTTAAAGTTTTAGGATTTGGGCTTTACCAAAAGTGACTTTAGGACCCAACCTTTCTGACGCAGTAATGAGAAAGCAATAACAATTCCCATGACTCCAGAAGTTTGAGATAGATGTAGTGAGATCCATACGAAAGCTGCTGGAGCTGACAAAACTGGAGGAGTAAACCCAGCAGCCCAGAGAGAAGTCCAAACAGGAGCAGGTATGATTTATGTGAATTTAAAGTTCTGAGAATGCGCAAAATAAATATTTTTGATCTTTTTAAATAAATTGGAAAAAATATAATGAAAAGAATTTTTCTCTTCCATAATTTTTATCCATAAATAATAGCAACTTCCCGGTTAAGGGAGGAATGTAAATCTTTAGCAAGCTATTTGGAGGTGGGAATCGGCACCATCTTTCTTTCACATTCTTCCCCTGTCCCTCTCCTTTTTCTTTTAAATGCTTCCTTTTGGACACCAAGAAGAAATTTTCATTGTGTTGAGAAAAAAAAAAAAAAAGCCTCAAAGTATAAAACCTAATTTTACTAGAAAGCTAATGACTGCACCATAACCCAGATTTTCTATGGCTATTGCATTAGGGAGAAAGAGTTATGAAACTTCATGCTTTTATACATTTTGTTGAGCTTGCAGTCCTGGCTGAAGGAGAGAGCAAATTCTCAGGTGCTAAACATCAAATTGCTTATTGGAACAGCTGCTGCACCGAGCTGAGTAAGCAGGACATGCAAGAAGGGGCTTTTTCCAGGCTAAGTCTTTGACCAGCTTTGGTGCTAACGCTCAGGAATTAAAAGGAATATCTTACAATTAGAATATTATTACTGTTTTTCCCCTTCTACTAACTGCGCAGATACAAATGTTCTCTGCGCATCTCTTCATCTTGGATCCACTGTTTGTGTCTCATGTTGCTCAGGCTCTGCAACATGTCTTTTATGTCCTGTTCTCCAAGGTGCAAAACCAGGGGAGGGGGATTCTTGGGGGGGCGGGTTTTGTGTATATGCAGTTGTTTTGGAGGGATAGGGTGGTGTCACTGAACAAACGTTTCAAGCAAGGGACTGGAAATACAAATCTTTTCTGTTGAGGACTGATGGAATGCACCAGGGCAGATCTAACATTAAAAGCTGCATACTGTTTTTGCTACTTCTTCCAAAGAAAAGAAAATTGTTGTAATGCCACTAGAGCACAAAATCCTCTAAAGCACAAATATTTTTTTTATCTTTGAATACATTACGAAGAAAAATGTTCACCACTTTTATGGGGGGTGGGCAAAGAATGTTAAATATCATGAAATAATACTGATTGGAATGCAGATTATTCAAGATTCAGACTCTTTAACTTCCAGAGATGAGTGTGGGTCCTTTTGTTGACTTAGATGATGAATTGAATCATTTACTTGGGAGCAGGTAAGGCTGAGCAACTATTAGTTGCTCTGTGATGGAAACAAGATTAATATTATGGCAAACAACCTATTTTGGCTGTCAAGGTGGAAGCAGGGGAATGCTGGAGCACCTTTCACTGCAGACATTCTACACTGACAATCTCTGCAAGCAGGTAGGAGTGTCTGAAGTAAAAGGCATGATTCTGCAAAGCAGGCTCCATCAAACCTGCATTAATACC
>VZTM01025435.1:25242-47710 GCA_013400555.1 Jacana jacana
TACCCCTGCCTGCCCCTGCCACTCCCTTTCAGGCTTTATTTCCTTAACATTTTGATTTCACTCTTTGTCTTTCTGCAATTTTTTATTTTTTTTTTGGCTCCAGTGAAGTAGGGGTTCAGCTCCTGCTGGGGACTAAAAGGTGCCACTCCTGAAATCTCCTGCTCACTTTGAAGAACGACTTACCGAGAAAGTCAGCTTCTGTTTCCAGCAGGTTCCAATTCATGTTAGAAGCCTGCAGGAAATGGGCACATTGCAGCATCTGATTAAAGCCTTTCATTGCTCAGATTAATGCAGGGTCAGCTGGTGAAAAATCTTTCTTTAATAGAAAGCAAGCTGAAAAAAAACTAAAAAGCCTATTCACTTAAAATGCCAGCACATAAACAAATATTTCAAACTTGAAAAAGAAATCCTAACAATTATATCATTGTTTTGAAAACTCTCCTGAAATATACTTTTTCCCCAACAGCAAAAGGGTGTCCATATTCTAACCACAAACCCTCACATTTCAATGATTAGCAGGAGATAATTATCTGGAGATCAAAAAGCAGCTTCCATACTTTTTCATCCTAATTAACAATAAGCAAGTATAAAAACACCACAAGCTTGATTTATGAAAGTCCAGAAGACACATTCTAGGACATATGTGACATGTAGTCAGGCCTTCCCTCTTCACCAGCGGAGTCAGAACTTTCACTTTTTCTTAATCACGGCTTTCCACTAATTTTCATCACAATCCTCTATTCAAGCAAGAAACCTGCCAATCTCTACCTTGACTCATAATTCTAATGTTTCTTACAGTCCCAGTATATCAACAGTCACCTTCTGCCTTCTAAGCTGTCAGGTTCTCAGATTTCTTGCCCTTTTAACAACCCACTCTGAGATTTAATCTCCCAGGTGCTTCCTGTTTGCAGATTGCGGCGCAATAAACAGCAACATCAGTAACTATGCAAGCCTGCTATGTCTTGCTAGTTGGGAATCTAGAGGTAGAGAACGGGCCTGAGAGGAGAAGGATGATATTTATGCACATTGGTTTGAAAACGGAGTAGTGAGCGAAGATTATATTTGGTTTCAGTGGAAAGCGCCAGAATCCAGAGCTTTGCAAATTCTCCTGAGCTAATTCACAAAAGAACATTGTCATTCTGTTGACCACGGCAAAAGTAGCCTTTGGGTCATTTCACTTCTAAATGAGCTACAGAGGAAATACAGGGGAGTCTGATAAAATATTTTCTGAGCAGACGGTTTTTAAAATAGGTCCATGCCCAGCAGAAACATGCCTGTAAAACAGGTCTCCTGTCAAAGCGAGCCTATTCTTACTTTCCAGTATAATTAATTTAGTAAAACAAATTTTCTAGATCAGACTTTCATGCCTATTTTGCAGCTGAAGGATACTTGGCGTCTTAGCCTTTAGGAAGCGCTGACTAAAATAGTCAGAAAAATTTAACTTTTTGGAAGTTCACTTCAGCCACTTGCTTTGAAATCCTTGAAAATCTTAAGCCAAGTGTCTCCAAGTTACTATATGTTCCTTTATCTGAATTCTATGGTCTCTGCTCTGTTTTTTTTAATGAAATAATCTTGCAAGTCGTGAGCACTCTGAGGGCCCTCAAAGCATCTTGCTGCAGTGTTTCATTTTTAGTGCCATGTCAATTAGAGGCGACTTCCCAAGGTTGGTGCGGACAAACAGGTGACTACCTCCAACTTCTTTTCCAGACCCATAAATAGGCCTCTTACTCTTAGTTCTCATTTTCCTGGTTATTTATTTTCCAAAGTCAGACCACCCATCTTTGCCTGCAATGCTTTTACTATAAGCAGCAGATATAACTTAAGTACACAATATTAAAATTTGTATGTAGCAAAATAGAATCATGTTGTAATTCCCTATGCAATCTGTCTTGTCTTTTTGAAAAATGCCATCAACCAGTCATTGTTTGTACAGAGCAGAGGACTTAAAACTTACCATTTTCCTAGATGTTTTTGTCTTTAACACAGATATATATGTGTGTGTATATGTATATTTTTTGACCCTTTTGGTGCCAAGATATTGGAAAGAATACATGCAGATATGTGAAAAGAAAAGAGGGCTGTCTTCCTGAATCTGCCTGCAAGCTGTTGTGACAATGATATGCTGCTATTACTCAGCATATTCCTCGTGGAACAGGGGACTAAATTTCAAAACTGATTAAAGTCTCTGCTATGAAAAGGCCACAGACCCCAGCTAAGAATCCAGCCAAAAGTCTCCAAAAATTGTCCCTACAACATGCAAAAAAAAACTAGCACAAGCAGATACTACAGTTATTTATAATGAAAAATATCTTGAAAAGATAAAGATTGACACAGCAGTCAGAAGGGCTGTGAAGGACTCCTCCAGTATTTATTGACATAGCATGAAAAAGATGGCACTTCTCTTGCTCTTTCAGAGTGTGTTTGGGGCATGAGGGGATGAAGCAGACTATCCCCATGAAGAATTTAACACAAGGTTCTGTATTCATTCATTTTCTATTTTTTATCAGAACGACTTAACATTGTAACAAAGAGATGAACTGCTATCATGATATAGTTCAAACATACAGAAGCCAAAACTCAAGATGACTCAGCTAAGCTATAAGGTTGCAGATAGAGCTTGACTAAATAGGAAATTTACTACAAAGTGAGCCAGAACATAAATTTATAGTATGTTATTCATGTCAAACAACTTTCCTGCAATGGTGAAAAGTAACTTTCTCCAAGTAGAGCAGACCTTATGCCCAAATAAAGGGTTGAGAAGGTTATGTTGCACTTGCTCTTCTCAATTTAGTGTCTGGATGATTTGATAGTAGAGACTAGCTAATGTACTTTGAATCCACACCCCAGAAAACTTCAGAGATGTAATCCTGTGCTTAAACAGAAGATGGGAAAATTCGCTGGAACTCTAGAGTATCCAACTCCATCGTGCAATGGAGGATAGTTAGATTTGTTCAAGCATTATCAATTCACTTAAGGTACTTCATCGCTACATGTCGTTTCATTTTTCATTATCAAAGCCCAGGGCCTAAATTTAAAAGGTCTGCAAGATCTCTCCTCTCAATTTGTTTGCTGCTGTAGTTCAGCAATATTTAGCACAAATGTGCGTCGGCCCTTTAGCACTTTTCTTCATCTTTAAAATAATTTATCAAAGAAGGTAGCAAAATACAAGTTGATCAGTCTCTCTGCTTTAATGAGACAGGTCATAAAGGCTTTGTTCCTTGACCAACCATGCCAAAGTGCTGCTTTCACATATTAATGTGACATGACTTGTACGGTCATAATTACTATGACAAGATAAAGGGAATTAGTTAAAACTTAATTAAAACTACATGCCTTACAATTGTGACACTGTACATATTTAGTAACTTTACTTCTTTGTTTCTGGTTTATCAAAAGGGATAAGGTCCACATGAATTTTCCTGGTATTACAAGTACATCAATTAAGAAAGAAAATTAAACATTGATCATAAATAACCAGATGAGAAACAAATCTGAAATAAGACGAGTACTCCAATTCATGGTTAGTAATGAATTTGTTCACCGATACCTGTGTACTAAAACAGCAACAAAGGACAAACAGCAACTCCTCTTTCTTCCAAGGGTATGAGCAGAATTGATCAGTGCAGAGGTAGGGCACACAGATGGAAATCTGCAGTGACTGTGCTGCATTATTGGTAGCCCTTTCAAAACAGGCATTACTGAACAGCGCCATGAAGAATAGAAATAAGGCTTGTCTTTTCACATTACAAATAAGGACTATCAAAAGGAAACAACAGCCTTCTCTGGATTATCATCACGCTGTACAGCTCTATAGAAAGTATAGGGGGGAAGCAGACAGCCTAATCTAATACTGTTTAAAAGTTTAACCCTGTGCAGTGTACTCTAATAAGTCAGCAAAATCTAGTTACATGTGCTTTTCTTTAGCAGCTACACCATTTTCCTGTGAAGAATTTACCTCTACAGGTGCTCTGTTGTCATTTGTTGTCACCTTCTCTTTTCTGCTAGGTATTTCCCCAAGGGCAAGACCATATTATCGTGGTACAAGCCCTCAACAGCATCAGAGCGAAACATTACCCTGTCCAGGTTTTGGCTGCAGAATAATCTACTTACTCTTCTCCTACTATTGTAGAAGTCACACGCTGTTCTTAGAGCAGACATTCTCAATATGATCTGGGCTCCATGGTGACAAGTTCCTGTCACTTGGATTTGACCGTTTCAATCAACTTTATGGGCTTCTCATTTTCAAAGTCTCAACAAACTTTGTAAGTCTCAGTGTGTGTTTTAGCCCTTTTTCACCAGAATAATGTCAACTATGAGGAAAGAGGAGAAAGCAAGAATGGGAAAACATATTGCCCCAATGGGACAACTGGCTCCTTGTTTAAGGTGAAGAAGTGGTTTACCTCCCACACTGGTGCTAGTGGTGCTCTGGCTCTTCATGGGTTTTGCAGCTTATAATCCTGCTCTAACATGCTTCTGATGAGGAGAGAAAGAGTTAACAACACTGACATTTACAGTGTAAGTAGGTATCAGCATTAATACCGTTGAAATGAATGGTCCCATCACATCCATCAGAGCTACGGTTTCAGGTCTCTGCATCCAGGGCCCATTTTCAAGGCTAACAGCTAGGGGGTGACTTCTGTATTAAAACAGAAAATGTACCAGCGTGAGGAAAAGGGTGTCTGCACCCCAGATCAGCACAACCAGACCTACACTACTATATCCTGAGGCTGGAAGGGTGCGTATCTAGGAACAGTGCCAAAACATCTAAAGATCTAGGAATTTAAGAGCATTCACAGGCAGAATTTATACAAACACCTTTCTGGTTTCCTTGGTAAAGGAGTGCTGCAGAAACAGCCCACCAGGCTCTTAGACCTACAAATGAATCTGGTTCAAGGTCTGATGGCTTTATAGTGAGTGTAGCTCCTATGAGCAGCCATAAACTAGATTACAACTAGGTAGGTCAGGTGTCACCGATAACGTCGCTGCAGCAATACAAGATGTGACACCACCTACCTACTTACTTAGTCAGCATCTCCGGGGTGAGCCTTCCTCAGTGTGAGCTGCCACGATCCCACCTTTCTACAGAAAGCTAATGCAGGCAGGTAACCCTTTGTAAGAGGACACGTAACATCACAATAGCAGTCTGATCCTTCTGTTTGCATTACAGGACATTAAAAAGTTTCACAGGGATTAGAAAAAGAAGCAGCAAGGTTCTCTTTCTGCCCAATATTGTGACATTTTCTCCAAGAATTTTTGGTGTATAAGTGCACTTTATAAACACTTTTTTAAGAGGGCTCCACCCTTTGCTGGCTGCTGGAGAAAGGGGAATAATGTGAAATACAGTCCTGAGATTTTTAAGGCAGAATTAGCAGCTCGTGACTCATAAAGGCAAGAATAATTAAAGCGAGAAATATTCCAATCAATGAGGTATAATCCCTGCTCTCCTATCCTGGGTGAGCCACACTGCAACTATTTCGATCAAAGCATGTCTACACATCAATTAGGCCATATCTATATTACTATCACATTAGTGCTATATAAACAGGCTATATGTGCCTGCATACTAACCGCTGTAGTGCTTCTAAAGCAGATGTTGCTATGCTAACAGACTAAATCTAGCACAGACTCATCCTCACAAGAGCTAAACAAGTAGCACTAATAAAAAACCATTTTTTTAGATATAACAGACTGACTCTCAGGCAAAGAAAACTGCTGGGATGATTTAAGTCATCATTGCCTGCAGTTCTTTAACCTCACCATTCTGACAGAGGCAACTGCCCCCACAGCAGAGAAAACAAAAGCAAACTCCAGTTCACAATTTAGCACAAGCCTCTTCTCACTAGCAGTTTAAGCAAATATAGCAGAACGTGAACTGGAACACCCATAACAAAGATGCATGTTCTCTTCTGCTCCCCCTGCACACCTGTAGCAATGGGGTAATGTCAAAAATTGAGGCCAGTAGCATCTTGTCTCCTTCCAGAGAAATCCAGACAGGCAAGCACATAGTTACAATTCAATTAACACTGGAAATGATGGGTTGCAAGTTGCACTACTAGAACCAAAGAAACCCAACTGAAGCATGGCCTATCTTTAGCTTTAAAGGTAGACATCCCTTCACACCTAACAAAAACATCAACACCTTGAATCAAATCAAATGTGAATGTTAATAAATTAAAATACACACTTCTGTGCAACCCTGTGGCAACTGTGGGGATCTGTACATTTGTACAATAGTGAAACTCCTTTGGCACCACATCACCTGCGAATGTGGAAGATGTGAAAATATCATTTGTGCCCCAGCAGTAGCACATCAACTGTAGCACTAAAGAGAATGTTTCAGACCATAAAACCAACTATTGGAGAGGCAAGAATATCAAGAACAGAAAGGAATGTTTAGGGCTGTAGCAAGGCATGGCTATTTTGAAGACTGGGATAAACTAAAATCCAAATTAAATTTTATATTTTTAATTTACAAAACACCCTCATTTTGAGCCACTTTATATGGTTTTATTTATTTACAGAAAACCACAGTAACAAAATAGACATTCACAACAACAAAATCCAGACCTGAAAAAATTCAGGGGAACAAGCACATTTATGCAGCCAAAACTGCAAAGGACACTAAATACTTTCTGAAAAGAAACACGACAGCATCAATGGATCCGTGAGAAACAGAAATATCTATGTAAACCATATAAAACAAGGGGAAATATCCTTGCTTTGAACTTTAAAACCTACCAAGTCTAAAGTAAGTTAGAACTGCTTACCTGCTGTTTTGCAACCAAAATCACCCTGATCCTTGCGCTGCTGAAGGCTTTCCTTATTGCTCAGTCCACCCAAACACAGCTACTGTGTAACCTGCCAAGCACTGCATCCCCTGTGCTTTCATCTACAGAATTACATCAAGAGCCTCACACACGTTATAGAGATTGTAACTGGAGAAAAACCCTTAAAGAATTGTCAGGGGAAACCTCCTTTGCACCCAGTCTAACATAAAAACACAGGACATGCCCTGCTGGGTCAGACTATCCAGCCAACCTCTGCCTCCAGCCACAGGAGAGCACATCAGCCTGTCCACTTATTCCTCTCTTGCCCTCTGAGCAGCTGCTATCACTGGATTAGGGATCTCAGATGTTCACCCCTGGCCCCATCTTTAGTATCTGCCTTGAACCCATTGGCCAGGAATTTCTCCAAGCCTCTTTTCAACCTGATGATATCACCCGTCTCCTCTCCACAACCTCTTGTGGCAACAGTTTCACAAACTTACTATCCACCACAAAAAATTCCTTTTTCCTCCCTGTTTTTATCTCTTGCTATTTTTAGTGACTGTCCCCAGATCTACCCTTGCCACATCTGTTGAATAACAAATGCATTTTTGTAAACATCAGGTGCATCATGTTCAGTTTTCAGGTAGAAGATCCCAGCCTTTTTACCCTGTCCTTCCAATGCAACAGCTGTCACTCCCTCCATCATTTCAGTTGCTGTCTTCTGTAGCTTCCACAGTTCTGCTGTGTCCTCTGCAGAGACCTGAATGGCTTGCTATACTTCAGATGTAGGTTCTTTAAGATTTTACACAGCAGCAAAATTATCCCCTTGATCTCAAAGTCCCTCCTGATGAGGCCTGACATTTTGTTTGCTTTCCTGGCAGGCACTGTGCAATGAGTCAATTGCTTCAGAGAACTGACATCAATGGCAACTCTCAAGTTCTCTTTTCTGAGTTGTAACAACAAGATCTTCAGTATGTACATTATAAGTCCGTTTTCTGCAGATGCATTACTGTACATTTATCTATAATGAAGTTAATCCAGCACATTTTTGTCCCGTCACTCAATTTTGCAAGGTTCTTTCAGAGTTCCTCATCAGCTGTGTGGCATTGGAAAACCTGAAAGAGCATAGTATTGTACATGAACTTGGACATTTCGCTGCATGCTCCCTCCTCCAGGTCACTAATGAAGATGCTGAATAAGAACTGTACTAGTACGGATCTCTGGGAGCCTCCACTGATTCTTTTCATTCCTGAAGTGACCTTAAAACCCAACTGTCTGCTTCGTAACCTTTAATCGGATTTGAGTCTTCAAAAGGACCTTTCCTCCTGTTTCTTCAATAACCCCAATTCCCTTTTCTGCAAGGGCTCTAGCTTGTACCAACAAAAAGTAATGTAGAAGTAGTCTAAACCAAGCAACAATGCCCATGTTTTCCCCTCTCAAATCCTTTGTTCGCTGGAAGATGCTTTTCTGGGTTCTCCTTAGCTTTAAAGGTCTCTTGCTACAGCATAAATCATTTTCCCATCCCCTTGTTTCATCTCTGTTACTTTTTCTATTCCAAACAGTTCCACTGCTATTTGCACCAACTCCCATCTCTTAGACTGAAATAGCCTTTTTCCTTGGACCATATCGGTTGCTTTACTGACTTCCAGTGGATTAGAGGGGGTGCATTTCTTTTGTTTAAGAGGTACATTACTTTCTCAAAGAAAATATTTAGTTAGCTTACTCCAATCTTCTTCTATATGTTTTCCTTCAAATAAAAACCAAACAAACAAAACCAAACCATGTTTATATCAACCCTTTAAAGATTATTTAGCAGAAAGAAAAAGTAGGTAATAATTTCATAAGCAAAAAAATGTCTAAGAAATTATCTGCCAATTTGTGACTTGGTTACACTTTCTTTACATAAATGATTTACAGATGAAGTACTAAACAGACCCCATTAAAGGTTTTTTTCATCTAGCTTGCAACTTGCTGCTAGCTAATCTGGTACAGCAGGAACCATGTCAGAGGGGAATGATCAAAGTATTGAACAAAAAAATAAAGTAAAAAGGATTGGGTGACAACAGTTTGATGTCTCATTGAGGAGAGAGTAAGGCTTGGAAACAACTTTTAACATTTGGTTGTACATTCAGAATGCAGCTCCTGTGTAGCATACAGCAATTAAGAAAAGAAGGGATATTTGCTAAGACTATTTAAACCATTGGTGTTTTTCTGGTACTTATTAGCACCTACTTGTCTACAATGACAAGTGAATGTTTTGGATAAATGAAGTCTTTGTTAAATATTCAATACTTCACTTCTGGCTACATACCTGACGGTAAACAGAGACCAGCCAGTTAAGGTGGGTAAGGCTCTCCCCAGCCTCAAGTCTACCCAGCTGTGAAAGGGCATCTCATCATTTGGGCTAGGAATCAGAAGCTGCAGTCTGATGGCTGATGATGTTGATGAGTCTGTTCTCGGGTGCTGCTAGCTGCAGAACTTTACAGAAACTTGATTGATTTACCACAGCAGAATTTCAAGATTCATGATCTATCTGGCCTTACTACAGATATTTTGTATAAAACCGGAGAAGGCCAAACACTTCTTACATGAGAAAGACCTTTTTTCCCTCTTAAATGATCAAAGGGTGGGGCCAAAAGCCTATTTTAAGTTAGAAATAAAAAACAGAGAAAGAAAAAGGCAAAAAATCAAAACCATGAAAGATTTTGGGATCTCCTTTACAGGACCTGGATCTATGCTAGCAGGACATAAATGGGCATAAAAGAGATTAGACTGGCACAAAGTTACCAGACAACCAACTCTCACTAACAAGGTGCTCCGTATAGTCTGTCAATTCCTTTCTAGTGCCACCTTTGTTTTCCAAGTAATTTCATTTTGTAGACTCCTCTATAGAGGCAGGATTACATCTCTGTTTATATTTTCTTGTAACAAAATAAAATACTGATAGCTAGGCAGTTTTTATTTCATGGCAATTCTAATACGTTTAGGCCGACGCGAAGGGTAACAAGAATCCTTAACCACTTTCCTTGTGTTTCATTTAGGTGAATTTTGTCTTCTAATTACCATGTCAACATGACAGGAATCAGAACAGGGCTAACTAATTAATGATGGAACTAAAGCAAGTTAGTTGCAGATACACAACTAATGTTGAGACAGGTCACTTTTATTTTTCTTTTTTCCTCTCTGTTTTTTCCCTAGTTGCAAGGGGAGAAAATATAATTCCTGAGAGACATTTTGTTGTCAGTTGCAGCACTGAGAAAAAAAGAATATTAAGATGTTGGATCTTGGTTTATGCTGTTGGAAAGCATCAGCTGAGGATTTGTTACATAGACTGAACTGAAAAAGAAAAGTTAGAGGCCAACCTGAAACCAGAAGTCCAGGGATTTTTTTTAACTTAAGACATTAATTTCAAGTTAAATTAAGTGTTTTGTTTGATCTGTGACAAATTGGGTGACATTTTTAGTACACAGTGAGAACATGGAAACAAGATCCCGCTTATGCCTTGAAGTCCAGCATTTAGAAAAATTATTTTAGGTTTGTTTGCCTGAAAGAAACAGGCCTGGGCATTACCTGTCTTGTCACTGGCTACACTAAGCAAAGAAGATTCTGATCTTCAGCTTCTTAGTCCCTGTCAACAGGAACTGTTAAGCATCACTTTAACCTTTTCTTGAAGATAAAACGGAAAAACAGTCAAAGCATTGAAACTGTAAAGTATTAACTCACACTTATATATTAACTACCCCTTATTCCTCTTCTCTTTACTTGTAAAGGTGTTTTTAAAGGGCAACAGCCCTGGTAATCTTTCAGGTAATGTAAAAGATGGTAAGAACTGTCCTTCTAGCAGCAGGTGATATGGATGGGAATTGCTGTTGAAGTTCAATGTTGCTTTCTTGAAAGCAAACCAAGGAAAACACACCTAAAAGTGAGACAAAAGAACAGCAAACAGGCAGAAAACTCAGGTTTTGTTGACAGCCTCCCTGGTGACAAAGGCAGACACTGCAGAAGGTTTTATCCACTGCTACGACACTTGAGTGACCTGTGCCAACATCAACCAGCTTAAGACATTGTTTAGTTGCCTTCTAAATTATGACTTCATGGCAGCATCCCACAAAAGAAGCCTTTTTAGCCATAAATGTAAAAAACAGAAGCAAAAGAAAAAAAGGGGGGAGAGAGGAGAGAGAGGAAGGTATCCAGAGATAATAGGAGAACTAAATATCACAGCAATGGCATTTCCTCTGGTTAAGACATTTTTTGTAACTCTAACTACTCTTTAGAATAATCATAGAATCATAGAAACACAAGGTTGGAAAGGACCTCCATGGCCATCTAGTCCAATCATCCTCCTGTCACCAATACTACCCACTAAGCTACTAAATCAGGTCTTGTAGCACCTCGTCCAGACGCTTCTTGAACACTGCCAGGGACAGTGACTTCAACACTTCCCTGGGCAGGCCATTCCAGTGCCTGACCACTCTTGGGGAGAAAAAGTTTGTCCTGTCATCTCATCTAAATTTCCCCTGGTGCAACTTGTGACCATTCCCTCAAGTCCTACAATTAATTATCTGGGAGAAGAGGCCAGCCCTTTCCTCTTCACAACCTCCCTTCAGGAAGCTGTAGAGTGCAAGTAAGGCATCTTAGTAATAAGTATTCCTAGTAGCGAGGTGCAGCTATGATGACTGAGCCCCCCGAGTTCAGCCTGGCTCTTATAGTAGACCTGGCACCAGTTGAGATGTTGCAGGGAGCTTTCCCTCTGTTCTCCTGCATCCAGTCTTGTGACCAAAGCACACGGCAGACAGAAGTACCAAGAGAAGACAAGGTTTTGTTTACCAGAAATTCATGTAATACAGCTTGTAGGTTCTGTCAGAAGGACTTCTGGTTTGAAAAAAAAAATACTCATGCTGTGGTTATATGAGACAATAAATGTAACTTAAGGATTCCTAAGTAACCAGATCGAAAATGCAGCATCTACAGTACTTACATAAGAGCTTAAACTCACTTTGGCAATTCATACTTGCTAAAAAGCATTTGTATTGCCAGGCTTTATTCTGAATCAGATATCACCAGTCTTTCTACAATCAGCAAAAAAAATCAGTGTAAAAGTAAGAAAGCTGGCACAAGCTTCATACCGTGTTCTGACTAAGTAAACAGAAATGCAATTGTGCGCTTGTGCACGATCCAGATCTAATTTGTCTTGCTGGATGATTCTTCAGAACTTCCAGATCTGGTACTAATGATCACACAACCATAGCCACAGTCTCTTTTTGTTGATTTGGCTTTTGCAAACAATTTTATATAAAAACTGGATTAGACTTTCGTTACCTCTGACAATTTTAAGTCTAGGCCTCTGCTCAGTGATGACACAGATTTAAATTATCTCTGTCTAATTTAGCATGAGGATTTCTGTTGAAACCTCCATGCAGGCTATACAACATCGTTCTTCCACTTCTCTCAGATTTCATCACCTTTGCAAAAATCCATTTTGTGGCACATTGCAAAAGGTCACTCATATTTCCTTGTCATTACCTACTTCATTACTCTTCCCTTAAAGACCATGTTTTCTTTTAGTCTTGGGCAAAGTTTCTCTACTTAGCTGAGTTGGAGACATATTCATCTTGTTTCTGTTGTCTGCCCTAGGCATTGCAAACATCCATGCATCCATGGCATCCTTAGGCCTAAGATTCAGGATTCCATGGAACATCTGCCAAAGTCACCATTCCAACAAGGGTAAAACGTCCCTGACCTTTTACCACTTTATGGGCTCTACGAAGACTACTAAAGCTCTGTTGCCAGGAACGAAGATATTTTACTGGAAGCAGTGTATAAAGAAGGGGTTTAAAACTCCCTCCAGCAGTGCCCTTCTGGCCACGTGATAAGAGCACATCATATCAATGTTGCATCTCATGTTGAATGGTGGGATAGATTAAGAAGAACTCAGGTGTTCCAACAAAGCAGTGCTGGTAAGTGATACACCAGTATATGCTGGGGCCAACTGGCTGAACAGCAGCTTTGCAGAAAAGAACCTGGGGTTCTTGGTGGACCCCAAGTTGAACATGAGCCAGCAATGTATCCTTGCAGCAAAGAGCTGTAATGGTATCCTTGGCTGCATTAGAAGGAATGTTGTCAGCAGGTCAAGGGAGGTGATCCTTCCCTTCTGTTCTGCACTGGTAAGGCCGCACCTGAACGCTGTTCCCAGTTCTGAGCTTCTCAGTACAAGATAGACACAGAGCTCCTAGAGGGAGTCACATGAAGAAATGCAATGACAAAGGCACTGGAGCACCTGCCATAAGAGGAAAGACTAAGAGCTGGGATTGCTTAGTCTGTGGAAGAGAGGACTCAGGGAGGAATTTTGTGACTTTCTAAAGGGAGACCGTAAAGAAAGAGACAGTGGTGCCCAAGGACAGGTGCAGAAGCAATGAGCACAAACTGCAACACAGGAGATTCCCTTTGAACATCAAGAAACACTTTTAATGTGAGGGTGACTAAGCACTAGAACAGGTCACCCAGGTAGGTTGTGGAATCCCCATTCTTGGAGATGTTGAAGAGACATCTAGACATAGTCCTGGACAGCCTGTTCTAGTTGACCCTGCTTTAGCAGATGGGTTGGACAAGATGATGTTCAGAGGTCCCTTCCAACATCAAACAGTTTTTGATTTTGCACATCTGCAAGCCATGCTTGCCTATCTTTAAAACTATCTACCCTTTGGTTTGCAGTGGCCTCTTGAAAAAGCCTTTGGCACAAGGGATGCTGCAGTAGTTTCGTACTGCTATAACCTTTCCTTCCAGCAGACCTCCTAGTGCCAGGCATTTGTGCCAGGATTTATGCCAGAGGAAGCTGGCAGGGCACCCAACAAAACTTCACCCAATGTTTTATGAAGTCTCAGAGCCAGTTGAGGGAGCTTGTTTTTCATGTGCCACTGCTTGTTATCGCAGCACAGCATATCTGGGCCAAAAAGTTAACTTCTTGGAGGTCAGGTATATAATGCAAAGTTCCTCCCCATCTGAAAAGGCCTTAAACTGGCATAGCTGATGAGACTGAAATATCTGCACTGCCCTTGTTATACAGCCCAGCCCATCATTTCTAAACCTTACACCACACCTGCCCATCTCACTCCATGGTTGCTCCCGTTGCCATTCTGGGAAGTACAGATGTGGCATCTAGAGGATGTTGTTCCTTCCGAGGACTGAAAAAAGCAAAGCCCAAATGACACTGAAAATTCTTGTGCTTTTGAACAGTTATGATATTGAGATTTAGCTGCTTATTTATTTTTTCGTTCCTGTCCCTTAAGAGCTGAACTTTTATTAAAACTAAAGAGGGACAGGGTTGTCTTTTTGGCAAAGTCTTGAAACAAATCCTGAGTATATTCTGCTGACTCAAAACCTAAAAGGTTACTACAAAGATCTCTCCATTGTTCATTTAATCTAACCTAACAGGTTTGTGGGGAAAAGGGTGGTACTTTTCAAACCAAGAAAGATAGTAATACCACCTCCTCAGGCTTCTCACCACATAATTACTCTTCTCAGTTGAGCACTAGACAAATTATGTCTTCCTTTTCCAAGCAGAAACACTGACCTTGGAGACAGTCATAGGAAAGTTTATTTCCTTGAAAACAAACTCTACCTTCAGAGATCACATTCTACTCTAGAATCAAATGAGGATCCTGTAGGAAATCTTTGATTACCTTACCTCCATGCCACTTCAATATGGAAGTTTTCGATTGTATTTATTACATGATAAAGAATCTTGACATCTTTGAGCATAAAATATGATTTCCTGGTGAACCATCACTGAAAAAGGCATTTGGGCTTAAGTCTTCTTTGGTCAGACTTTAACTGAATCAAAGAATCTGGAGTTTCCTCAAGCTGAAGTCCGTAATCAGAGGGTAAAACCTTCCTACCCTCTCAGGTAGAAAAGGACAGCAGACTCGCAATGGTACTTGCTATGGAATGAATTGCTTTCCTATTCTGTGGAGACAGTCTTGATAAGGCTTTTAGAGGTTGAAAGATGAACAGCTGCCTAGGGAAATATAGTGGCCAAAGTTTTGGAGTAGTTTGGCAGAAGCAGCCAGTACAGAACAACATGAACTGGAGTCTTTGCTCCTGCAAAACTGCAGTCAGAGCTAAGGGCCTGAAGAAACAATTAACAGTCCAGAGAGCAAAGGTAAATACCTCCTGGTGTTACCAATCTGAAAAATAATGTAATAATCAGTCTTTGAAGAATCTGGAATTATATGTGTGTGTGTGTAGATATATAGATACATATGTGTCTTATGAGATATTTAGGATAACTAGGTCACTGAGTCCAGGTCTTCCGAGTGACAAATAATCACATAGTAGATACTTAGTTCAGAAAAATTCATGAACACATACATCTTGTCACTGAGATCAGCATGCTCCCCATCTCCTCTCTGGAAGTTCACAAAAATAACAAAAGCCCCATACAACAATGTTAAAAAGGAAAAAAGTAAAGAAGGAGATTCAATCTCAAAGGGCGTTATAGTAGCTGGGGAATTTCCTCGTTGAAAATGTGTGGCATCCTAGGTTACTCTCCTCTTCTTAAAGAGGGAAGGTAAAGTTCCCTGCACAGTCCCAGCTAGTCTGACATGGTGGGGGAAATTATGTTCTATCCAAGTATGAGACTAATTTATCAGTTTACTACTAATTGACCCAAGTGAATCAGGTACTGAAGACACAAGAGGTGCTCTCACTCATGAAGAGATTACAGTCTAAAGTGAAGTCCAGATTGACATTGAAAAAAACTTTTCATTTAGCAGGAATAAATAATAAGCCCTACTAAACTAAGCAGAATTGGAAACAAAGATTTCTACCTACTGCCTAAATAGCCCAGGAACTCAGTGCAAGAGGAATGTTGCAGATGCTTGAAATGCCATTCAAATAGTGATCAGACAAATTATCAAAAGAAAAAGTTATTAACGATATTAAACACTTGCATGTAACTTCAGGTTCAAGAAGTACCTAAGCTGCAACACAATAAGAGTGGAGAAGATATGGAGACGAAATACTACACTATACCACTCTGGGTTTTGTGTTCTTTCCTTAGTCATCTGTTACTGTCTGTTATGAGGGATGTCACATAAGCAGATGGGTCTGTCGTCTCCCTCGGTGATGTCTTTTCTAAGATTCTTATGTTTTTAAGCTGGGGGACTGGGGGGTAAAAGGCTCTACAGCTCATTAGCAGTGTCTTGTGATATAGGCACTAACTTTAAGCTGAAAAATACCTTACGTTGGAAAAAGGGAGCATTTAAATATTAAATATTAAACATTCTTGGCCTTTACAGAACTTAAAGAGGCAAGAGTGTCCATTCTATGCTCGCAGTGATAAATTTCATCTCCTACACTGCTCTGCCTGCTGAACCTACTGAGCCTACAGCACCCAGACTGTGTACTTTTGAAATTATAAACATTAAACAAAACACAAATAGTTCTGGAAAAACACACTGCAAACCAAATATTACTGCATGGGCTAAAATGTTTTTTTTTTTTTTGAGTACTACATCCAACAACAGAAAGCCATTCCAAAAATTATTTCAGTGATCCTTTCAGTTATTTTTCTATAGCCCACTGCTGGTGTTTTTCATACTTCATCCCCTGTGACAGTAACAAAAGTGATTTATCTAAAACTTCATAATCACAATTATGACCTCTTATGTTCCAGAAAAAGAGGAGGTAACAGAGAGTAAGGAGTACTCTCATCTCTGTGGACTAGTCCATAGAGAGATTTGTCCCTCCATCTACAAGCCCTCTTTGCTGTTGGATTACACAGTGGTGCAGCAGTGATAGCAGAGTGCAGCTACTCAACTTGTTTTCCTGGTTTTAGGAACAAATTGTGGCATAGCACTTACAGGCGTTAGAAGGAAACAAAGTAGTGCTTGTGTATGGATCACAAAAGACAACAGAACTCCAGGCCTCTAGACCGAAAAAGCAATACCGTTCCCCACTTTGTTAAAGCAGAATGTGTAAGCCCCTACACCTACGACCAGGAATGGCCAAGCTCTTCCCACCTTCACAGCAGCAGAATCAGAAACCTCAGTGCAGGTTCAGGTGCTGTCATAGAATCATAGAATCATTCAGGTTGGAAGAGAGCCTTGGGATCATCGAGTCCAACAATCAGCCCTACTCTACAAAGTTCTTCCCCAAAGTTCTGTGACAGGAGCACAAAATGGCAAAGCAGACAACCATAGATGAGATTCTTGGAACTCTGGCTCTGCCTTTGCTTGGCTAATCTTTCTCAGATTCTCAGTTCTTAGAAACTACTAAGCAGTGCCACATGTGTGCAGGTATGAAACCTAGAAGCATAGAGGAATGGTAAGGTTCAGACATTTTAAGACAACTTCATGGGCAACCTAGGACTAGGTACCCTAGTCCCTAATTTAGCATATGTTTCACTTCATAAGGCACCAGAAGGTAAAGAGGTGGGGTGAAGCTGACTTCTCTAGTGTCACATTAAGGCTGCTGGTTCTCACATCATACAATACTGCTCACAAAAGGGAAATAAAGCTTGTGAGAGAACAAACATTCTTGATGACCCAGCAGACACATGAGCTTTGTAGCACAGGAGCATCCCAGGGCATATAAGAAACTGAGGTGTAGTCACACAGCACCAGATCATCTTGACTGTATTATACCTCTCTCCACACAAACCACAACTACTTAGCCTAAAGGATCAGCTTTAACTGATTAGTAGGTGTGGAGTGAAACATCTAAGCAAAGGAAACAATGCATAGCCACTGAAACAACAATCCCTAGAAAAGGGTCTTGCCTTTTCCCTCTCAAAACCACACTTAATTCTTTTCTCAACAGTTGCGTTTGGAGGGCGAATGTTTGACATAATTGTAAAACGCTGCAGTGAGCATTTCAATTACTATTATCCACTTCCTCCTCTTTCATTTTCAGGGACTGATGACAAATCAGGGAGCCCAGATGCCAGTCTGTATAATACAGCCTCAGCCAGGGTATTTGGCTCCTTGGCGAGATCCACCAGGCAGTTGTTCTGGCAGCTTTCAAGTTGTCCCTGCCTAGCAAACAACTAAGGCTGCCCACTGGCCGGTCAGACTACCCTGTGCTGGACATCTGGGCTTCTCCCCCTTCCCTTACTTGCAGCAGAACAGCTGTTCTGCACGTGTACTGCATTTGTGCAAGTGTGCATCCATTCGATTAGGAACAAGGAAGCAAGAAAAGCATACAGGTCCCTTTTAAGTCACAAAACACATGGTTATCCCCTCAGTTAGGATGATTTTTCCATAAATCAGAGAGAAAATTTCCAAATAAGAAGATACAGAAATACGCATGAAAAGGCTTATCTAGGAAAAGTTCTCTACACGCACACGTAGGCCTACAGCAAGCAGTCCATATTGCCTGTTGCTTTCCCCTGGAAGCTGAAGAACACTTGTTTCAACACGTGCCTGAAAAAGTTGCCAGAGACTCTGTAAAACTCAACTCTGACCTTAGCCACCTCTTCGACTTCCTGCATAAAATTTCCCCTACAACAAATGGGTCAGAAGCACTCCATATGTGGCTGATCTCTCAACAGCATTGGCTTTAAATTATTTATTATTTCTTGGGTGCCATCAAGGTATCTGAGGCTGTGCGATATAGAGGGAAAGATGTGGTCCCTGTCTCATGAGACTTAATCTAAACAAGACAGAAAGCTTAGTGCAGATATTCAAAGTAATACCACACAGCGTGAACGGATGAACAGCCAGGCTCAAAATTTCATCACTCAACTCTGTTATTATCGAACATCATTGCAGAACATGTGTGCTTTCAGTAAGGCCAGGTGTGCATGTAAAGATTTTCTTAGATTGCCCACGTCAAGATGGAAAGTGATAAAAATCAGATCTGCTTGACATAATCATTCTGTCCAAACTTAGCATAGACGGATCAAAGTCGCAATTTAAAAAGTCTCTTAGTGATTTAGCTAATCTGGTTTGGTGAACAGGTACAGGCCATTGTAGCCAAAGAACTGTTTTGCCAGTACAACCTGCCTCATGATTTAACCCCAGCTGGCAACTAGGACCACACAGCGAGCTCACTTCTTCCTGCTCCTGACCCTCCATTAGGGGAGGGAGAAGATGGAGAAAAGAGGGAAAAGGAAAAAAAAACTTGTGGGCTGAGGTAAAGACAGTGTAACAGAACAATAATGGGAAAGGAAAATATTAATAAAATAATGGTAAAAGAACATGCAAAATAAATTAATACAACACAAGTCATTTTCACCACCTGATGATCAACAGCCCAAGCCATCCTGAGCAGTGAACATGGATCCCTACCCTCCAGCCAACCCCTATTCACGGATTCTTGGAATTATCAGTTGGAAGGGACCTATAGANAAAACTTGTGGGTTGAGGTAAAACAGTGTAATAGAACAATAATGGGAAAGGAAAATAATAATAAAATAATGGTAAAAGAACATGCAAAATAAATTAATACAACACAAGTCATTTTCACCACCTGATGATCAACAGCCCAAGCCATCCTGAGCAGTGAACATGGATCCCTACCCTCCAGCCAACCCCTATTCACGGATTCTTGGAATTATCAGTTGGAAGGGACCTATAGAGATCATCTAAACCAACTNCCCAGGAACTTGTTCTTCAGAAGTGCTTCCAGCAGGTCCACCCCTACCCTATATCAGTGCCCCATTTATTACTGAGCATGATGTCTATGGTACGGAGTATTCCTTTGGCAAGCTTGTTCGGTTTATGCTTCCTCTCAGCTTCTATGGGAAGCTGAAAAAGTTCTTAAGTAACGTAAAACATCATCTGAGAACAACTAAACCAATATACGTTATCAGCATCATTCTCATGCCAAACCCAAAACACGAGCTACTAGAAAGAGTAGAAGTAACTCTATGCCAGCTGAAACCAGGATATTCTATTGGAAGGTTTTGCTGCTAGAGCAACATTATAAAATGCTCCAAACAAACAAAGGCCTAAAACTGCTCTGGAACACCATGTGCAATGTTGGAAGTGGTGGAGAAATGTTTAGAAGAAAGCTTGGACTGAATATACTTGGAAGGCTACATGTAATTAGATATCTACCACTCAGTAACTACTTCTATGCCTAGGTAATGCATACTCAGTAATGCACATGCTTAAAAGGGTAACAATTTGGAGCAAAATCCCTTATATCTACAACCAAGAAGATAATACAGTTGGGTAATTATAAGGGTGCAGTTGACACACTGTAGGTTTCCAATCTAACCTACCTCATGGCAACTTGTGTATATACTGACATGCTTTGAGAGGTAACTTTACCCCAGCAAATGGGCAAGAAGATGTGGAAAGAAGTGAGATTTCCAGGCACAGCTGGAATCACTCACAGTTATGACTGCAAGAAAGCTGGCACTGAATGCAATAGATATGCAAAAGTCATTAAAAGGATTAAAAAGCAAGAATAACTGAAGAGTCACAGGAAAAATGGACTGGATTTGTAGGACAGAACAAATTGAGAAGTTTGAATGTTGAGATGGGCAAAATATTCAAGCCAAAAACTTTCTGTCAGATGTCCTGTCCTAGACTAGCTCACTGGAAGCATGTCCTCTCTGCAACAGGGCAAATGCTCAGGGTACCTAGTTGGGATGTAAACCTGAGGATAGCCTACCCAGGCATTTTGCTTTTTATCCTTCATGATATTTCAAATCCTGGTCTAAATTCCCATAAATGAAGAACAAACATGACTACTGACTGCCTACACATGCCCATCTGTTCAGATGGCAGAGCTCCCACTAACAATTTAGTTGGGCAGTTTCACTAAAGTCTAGGTGCCAAACCAGCGCACGTTTCACAAAGATAGTCTGTATGACACTGCAAGCACCACTTTCTTTGCAAGATTCCCTTGTCCAGGACAGGTTTGAAGATTAGCCATCTAATGCTTCCCCGTTAACCTGGTTTCATAGGAAACAACATCTTGCAATCACAGCATGTCTCCTCATCTGTCAGCTTGCCCTCTTCTTTCCTACAGAAGTTTGGCAAATCTCAACCAGATTTGACAGAAGGGCAATGGTTTCAAAGTTATTATTTTCCTATACATTTCATTAAAATGAATAGCTGGCTAGAGGAGACCTTACCAGTGAATTTACTGAGGGAGGTTCCACTGTGTGAACTAAATCCTTACTAGAAAACAGAAAATATACACAGGTGGATGTTGTCTTACCCAAGAGAAAAGCTGCTGTCAGCAGAACTTCACTGATACTAGACAGAAGGGAATCTAACCTAGACAGAAGGGAATCCAACCATCAGAGACAAATCCATGATAAAGAGGAGAGCTGCCCACAGAACAACTTGGTTTTGATCACACTTCTCAAAGTATGTGACCAAATCAAGTACCTGAAGGCAATTGCTGAAGAATTGAAGAATCCAAAGAGTTTGCAAACATTTCTGGCCACAGCTCAAACACTCCATGTGTGTAGCAGAATAAATTGGTGGCACGTTCTCAGCTTGCACAGGGCAAGGCACAGTGCCACCCACCTACATGTAACAAGAGTGCTCCAGAATATCTGTTGGGTTTTTCAGATTTTGCAAGTTCCTCAGAAATTTCCTACTGAACGTTACAGAACTCACGTAAGCTCCCTCACACTTTCCTGAATGTTCTGTGTTGTCCATCAAACACTGGGCCACAGGAGAAGACCAATTCAATGAGCAAGTCATCCATGGAGATGTACAGTAGAAAAGAAAAGCCTATGTGACAGCTCCCCCTAGCTGGTACAGTCCAGTCCAAGTACCTCAAGCCATTTCACTAATAAGGCTATTTGCAAAGTTACACCATTAAAAACTGTCAAAGATATGCTCTACTCCAAAGACCTGTGGCAGCAAACTGAGCTGGTTTTTCTGCCTCAACAACTGGCAGAGCAGAATGCAATGAGGAAATAAAGGCTAGTTTCCAGAGTGAAAACAAAAAGCGACTAATACATACTGGTCATGAGACGGCTGTTTTAGCTTCAAAAGAGAACAAAATCCACAAAAATATCAGTGTGCACACATGAGCTCTAGAAAAGCAGATATCTGCAGCTAGGGATGGGGACAACTACCACATTTGTGCTCATAGTGTTGATGTAGCCACACAAAAACCAGTCCCAGCTGTCCTGGCTAAGAACAAGGAGGCTAAGGACATGAAGACAAGTAGATTAACAGTACTGAGAGAGGTGGCCAGCACAGGCAGCATGTAGTTAATGTCATCCTGGCAGGAAAAAGGAACATCCTCCTATTTCCTTTCCAATAGATTGTGGCCCCAGATGATCCACCTCTACGAAGAAGTCTGTGGCCTCTTGTAAAAAGTAAAACTTAATCTAGATGTGTGAACCATAGCAGTATCAACAGTATCACTGTTCCCATCTCAAGACCTGACCTGAACTAGAACCCTCCCAAATTAGGATGTTACTATTGGAACAGGCAAACTATCCTCACAATTCAGAATTCATTGAAAGAAATTATTCTTACTGAAACCCTTATTTGAAATTGCTACTTTGTACAACAGCATTTTAGCCTGATTTAGTTAGAACAGAACCAACATATTATCATTTTGATTTTTCTGGTTGTAGTTTAGGACTAAACAAAAAGAACATTCCTTGTGGGGTTTTTTTGAGAATCTTTTACTGTTAGATAAAATTGGTGAGGACTTTTGAAGATCCAATTTTTCTGGCAGTTACTCCTCAGACTAAATCAATAACTCCAACAATTTTTAAT
>VZTM01025436.1:6246-21344 GCA_013400555.1 Jacana jacana
CTCCGGCGGCGGAGCAAGCGCCCTTGCCCGCTCTCTCCTTTTGTGCCCCGCTCCCCCGGGGGGCCCCGGCCGCGCTAACGGCCGCCCTCCCCCGCCTCCCTCAGCCGCGGCAGCCGTTCAGGGCCGCCCGGGGGGCCGGCCGGCGTCTGGGAGGGCGTTTGGAGGGCGGCAGTTCGCCTTGGCTGCCGGCTTTTCACCTTCCTTATCGGCCGGGCGGGCGGCTCCGGTAGCGGGGAGACTTGGTTTAAAAAGCGGCCACACGGGGCGAATCAATCCCATCAACCCGGGGGGTTGGCGGGACCTTCCCGGTGAGTGCTGTGGAAGGGTTAGAGCAGCCTCCGGGGGACGGAGGGAGGAAAAAAACAACCCCCAAACAAACGAAACGAAGAACCACCCGTCTGTTGGAGTCTCCCTTTTCTAATTATATTGTTTGTACTTTTTTTTTGTCTCTCCCCCGCTCACACCGGAGGTGCTGCCCTTCCCGGCCCCCTGGGGTTGATCAGGTCAAACTGGGGGGCGCTGGGGCAGGCCTGGGTGAGGAGCGGTGCGTGGAAGTTGATGCCCGGGTGCGGGGTGCGGGAGGGGTGATGCGGGGCAGGCACAGCCAGCATCTTGCTAATGAGAAAGGCAATCGTTTGCTGCGGCCTGGAAAAAGCTCTCCCTTGGGAACCGGTGGCAGTTTAGGTGCTGGGAAAAACCTTAGGTTTGGCAGTTTTCCTGGGTATAGACAGACAACCGAATGAACTTGGGTCCCTCCCCTTGGGAACAAAGACGAGGTACTGCTGATAATTAACATAAACCGGTCGAGTGACCTATTAATTAAAGTGAAGATGTGCTCTAGGGAAAGAAGAGAAACCCAAGCAGCTGAAAAAGGCGCCCGTGCAGAGCTCCATTAAGGCCTTCGCCCGGCTGAGTGTTCTCGCACGCTCGGAGTTACGTGTGAGCAGCTAATGGGACCGTTGCCATAATATCTGACAGTTGCTAAAGGCTTATATTGATAACCAACAGATGTATATGTAGCCTGCTTTCAGGGAAGATACTTTATCTTGGGAGCTGGAGTGTTCTAGTAAGTTGTGTTCTCATGGAGACCAGTAACACCGAGGCTGGCTTCCTTCTCAATCTCTCTGTTGGGTTTATCTTTTAACTCTTCTGTACCTCACTGGCCTGTCTGCCCCCAGAGAGATTTTTTTTCCCAAAGGCCCCTCTCGGCTGCAGGGTGAAAGCTGCACATGGGAGGTGGGTACGAATGCCTGTCCGTGGGCTCTTCTAATGAGAAGCCCAGCTGTCCCCCTCCTTCATCATTCTCAGCTGCTGCGACCGAGAAGGGGGGGACAGGCTTTCGAGTACGGCGGTGTCCTGGGAGTCTGGTTTGCAAATTAGAGAGCCTCCCACTCTGTGGCATTTAGTGAACCGCTAACAGAAAAGCCTGAAACCCTCCACCCTCTGTCACAGGCGATAATGAGATGCTTGTTTCTTTTTCCAGACCCTTCTGAAACCCAGAAGGCAAACCTTTACCCTCACCTCCGTTGTTTTGGGTGGTCCTGCTGGATGAGAGCTACAGAAGTGGCAGCTGAAGTTAAAGCTAGAAGTGTTGGCAAAGCTGTCTCAACTGCTGTCGGCAGAGAGTTATAGATGGCACCTAATTTGCTCATCTGTAGTCTAGGGAAAAAAAATAAATAATTATTTTTAATGCCTGGTAGGCCTCAGGGAGAGCAGGGAAACTTTCTCTTACAGGCAAGTAGTTAGGTTGGGTTTTTTTTGTTTTTTAAGTATCCAGAAAGTTAGCATCACCTTCTGTCAAGCTTGAATTTCATGTTAACTTGATAGAGCTATTCAAAGATAGTGGTTGGCTATCTTTCTGCTTTTACAGATTTGGTAGTACAAACCTGTATTTTGGGCTGCAGCCTCCCCACTGTTTTCACAGTACTTCTGCCATAGTTTTTCATAGTACTTTTTCACCCCCTTTTTCACCGGGTTTCCTTGGGATGGGGGTAGAAGTCGATGGTTTGTCCGTGCTGTTTTCTCTGATACTGCTGTCTTTTTGTGAACTGACTCAGGGTTTTGAACTCGCCACGAAGCTGTGGCAGGTGAAGATGGCCAGAAACCTCCTTCTAAATTGCAGTCAACCTGTCAGGCAGGTTTATGGTGGGTAACTTGGCTGTAGTTTGTCAGCTTGACGCTCAACTGTGCTATCAAGAGCCCTGTGCCGCTTGCAGCCTTGCTTGTTGTCAAATAACAGGGTGATTGTGTGTGGACAACACAGGGTGCTTGGGGCCCCCCTCACAGGCCCGTGGCACGGTCCTTTGGCCGCTGGCAAATCCACTGCTATTCTTCACTGTTGCTAGGGCCAGTGACATATAAAGCTACCCGAGGGGGGGGAAAAAATCAAGGGAAACCATTGTCTTCTCTTGCTGTGGGTAACATTATAAAGAGACTGCCTTGTGAGACGAGTCACTGAATTAATACAACTGGGTTTTGACAGCAATTGTTATTTTCAGCGCTGCTATTTTTCTCTTTCCGATCTGCTTCTTCCTTTCTGAAAAGACTTTATAAACCCCTCCAGTGGTTGAATAGGTTATTCTGAATTTTTTTATTATTATTATTATTATTAAATAATTTAAAAATGGGAAATGGGCTAGAAAGTGTCTTCAGTTCCAAAAAAATTCAGCCTGGTGGGTCCTCTCTAAAAGGAAATTACAGTGCAGTTGCAGGTACTTCAGCTTGCATCTCCAGGGAAGGAAATTAAAGATAGCTCCGGTAGGCGTGCCATATGGGAGCAGGCTTGTGTTATCCTACGCTGGCAAAACTTACGTAAAAAAAGAAGCTAGATGGATGAAAACCATTTAATTTTAAAAGGAAGAGATTTGGTTTTATTATTGAAGTTGTGAAATTGTCTTTTCTCATAAAAACCAGCAAACCATCCGTGTGTTAGTAAATCCCTCGCAGCAAATTCCGGCCTAGAGCTCTTTTAAAAAGGAGATTCATTTAAGTAGATGGAATTGATGAGACTTTGGAAGAGCTGATGGAAACAGCAAGTAGGGGGTGAGGGTGAGTAGCTGTTGTTTGAGCTGCAGGGGTTTATGGATCCATGCAAAGCAAACTTGTGAACTGCAGGAAAGATGTGCTCCTCCTCTCTCTTGTTGTACGGCACAGTTGGGCCCAGCTGCTGCTTCTCATGGTGGACCTGCTTTATTTTTTTTATTATTACTTAATTAAAATCATAGTTTGTGTGTGTGGACACGTGGAAGACGCAGTGGGTCATTACTTCTCTTTCCCGCCCCCCCTTATATCTCTTGCAGAGAAATATGAAAGTCAGAGCTGGTGTGTTTCTTTGCAGATTAACAACTGTGGCCTTCCCAGTCTGCCTCTGCTCTTGAAGAACATCCTGGCTGCTGGTTTTATCCCCTTCCTCAACTTTCCTAGATGCTGAGTTGCTGCTACTTATCAAGTCAAAGCTGTTTTCTTAAGTGGGCAGTGTTTTTAGCTTTACTGTAGCTGGAGAGCAGCTGAGTGCTTCGGGAGTGCTCCTTCTGTAGTTGAAAGTTGGAGCTGTGGTATTTAGCTCCTCTTTATCAAGGACTCCCACAGAATGCTGTGGGAGACACTTCTCAGCTGGAATGTTGGTCATTGAAAATCAAAGTGGAGGCATTTACAAACTTAGAAATGGGGAACATAGGCCTGTTGAACATTCAGCTGGTTTTCTCCCTGGGTTTTAAAGTACTGTCTGTCTTCAGTTTCGGTTTGGTCAGTGTAATAGTGCTGTGCAGGCTCTGTTCCTAGAGCAGAGATCGGGGTAGGGGCTCTTTGACACGTGAATGTCTTACTTTTCTGCAAAATCTGTGGTTCACCAGTAGCATTAGTGGATTAGTGGTGCATTCCATTTCTTTTTTCACTTGAGGAGTACTGGGAAGGAAAAACCTCTTGAGTTTGCCTGGGAGTAAACTGGAGAGAGAACTGCAAAACCATTGCTAACTTTTAAAAAGTTTTATTTATTTATTAAAGTCTTGATAACAGTGACTTTGAGTTTTGGGGAAAGCAGAAATATTCTTTAAAGTTCTCTGGAGTCAGCTCTGATAATTCACATCGCAGAAAGTAAGACTTCCTTTCTTCATTTTTGGCTGCTGAGAGCTTTCACTGGTAGCGTGAAGTTAATGGTAGGACTCAAATCATCTCAAGGGTCTTCTCCAACCTAAACGGTTCTGTGATTGACTGGATTTTACTGGCTGTAGAAATACACGCTTTTACCTGAAATTTGTGAGTTTGTGTTTAGTGTTGAAGCACATCCCTTTGCTTGCGGTGTCAGCTCAGTGTTTAATTTTTGAAATGTCAGCTGTCAAAAGATTTGCCCTGGTGGCTGGAGGGAGAGGGCTGTGGGACTGCATTTCTGCTGCTGCCTGGCTTTTAGTTCAGCAGGAAGGAGCCTGCCCTGGAGTAGGGGAGCTGTGCAGACCAGCTCAGGCTCTGGGCTGTCTGAGCTTGGAACTGCCTTTGGAATCAAAAAACCTCTGATATTCTGATTTGGGGGAATCGATGAAGTGAGCGACTGGCACTTTTGAATGTGTTTAAATGCTTCCTTCTCAGTAAAGAAGCATTAGTTTGGAATGAAAAACCCAGCCACATGAAGAAAGGCGTTGTTCAGTGTGAAAGTTGTGTTTATTACAATCCCAGTGATGTCCGGTCTTAATTGCTTCCTAATTGTTGGCTTTTAGGCCAGGATTGTTTTCCCTTGTTTGTCCTCCTGGCTTTGTGTTTGCCACTGAAGTGAACCTGTGCAATTAGCTGTTTACATTTGTCAGCCCAGAGTCCTGCCAGAACAAGGATCGCTTTCAGGGGATTGGTGTGGACCTGGGAAGTGCCTTGGGTTTTAATCTCGAGAAGGTGCCAAAAGAGGTTGAGAATTTTCTAGTCCCTCGATTTAGGAGCTTTTCATGGCAAGCGACAGCCAGCCCAGGGGTCACAGTTAGGTGTCAGGCTGTGTGTCCTGGGTGATACACAGTCTTTTTGCATCGCTTAAAGTACTATCAGCGTTTGTCCTCCGAAGGGTGGCTTGAGAGAGTTGTGAGTGTGATAGCCTGCTTTCCTGCCCGGGGCTGAGAGAAGGAAGAATCATAGAATCATAGAATCATTCAGGTTGGCAGAGACCCTTGGGATCATCCAGTCCAACCATCAGCCCTACTCTACAAGTTCTCCCCTACACCAGATCCCTCAACACCACATCTAATCTGCTCTTAAACACAGTCAGGGATGGGGACTCCACCCCCTCCCTGGGCAGCTGATTCCACTGACTGACCACTCTCTCTGGGAAAAACTTTTTCCTCATGTCCAGCCTAACCCTACCCTGCTGCAGCTTGCAGCCATTCCCTCTCCTTCTATGGCTCNCAGTTTTTCCATCAGAATGTGGTGGGGGACAGTGTCAAATGCTTTTCTAAGATCCAGAAATATTATATCCACTGTCTTCCCCCCATCCAACAATCGGGTCATCGAAGCTGCTTGTTTTCCTCGGAGAAGTAAATAGCTGCATTTAATTCTGCCTCTCTAAGTCTCCCATGGTAAGCAGCAAGTAAGATTTTGCTGCCAAAGCTGTCAATAAGCCTTTGACCCACAAATCAACCTAAACCGCAGGATGGGCTTTGCCATGCTTTTGGCATTTGTGAACCAAGCCGCTTCGCACTCGAGCTGAGCTGCAGTGAACTTGCTGCTTGGGGTTTGCCCTTCCTTTTCTTTCCCTCCTCTTGTAAACTACACTGAGAGGGAGATCGGGGGTTATACATTCAAACGCTGTAGAACCTGTCTTCAGCTGTGACTGAATAGAATGTAATTGCTTTTCTTTTACACTTTGTGAAATTTTTCTAGCCCCTCAATTCATGGAATCATAGAATCATTTAGGTTGGAAGAGACCCTTGGGATCATCCAGTCCAACCATCAGCCCCACTCTACAAGTTCTCCCCTACACCAGATCCCTCAACACCACATCCAATCTACTCTGAAACACAGTCAGGGATGGGGACTCCACCCCCTCCCTGGGCAGCTGATTCCACTGACTGACCACTCTCTCTGGGAAAAACTTTGTCCTCATGGCCAGCCTAACCCTACCCTGCTGCAGCTTGCAGCCATTCCCTCTCCTTCTATCGCTCATTGCCCGTGAGAAGAGACCAGCACCAACCTCTCTGCAATGCCCTTTCAAGCAGTTGGAGAGAGGGATGAGGTCTCCCCTCAGCCTCCTCTTCCTCAAACTAAACAACCCCAACTCCCTCAATCCATCCTCATAACCCTTATTCTCCAGGCCCTTCCCCAGCTCCGTGTCCCTCCTCTGCACTCGCTCCAGCCCCTCCAGATCTCTCTTGTGCTGAGGTGCCCAGAACTGGACACCAGACTCCAGGGGTGGCCTCACCAGTGCTGAGCACAGGGGGACAATCACCTCCCTACTGCTGCTGGTCACACTATTCTTTATGCAAGCCAGGATGCCCTTGGCCTTCTTGGCCACCTGGGCACTCTGCTGGCTCATCTTCAGCCCCTTGTCACCCAGCACCCCCAGGTCCTTTTCTGCCAGGCAGCTCCAGCCACACTGCCCCAAGCCTGGAGCCATCCCTGGGGTTGGTGTGGCCCAAGGGCAGGACCTTGTTGAAGGCCATGCCATTAACATTGGCCCATCTATCCAGTCTGTCCCAGACCCTCTGTAGAGCATCCCTGCCCTCAACCAGATCAACACTCCCACCCAACTTGGTATCATTTGCAAACTTACTAATAGTGTTTTCTGTGTCCTTATCTACATCATCAATGAAGATATTAAAAAGGAACGGCCCCAGCACCGAGCCCTGAGGAACAATTCCCGGAGGTGGGATTCTCAGGATCCAGCTCCTTTCCTTGTCACCTCTCTGTGCTGCTTTTTTGAACACAGCCTCTCCTCCCCTTCCTCTTGCAGAGGGCTCTGGTGAGTGGTACTGAAGAGGGGTTGTGGTGGGCCACGGCTATGCTGTGGGAAGGCCCCTGTAGCTGAGCGATGCCGAAAATGTCGGGGAGGAAAAACTGGCAAAGTCATTTTTAGAGTCTCTAGGAGATGACTAAGGGCAAGAAAGTTATTTTTGTGGCGTTCTCAGGGGGCTTTCTTCCAGAGGAAGACATCTGTTGCGTTTTCCCCTTCTGGAAGGAAATGCACTGATTTTTAAAATGGAGCAGGGTGCTATAAATTTCCAGAGTTACGGCGTGTTCTGACTGGGTTATCTAAAACCATGTGTGTGCAGCTTTTCTGGAGAAGTTTAAAGCAGATGATAAATAAGTAACCACAAAAGTTAATTTTATAATTTTCCAAATAACTTCCCAGAGCCAGGGTGGTGGTTGGTCTGCACGTGGTGCTCTCAGAACCTTTCCCAGGGTGCCGCTGCCTGGGCCAATAATTTGGGGAAGGAATTCGGAGGAGGGGAATTAGAGCTGGGGATTGGATGCCTGGAGAGGTGTGAACCCATGTGTGGTTCTTTGATTTAAAAAAAAAAAAGAGAAATGATTTCTTAATTAGCTCGGTAGGTGTGTGCCTTCCAGGGCCTGTGTCCTGGTTTGAGGCAAAACAAACCAATTTTCTGTTCAGTAGTTTTACTTTTTTAGCTGGGCCTCTTCTAACTAACTAAAGTCTGAAACTAACAGCACATTGTTCAGAGAGTGTTCCGTCTCACAGTGATAAGACCTGATTACACCAAGGGATGGTNCTCTTAATCCTTTCCTCTCCTCTCTTTTCCTTAGGGGGGGGGGGAGGAGGGGTCATCATCTGTCCAATTGGTCAAAACCACGACAGCCTGACACCTGGTTTTGTGCAGCGTGGTGAAATGGCTTGTGCATCTCAGGCGTGTTCCATTTCTCATACACAGCCTGAGTCAGCAGGCACTGAGCTCATGTGTATGAGACAGTAATTCTGTGTTAATAAACAGACAGGCCCCTGCTGTCAACTCGGGAAGGTAACAGTTGTTTTTTCCTTGCAGATATGTGTTAGAAACATTCCAAAGCAGTGCTTTGGAAGTGAATTCCTTCACTCTTCTCTTCTCTTGCATTATTTTTTTCCTGTTTTTCTTCAGGAGAGCAGTGTGTCCGCTCGGATCCAACTTGCAAATGTAAATGGGCTTTCTTCCTTTGTTCTATCTTTGCCCATTTATCTTGAAAGCCAACCATGGCCTTAGCTTCTTGGCCCAACTTCCCTTCTGGGTTTGGTTTTTTTTTGTGTGTGTGGTGAAGACACTTCTATCTTGTTCATCCTCCTCCATCCTCCTCTCTTCCCTCTCCAGTTCACAGCTGGTCCTTGGCAGGGATCCATTCCTTTTGTTATTCTTACATACCTCCTGTGATCCTACCCAGATTTCTCTCCAGTTTTTGTTTGACATTTGCTTCTTTGCCACATACTTGGGTTTTTGGGGTTTTCTTTTTGCTTGCCTGTTGTTGCACTTCATCTTTGGTAGTTTACTTCCAGGGTTGATTACTCGTGTCCTGGAGATGGGAGCTATCCTGACGCACAGGGTCTTAATCCCTTCCTCAGTGAAGAGGAACATCTTGCCAATAAGAACTCGTAATGCCTGGATTTGTTGTCTTTATCACACGTCTAATTCCTTTCTTTATAACAAAGAGAATAAATGGGCTTAAGTAAGATTTGGTAAATTCCTCTTTTGCTAAAAATTGAGACGTCTGCTTTTTGATACAGGGATAATTTCAGTCCAGAGAACGGTTGGGTGGGTTTCCTATCTTGACCATAACAAAGTAACACATGTTTTGTTTTGCCAGCTGGTATTTTAATTGTGTTTTCACCAACTTGAGTAACACAGTCCTGGTTTTGCTTGAATGGAATGTAGTAATTGTTTTAGGGGCTTGTGGAGTGTTCTAGATTCGGGACTAAAAATGGCATTACTGTGGCTTTCGTTTGTCATTCTCTGTGGCAACAAAATGCTGGGAGTTTTTTTTCTAATGCTGAAGCATAACTTTAACAAAAACCCCAAGTGGCTCTAATGTCCTATTACTAAGTTCTGTGGTTGGCAGCTCTTCTTCAAATCCCTTGCTGCAGTATGAGTGGAAAAGAGGGGAGCCCTGTATAACTAAAGTCACCCTAGAACAGTTAATCTGACCCCGGACCTGGGTGTCAAATGCACACAGAATGCTTAAAGCATTTCAAAAGAAATGTTCTCCTGTGTGTGTAGGAGCTGTTGTTCCCCCTCAGATGCCTCAGGTGGATTTTCCTGATATGATACTCCTCAAGATAGGAGCAAATTTTACTGAGGTTGGTTCTACACAGCACTTACAAGATTGTATTAAATATGGGGGATGTGTAAGAAATACTTGGAGATGAGCTAATGCAGTGTATTGTCGGAAAGCTGATATGATTATTCATTACTGCCTCCTGCCCATTTCTTCTTCCTCCTCTTCCCTGTGTTATTTCTTACCTCTGATGACTGGTCTTGTTATTTCCTGAACTCAGGCTCTGCTTTGCCTGTTAATCAAGGTGTAAGCCTGGTCTCCTGTGTGTGCTCTGGGGTTTGCCTGTTCGTCAAGGTGTAAGCCTGGTCTCCTGTGTGTGCTCTGGGGTTTGCCTGTTAGTCAAGGTGTAAGCCTGGTCTCCCGTGTGTGCTCTGGGGTTTGCCTGTTAGTCAAGGTGTAAGCCTGGTCTCCCGTGTGTGCTCTGGGGTTTGCCTGTTCGTCAAGGTGTAAGCCTGGTCTCCCGTGTGTGCTCTGGGGTTTGCCTGTTAGTCAAGGTGTAAGCCTGGTCTCCTGTGTGTGCTCTGGGGTTTGCCTGTTCGTCAAGGTGTAAGCCTGGTCTCCTGTGTGTGCTCTGGGGTTTTCTGGTGGGAAGTTGCCAAGTCTTTCTCCTTTATCGTGTTCTTATCTGCCTGCTCTGCAGGGGGTTGCAATTAAAGACAGCCTTATATAAAAAGTGCTGAAGTGACTACTCCTCCATCAGAATTTAGTTAAGTTTCTCCTTCTTTAACTTTGCCTTTTTCCTAAACCCATGAACAGGTTGTTCTTTTTATTGAGTTTAATAGGATTGAAGATGGTCTTAAACTGTTTAGCTAGGCTTCTTCTATTCAAGTGCCCTGCTGTCACTTCTTAGGTGGTATGACCACGTTTGCTGTAGTCATTCATAAAGCACTGGGTTTTTAAAAGCACTGATCAGCGTTTTGGGAAACCATCCATGTTCCGAGGCATCTTCTCCAAGTACTATATTTGGTGTAGAAGTGAGGATCTAATTTGATTCTAGAGCCAAGCTTTTACTGCTGCAGTTTGTCATCCTCAGTGCCTTGTAGATGGCTTTCTGTAAAGCTCTGCTTCCCACTCCGAGTGTATTTAAAGGGTGTGACCGTCGTTACCAGCAGGTACGGTTGAGGATGCAGAGGGCGTTAGTAATGGAAAGATGGCAAGGGAATGTAGCTCGACGTGAGGAAATCTCTGTGGCAGGGGAAGAGTTTGCTATGGGAGTAGCCTATACCTTTTGTATGAGACACTTTTGTCCTTGTTTATTAAATGGAAACAGTATTAGAGTAAAGAAATCGTTGGTAGGCAAATAGTGGCTATCACACGCTTTATGTCTTTGCTGTGCCCCCCCAGGGTGGGTGATGCTCTGTGGAGATGCCCCAGGCGAGCTGCAGCTCTCCAGCCTCTTGGGGGTGTTTTCCAGGGGTATTTGTAGTGACTGGTTGAAAATCTTGAACTCCTTCCTGCCCACTGAAATCCTGGAATCATGGAATTGTCTGGTTTGGAAGGGACTTTTCAGATCATATAGTCCAACCATCAACCTAACTGTGATAACAGAAACCCCATCACTAAACCATAGAATCATAGAATCATTCAGGCTGGAAGAGTCCCTTGGGATCATCCAGTCCAACCATCAGCCCTACTCTACAAGTTCTCCCCTACACCAGATCCCTCAACACCACATCCAATCTACTCTGAAACACAGTCAGGGATGGGGACTCCACCCCCTCCCTGGGCAGCTGATTCCACTGACTGACCACTCTCTCTGGGAAAAACTTTTTCCTCATGGCCAGCCTAACCCTACCCTGCTGCAGCTTGCAGCCATTCCCTCTCCTTCTATCGCTCATTGCCCGGGAGAAGAGACCAGCACCAACCTCTCTGCAATGCCCTTTCAAGCAGTTGGAGAGAGGGATGAGGTCTCCCCTCAGCCTCCTCTTCCTCAAACTAAACAATCCCAACTCCCTCAATCCATCCTCATAAGCCTTATTCTCCAGGCCCTTCCCCAGCTCCGTGTCCCTCCTCTGCACTCGCTCCAGCCCCTCCAGATCTCTCTTGTGCTGAGGTGCCCAGAACTGGACACCAGACTCCAGGGGTGGCCTCCCCAGTGCTGAGCACAGGGGGACAATCACCTCCCTACTTCTGCTGGTCACACTATTCTTTATGCAAGCCAGGATGCCCTTGGCCTTCTTGGCCACCTGGGCACAGTGCTGGGAAAGGGTAGGTTTTACGAAAGAAGTGCAGTTCTCGTGGCTGCTGGAGGGTTTATCGTTATATTCAGGCAGTAAAGGGAGGTTTGAACCTGTGTGGAAACTAAACCTTGAAGCCTTAACTGGGTGAAGTTCTAACTCCTGTTTGAACCCGTGCTGCGCCCCTGCCTTTTAAGTCTGCTAATGCTAATTGACAGAAACAAGGGTTTCCTGGGAAAAGAGAGGAACATTCATGAGAGCAGAAAAAACTAAAACTATTTAGTTTGCAGAGAGCTTGATTAGGGGCTGAAACGGTGAAGATGCAGAACTCCGTCCCTGTTGGTCAGTAGTGAAAGAACAAAGCTGTTGGAGAGGAAGGAATACTTTGTGTTTCCCTTCTTCAAATCCAGGAGTAGCCTGCTCTTCCAGAAGTGGTATGTGAATATTAGGCTGTTAGAACCTGCAGAAATAAATCTGGTTTTGCTGGTGCCTTACAGTTCTGTGACACGTGTGTGTCCATACAAACACGGTAAATGTTAGTGTTAAAATAGTCAAGGAACCTGGATCTGGTTGAAAGAATCCAACAAAAAAGCCAAAGCCAGTCCTCAGCTTCCTTAAAAAACCAAACTTTGAACCAAGGCAGAGATGCTGTGAGTGAGGACACGTTGGGTTTGCCTCGGGGATGGTGGGGTCACGCAGCAAACCCCCCCTGGGCGGTCTTGGCTCCTCTCCTGTCACGGGATTTCAAATGGAGAGACTTGGGTCTCTGCTAAGAGCCTCCTTCTTGCAAACTGGGGGTGAAAAGGTGTCTCAGGTGCTGTTTGGTGGGCTTAAGGCTTTTGGGCACAGCTCATGGAGAAAGCTGGGAGCAGGGGTGCGGTGAGACCGATGAAACCTGCAGAGCCGGCCGTTGGCTTTACACCCCAGACCTGTCCCCGTTCCTCCGCTGCCTGCCCGCCTCCGTGTCTCTGCGAGTCAGCAGGGCATGCTCGGCTGCATCTGTACTTCTGCCTCTTCCTATTTATTTTTAATCTAAGTTTGTCTCTGGTGGATACTCTTCTACTCCTTTTTGTGCCTCCTGGCCTGTCCCTCTGCGTTGCCCAGCACTGCTGTTAGTCCCACAGAGGGCAACCCTTGAGCCACGGAGTCACTTCCACCACTGTGGGCTGCTCTGGGAATCAGTGCAGTTGTGTCTGTCAGTGTGCAAGGTGAGCTCTGCCAGTACCCTCTGAGGGCAGCTGTGACTTGCTGTGTTTGTTTTGAGGGTTTTCCAGGAGATGAAAGCGTATTAAATGAACACCTTGTTAAGTGAAACAAGGGAATTGATTTTGAGTGTGAGCATAACAAACTGAAGATGATTTCCTGGTTATGGGATGGTGTTCTGCCCACTTCCTTTTTCTTCTTGCATTACTGGGGAGAAGGGTTTGATCCAACTGGGTGAAGAGCAGGAACACCATTGCCACCTCCATGGGTGGGGTTGTAGCAGGCAGGAGTGTAGGAGCATAACACCTCCCCGTTGTTTACAGGCACATTCTGAGGTTGCAGGCAGGAAAAGCAGAGGCAGAACAACGCAGGGAAGAGTTAGGAAATAGACTTGGATAGACTGNNGGCCTGGAGAATAAGGCTTATGAGGATGGATTGAGGGAGTTGGGATTGTTTAGTTTGAGGAAGAGGAGGCTGAGGGGAGACCTCATCCCTCTCTCCAACTGCTTGAAAGGGCATTGCAGAGAGGTTGGTGCTGGTCTCTTCTCCCGGGCAATGAGCGATAGAAGGAGAGGGAATGGCTGCAAGCTGCAGCAGGGTAGGGTTAGGCTGGCCATGAGGAAAGAATTGTTCCCAGAGAGAGTGGTCAGTCAGTGGAATCAGCTGCCCAGGGAGGGGGTGGAGTCCCCATCCCTGACTGTGTTTTAGAGTAGATTGGATGTGGTGTTGAGGGATCTGGTGTAGGGGAGAACTTGTAGAGTGGGGCTGATGGTTGGACTGGATGATCCCAGGGGTCTCTTCCAACCTAAATGATTCTAGGATTCTATGAAAAGCAGAGGCAGGGTGACGTGGGGAAGAGTTAGGAAATGATTTGTGGCCGCCTGACATCCTTGTGGACTTGGCACCAAGTTGGTGGCTGCAGGGCAAGCAAGGAGGAAGATCAGTGGCCAGTTTCCAATGGCCAGTCCCCAGTCTCTCCTGGTCACAGCTCAGCCAGCAAAAGTCTGCCTGCAGCTGTGTTCTGTTCACCTTAGAGCAACTGACTTCTGCTGGATGGATCCCACAGCTGCTGGCTTTCACTGACTGTGTGGAGAGGAGAATAGAAGCACGTTAAGACCGTGGCTGTGTACGTGTTGTGACAGCTTTCAGCGCTGGGAGGTGATGGTTGGGGCAGGCAAAGGCAAAACCATTCCTTGAGGCTACCTTAAATAACTTTCTCCTTACTGGATGTGAATCATCTGATAAACTTCTGCTCTTTTAACGTGTAGAGTCTCGTGTAGAATGGAACCTGTGTTTTTTTAAGAGCTGTCGAGGAGATGGTGACTTTTTCATCTGCCTCCTCTCATCCCATCCCGTGTAAAACTGCTGTCTGTGAAACCAGCTGTTTTTTGGGAAGGGGAAGCCGGGTTTTGGTCCTTGCCTTGATGGGTAGAGAGTTAAAAATGTCATAAAAATACCTATTTCACTGTGAGTACTTCGGTAACAGGAGGTGCTGTTTCCAATCAGTCACAATGATCATGGGACTCTGTATCCCTTAGGGAGAATGTTCAGGTGGAAAAGCCTTGAAAATTGAGTTTACTCCATGGCATAGCAAAGAGGGAGGGATGAAGAAGGATGGAGAACAGTGTTTCACAGGGTGGAGAACAGTTTTTGCCAGAGAAATAAAGTTGAGATTTGGGGGTTTGTCTGGACTTGTATTTATTCCATTTCCAGACATCTGATAAAGCTCTTTTTTTTGTAGGAATAACCTGTATTGTGTTGCCTGTTGTTGTCAGATCCATGTGCTGAGACGTTGTTTGGAATTCCCCCTGTTTATGATGGAGGTTTTTTTTCAGATGAGGAAGCTTTCAGATTTGTGTTTGCTGGTGTGTGGTTTCTTGTGTGGTTTTTTAAGCCTGATGCTCAGTACTTAAAAAAATGATGGTGGAAAGTAAGGTGTTTCAAGACATTTCCTTCCTTTCCCTTCTGAAAGGACCCCCTGCCTTTTGTGGCACCTTGTGCTCTGTATCTGTTACCTTCCAGTTTAGTTACTTTAAAGTCTGAATTTCTTGTTGAGCTGCTAAATCATAGAATCATTTTGGTAGGAAGAGACCCTGGGGATCATCCAGTCCAACCATCAGCCCCATTCTACAAAGGTCTCCCCTACACCAGATCCCTCAACACCACATCCAATCTACTCTGAAACACAGTCAGGGATGGGGACTCCACCCCCTTCCTGGGCAGTCCAGTCCAGGCTCTGACCAACGGACCTGGGACTTTCAGAGGGAATTATATCACTGGAGAACTCCGTGGGGAAGTGGTTGCTGTGGGCAGGACTGCTGGGTTTGCACAGAAATGTCTGGAAACCTAAATATTACTTATTCCTGAAAAAGTTCTTTTTAATATCTTCATTGATGATGTCGATAGGGACATAGAAAACACCATCAGTGAGTTTGCAGATGACACCAAGTTGGGTGGGAGTGTTGATCTGCTTGAGGGCAGGGATGCTCT
>VZTM01025436.1:34278-51084 GCA_013400555.1 Jacana jacana
GTGTCATCTACAAACTCACTGATGGTGTTTTCTATGTCCCTATCGACAGAACTGGACACCAGACTCAAGGTGACTCCTTGAGTCACATACAGATTTTTCAGATCAAAAAAACCCGAAGGTGGGAAGGGTACGATCAGTTTGGTTTGAGTTTCATTGGAAAACTGTTAAAGAAACACTTTCAGGAGCACATCTTGCCCCCGTCGTTGTAGTAGGACGTCGGGACTGTGTGCACTTGGAGTAGAGCAGCACTTGGAAAAGATAAACTAAGCCCTCCAAACTTCAGAACAGTGAGTGAAAGAAAGAGGAGATGAAAATCTGCAGTGACACTTGGGAATTTCTTGGCTCCTGGTGGTGGTGAATGCGTGGTGTGGGGTGGGGTGTCTCAGGGCCTTTGGAGACTCACGAGGGCGCAGGGTCCCCCATAGTCATCCCTGACTGTGTTTCAGAGTAGATGGGATGTGGTGTTGAGGGATCTGGTGTAGGGGAGAACTTGTAGAGTGGGGCTGATGGTTGGACTGGATGATCCCCAGGGTCTCTTCCAACCTGAATGACTCTATGATTCTGTGATAGTCGCTCGTCTCCTGGAAGCCGGTGGGCGTTCTTTGAACACACTTGCCTTGAAGCAAAAGCTGGGCTGTGGCTTCTGCTGGGAGCAGGGAATGGAAACCCAATTAGCAGTTCTTGTGCACACTGCAAAAACCAGGGCTGTACATAAACCATTTCTTGCTGCCTTCGCTGTTAACCGCCTCCTCCCTCTGCCCAAACAAGCATCCTCACCCTCTGTAACTTTAGTCAGCCTTTCTCAAGGTTGTTTGGCCTTTTCCTGCTGTGCAGGGGGGGCAAAACCAAAAGCAAAGGATTTTATTACTGGAGATGAGCTGTGCTAGGTGCGTGCCATCCCTTTTTAGGTTTGTTTTGGTTTGTTGTTTTAATTTGCTCCCCCCTGTTGGTACCTGGGAAGTTGCATAATGCATCTGTAATTTGTAGCCTGCATCTGCTGAAGAGGGGCTGTAACTTGCTGCCATGATTTTGGTGTAATCTTTGATTTTTCTCTGGAAAAATCAGTGAGGGGAGCTGCAGTATTTACTCCCCCCTTCCCTTCAGCTCTCAGTTACTTTTGCTGTAGGTGGTATCTGCTAGTGCTTGCCTTTGGGATGTTATTACAGCAGAAGTGCCTGTCTCTGTAATAGAGTTAAGCAAGGACCACAAATTTGGCCAGTAAATGTGATGGCTTCTCCTTGGCACAGCATCAGGTTGAGAGGAGCCTGTTGCTGGAGTCACCCAAGAAGCTGTGGCTGCCCCATTCCTGGAGGGGTTCAGGGCCAGGTTGGAGGGGGCTTGGAGCAACCTGGTATGGTGGGAGGTGTCCCNTGTCACTTACTGCCTGCTCCCCCCTGGCCAGAAACCAGGGGGGGTCTTCCCGAAAGCTGGCACAAGCTGCCACAAGAGGAATACACGGAGATTTGGTCTCAGCAACTACTCTAAATGAGCTGTTCCACGTGGAACTCTGTGAGATTTCAGGTCCCTTCCCACCAAACCATTCTGTGATACGTTCTTTGAGAAGATGGGCTTTGGGAATAGAAGGCCTGAGGGTTGGCAGTGTCCCCTAATGGGTAACAGTTCTCTCTAGTTGGAAAGTTGGAAAATCTTTGTTCTCTTCCACATTTGCCAGTAGAATGTGGGTTTCTAATAAAAGGCGCCAAACTTTCAGAAAAGGAAGTAACTCTGCTTTTTCTGTCCCTTTTGTTCTTTCAAACGAAGATTGTGCAGGGGGAACAATGACATAGTTCTCGCCAGAGGCCTAGAAAGTTGGTCTTTACTTTCTGCAGGTCCTTTATGATATCGTGAAAAGCAATAAAAAACCAGTAACTGTGAGATATTGTTTTTTCATTCTCCTCCACAAAAAATACCCCAGGACCCTCTTCAGCAGAGTGTGTTTTGCAGTCCTGGGAAACTCGTGTTGCTGCCACGCTGCTCATCGATGGTTTAAATCTTTTACAGCTGTTGACTTCTTCAACCAGATCAATATGCTTTATGGGACCATTACAGACTTCTGCACGGAGGAGAGCTGCCCTGTCATGTCTGCTGGCCCGAAGTAAGAGCATTTCAATGCCTTTTCTTGAGCATGTGCCATCTTTTTGGGATGATGGTGCTGTAGAAAAGTTGAGACTAGCTCAGTGGAGGGTGAGGGTCACTTCCATGGGTGGGAAGGAATTCTTCTGACCTTGTTGGGGGGGGAAAAACATCTGAACCTTCGTGAAGAGAGCGGTGGGGTTTGGGGATTTGTTTGTGGTTTTGTTTTTCATTCTTTTCAGCTTGGGAAGTAAACTGACTGTTTAAAATCAGTAAGCTGATTTGTTCCTTTTTCCCTAAATGCTAATGAGTAAATCTTACATTTAGATTGGAGGCTTTGACATGCTGGTGTTCATTCAGGGCCTACCAAAATCCTCCTTTCGAGCCTTTTCAGTAGGTGTGACAGAAGAAAACTTGGCTACAGGTTTGAGTAGTCTGAAGATGGCTGATTATGGTTGGACTAGATGATCTTAAAGGCCCCTTCCAACTTAGTTCTGTGGTTCTATGAATAGGAATCCCTCACCCCATCCCTCAGTTGAGTTTCAATTCTTTGAGTCTGGTGTCCAGTTCTGGGCACCTCAGCACAAGAGAGATCTGGAGGGGCTGGAGCGAGTGCAGAGGAGGGACACGGAGCTGGGGAAGGGCCTGGAGAATAAGGCTTATGAGGATGGATTGAGGGAGTTGGGGTTGTTTAGTTGGAGGAAGAGGAGGCTGAGGGGAGACCTCATCCCTCTCTCCAACTGCGGGCTGATGGTTGGACTGGATGATCCCAAGGGTCTCTTCCAACCTAAATGATTCTATAATTCTATGATTCTTCCTTTGGCTTTTGTTCAGACATCCCATGTTTGTGGTGTTGCTCGCTCTCCAGCTGATTAGTGAGCTCTAAGGAGGAAAAATACCTGCATTCCTAAGCCAGTGGCGAGGGAGGGCACTGCTTCCTTTTTAAATTATGGAAAAATCTCATGGAAAACAATCCTCTCCTCCATTTCCTCCGTTTTCACACTGACATTTGTTGTCTGAAGCAGCGATTGCAGGCGGGAGCTGAGGAGAGGGCAGGAGCTCAGCCAGGTGAAAGCCGCTGAGCAGCCCAAGAAGAGCTTTGCTGCTGCAGTTTGAAACTGAGAAGGGCTGTTGCTGAATGCCCGGAGCAGAGTTGGGGGGGGGGAGCAGTACCCAGGGAACACCAGTTCACCATTATGGGGATCAGCTCGTGCGATGACATGGCCCAGTCTGCCTTGTGCCTGGGCATGCAGAACAGACTCTTACTTATTGCAAATATTTCCTTTTCTTTACTGTTTGCCGGCTGAGAAGCAGTTGTTTGGGGGTGGAGGTTAATTATTAAAGGTTTAGCTGTCTGGTTGCCAGAGTAAACAGTTTACTTCTCTCCAAAGAGACCCATAACCACTGATAGAAATACAAGTCGTGCTCCAATAGCGATGCAGTGGGGTAGAAAAGAGATGTTACAAGATGTGTTTGGGCAAGGTTTTAATCAAGTGATCGTGTCCCCAGATTTGTGGGGCGTTCCCCAAGCTCTGCAGCCCCCAGGTGTGCTTGGGGGGTGGGTTTTGGACAGGGTGGGAAGCGTGGGCGAGGGGCTCAGAGCAGGACTGGGTCCAGGTGAGGCTGGTGGTGCCTTGAGGCAGGGAGTATGCAGTGGGTTTAGTTTGAGAGAGCATGGCTTGCTTTCACTTAGAAGTCTGGCACTAATGTTTTGTCATGCAAACCCCTTTACAAGAAAATGTGAAAAAAGACCCTGGGCATCAGACAGCTCCCCTAGGTTTGTGTCTGGGGGGTTTTGTCTTGTATTTTTGATAGCAGAAGCTGTCTTCTCTGAGGGCTGCCTTCAAGCAGGTGTTTGGGGCTGTATGGCCGCTTCTCCAGCCCACAGGTTCTCTTTGGTAGCGACCTTAACCAGAGGCAGGCAGGATTTTGTGTGCTGTGGGTCACCTTTTGGACCTGTCTTTGTTGGAAGATTCTCTGACTTAGCTTGGAGCGGGGTGGTCGTGCATTGAGTTAGTTAAGGATTGATGTAAAATTCAACAACAGGTCTCCCTCTCCTCTCGTGGCTCTAACAGTGTGACTAAAGGATTGGTTTAACGTGTTCCAAAATGAATGATTACTCATGGTAATCCCAGAATCTCAGGGATTCTGGTGAGGCCACACCTTGAGTAGCACTGGTGAGGCCACCCCTTGAGTCTGGTGTCCAGTTGTGGGCACCTCAGCACAAGAGAGATCTGGAGGGGCTGGAGCGAGTGCAGAGGAGGGACACGGAGCTGGGGAAGGGTCTGGGGCATCAATGTGATGAGGAGCCATTGAGGGAGCTGGGAGTGTTGAGTTGGAGGAAGAGGAGGCTGAGGGGGGACCTCATCCCTCTCTCCAACTGCTTGAAAGGGCATTGCAGAGAGGTTGGTGCTGGTCTCTTCTCCCGGGCAATNCAGCCCCTGCCAGGGTTCCCTCACCCTGAAGAAGTTTTTCCTCATATTGAAGTGGAACCTTCTATGTTCCATTCTTTTCACCCTTTCTTTCCCAAAACAAACCCTCCTTGGGTATCACTTGCTGTTCTTGCATCAGTTGCAGCGTCACCATCAGCGTCATAGAATTGAAAGGGACCTTTAATATTACCGTGTCCAACCAGCAATAAATACAGAGATGATAAATTAAGAACCTGCCTGGAAGTGATGCATTTATTCACCAGCATTTTTCAAAGCTGGGTGTCTGAACTGGGGCTCTAAAATCCCTGTTTAGGTGGTCGGGTGAGCGCATGCCTGATGGCAGCGGGATCCCTCTGCTTTGTTCCTGAGGTGTATCAGTCCCTGCTGCTTCCGTTTCCATACGTTCCAATAGGAATGGCTGGGTGCTCCGAAGCAGAGAGCTCCCATAAATCCTCTGTGGGCGTAATAGGGTGTAATTGAAGGTTTGCCTGCTGCCTCCTGCAGCAGAGGAACAAATAAACCCTCTAACCAGGTCCTCGAAATAGCCCCCGTCTCTTAGCAATAGCGATCCCTTCGCCTTTTCGTGAGGCCCCGCTCTGTGCCCGTGTCACCTGATGACAACCCAAGAGGAAGTGTTTTTCAGCTCTCTTGAGAGACCACAATTTGGGGGAGACTGGGAGCTGAGAGGCCCAGATAAATGGCTGAGAAGCTTGTAGAAGGTGTTATGGAGCCGCTGCCTTTCCTTGCTCTTGGATGGGAACTGCCTGTAAAGGGAGTTGAGCTGGGGGCTGGGGAATTTCTTTGGTGGGTTGGTTTGGGTTTTTGATTCCCCTTTTAGGCCAGTAAGGGAGCTGGTCCTAAGCTTGTTTGTCCTTAGGGATGTTTTTCTAGTGTGAGAAGCCTAGGTGGGTTTTCTGTTCATAGATGGCAAAGAACTCGTTTATCGATAGGAGAGGTTTCTAGCAGAGCCATTAAGGATTCTTAGCTCTTCCCCTGCACTTGCTGAAATCAAGTGTGCATTTCCTCCTCTGTCCACCACCAATTCTTTTGCTTTTAAACCTCTACTAAACTGTTGAGGTTTCTGAAAATGTGTATTTTTTTGTAGAGGTTGGTTTGTTTCTGTCAGCAGAGCTGCAGGAGTTTGCTCTCAGCCTTGGGTTAGAAATGTGATTTTTTGCCTTTCCCTGCCTGCAGCCTTTCAGAGGATTCTGGTCCATGGGGATTCTCCTTGTGTGTTTGGGTTTTCTTTGGTTTCTGTTTAAGAAGCTGGGGTTAGGATTCTTGGTTTGTTTGAGGTCATTTTCTCCTTCCTGGTGAAACCCAAGCTTTTGGACAGCCCAGGAACAACTCTGAACTTGACACCAACTGCGTGGAGCTGCTTTACATTCAGATTCTTTATGTGACTTTATTTTTGTCAGGGGTTACCTGGTGTTTTCTTAAGAGCTGTGTTACTTAAAGGGTCATTCTGGGGTCATTCTGGTGTTAATGTAGGACATTACAGGCACTTAACTGAGGTGCCAGGTTCAGTTTGGAGACAGAGTAAAACAACAAACTAAAGTAAAGGCTAAAAAAATCTCCAAATAACATAAATCCATGAGAAACCTCCCTCCCTCTCCACCCTTTAACACTATGGGTTAATTCTGCATTTTTTTAGAGGAAAGAATTCCTGAAGTTACAAAGACATCTGTAAAATGAATGACACTGGAATCTTCTCATCAAACGTGATACTTGAGGGCTGTCAACGTTACTAGCTCCGTTAATGGAAAAGGATGCAAAGAACATGCTCTGTGCTGTCCTGTAGTCGAGTCAGTGGTTTGTAAAGGTGTGATACCACCTTATCCACCGAAGGAAAAGGTCTGTCTGTTGAGTCTGGAGAAGAGCAGGCTGAGGGGGGATCTGATCAAGGCCTCTCAATCCTTCCAGGGTGGGTGTCAGGAGGATGGGGCCAGGCTTTTCTCAGTGGTGCCCAGGGACAGGACAAGAGGGAACGGGCACAAACTGGACCATGGGAAGCTCCATCTCAACCTGAGGAGGAACTTCTATCTCTTGAGGGTGTCAGAGCCCTGGCAGAGGCTGCCCAGAGAGGTGGTGGAGTCTCCTTCTCTGGAGACATTCAAACCCCACCTGGACACGTTGCTGTGGGAGCTGCTGTGGGTGACCCTGCTGTGGCAGGGGGTTGGAGGAGATGATCTCCAGAGGTCCCTTCCAGCCCCACATGGCTCTGTGATTCCATGAGGACTGCTTAGTCCCCAAGCTTTTTTCTAACTGGGGTCTGAAAGGTGCTTTATACCAGCTTCCAGTTTTGTGATGGTATTCCCTGGGGTTAACCTGCCTCTGAATCCATCCCTTGTCCCTAGCACCATCACAGTTTGGCATCTCTGGTTGGTCTGCAGTTCTGCAAAATCTGTAAGAATATTTTTCAGGTGTAAAGAAATTCCATCAAATGTTAGGGGTCAAACGTGTCTGGCTGGCAGCTGTGACAGATGTTGAGCACACACCCATTTGAGCCCTGGAGTTTGGGTTTTATTTGTGGCAGAATCTCATGTAACTTTTTGAAGTTCCACTTCAACTCTCTGTGATGTTTTTCCTTTTGAAAGAGCATGAAAGAGAAGAAAAAGCTTTAAAAAAGAAGCAGTGGCTGTTATTGGGCCTTCAAGGTTTGGACACCTGCTCCTGCAGCACCCTGTGATGTGCTCCAGGAACGCTGGGGAGGGACTCCTGATCAGGGACTGGACCCATAGAATGTGGGGTAACAGTTTTAAATGGAAAGAGGGCAGATTTCAATGAGATCTCAGGAGGAACTTCTTTGCTCTGAGGGTGGTGAAACCCTGGCCCAGGTTCCCTAGAGAAGCTGTGGCTGCCCCATCCCTGGTGGTGTTCCACACTGGGTTTGATGGGGCTTTGAGCAACCTGGCCTGATGGGAGGTGTCCCTGCAGGGGAGGTTAGAACTCGATGGCCTTTGAGGTCCCTTCCAACCCAACCCATTCTAGGATTCCATCACTTGTGCATTTTATGCAGCTCCATGAACCGTCTTCTTTCTTGACAATTAGGTTTTAATACACAAGACAGCTCTGAATGTCATGAAATATTCTGTATTTGTGAGGTATGATTAAACACTGAGGAAATGAACCAAGTGTTCTCTATCATTTTAATCACGAGTCTGACTACCCACTGTGCTTGTTAACTTTTTAAGTGAAAAGATTAAATACAGAAATAGAGAATTTCAAAAGTGTTTTTCCACACAGGTAAGGAAGAAAAACCATGTTCCTACGTAGCTTGGGAGATGTCTGTGATTAAACCCTGAATTGAAGGGACCTCTGGGAGATGGGTTTGAGTGCAGGCTGCTATGGGCACTCTGTTCAACCCAGGATGGATGAGTTGTGTGATGATGATGAAGATTTTGAAGGCCTTCACGGAGCGCAGGAGGGAGCCCAGCGAGAGCAGGAGAGCGGGTGGAGAGCAGAGCACTTTGGACCTTGGTTTCAAGGAAGGGCTGTGGGAGGATGTGGGAGTACTGGGAGCAGAGCAGGAAAAGCAGCCTCCCAGGCCTTGATATGAATGAGTCACTTGTCTTAATTAAGAAATGTCCTGTTGTTGTTGTCCCAACCCAGATACGAGTACCACTGGGCAGATGGGACAAACATAAAGAAACCAATTAAGTGCTCTGCACCAAAGTACATTGACTACCTGATGACCTGGGTCCAGGATCAGCTGGATGATGAAACGCTATTTCCTTCTAAAATAGGTAAAGTAACTAAGTCCCATTGAACAATGTGTTGGGGTTACTGCTGCCATGGAGTGTTCAGGTCCTGTAGCATGAAAAGGTCTCCTAAATAACTGACTGGAGTGGGGCACATTGCAAATGTTACGTTGCAAGTACAAAGGCATTTTTAATCTCTTCAGATAAAGTTTGTGGGGCTGTACCTGAACTCTGCTCCGTGTGTTAAAACTCCTCCTAAGGTTTGACTGCAGGAAGTGCTGTTTCCCTTTAATAACTGGCCCCGGTGGTTGAATCTGATGGGTTCCTTTTCGTTTTGAGCAGTGGGTTGTTTCCTTAGAAACCTCAAAACCTTTTAACCAGTGATTGGTACAAACTGGCAGCTTTTTGATGCAGGAAAGATCCCCGTGAGGGACTTCTTCTAGGCCTTACCACCTCCAAAGGAGCTGAGTTAAGGATGTTCTTCTTTCTTTTCAAGTGAATGTGAAAGATGTATGTTTTTAAGAGGCTTCTTTTGGAGAAGCAGGAGGAAAAATAGTAACAACCACCAGTTCAGAAATGATAACAAGAAGAAGAAAACCAGGCTTTGAGAGGCAGGAAGGACTATTTGTTCTAAAGCTCCTAATTGGCAGTTTTCCAGTACCCTGCTCCTTACAGGCTTCAGAGCCCTCCTGGAAAAAGGAAGGGAAAGCTCTAAATTGGGTTGATTTTTGTGAACGGTTTCTGAAGCATCTGAGGCGTTTCCAGTCAGCCTCTTTGGAGACACGGGGCCACCTCTCAGGATCCAGTGGCCTTTGAGTTTACTTACAGTTAAGCAGAAACGCAGGGAAGGCTGGTTAGTTTGGGGAGAAGGGACAAAAAGCTACATTTTTTTCAGCTCAATAGATGTGAGCCTGGGATTTTCATGTACAGTGGTATTCCTTTTAGTGTTTCAGGGTGAAATTCAGAGCTGGGGAAAAAGCCCACTACTACTAGGAATAATATTAAATAGTTACACTTAATATTGAAGTTAGAAGAAAGGTGGCAATTTGGAAAGAGCCTTAAAGGCCACTTAGTAGATAACCCACTAAAGAAGAACTTCCCAGGTGGTGCAGCAGCCCAGGAAGGAAAGGTGATGTCCATCTAAGCAGGGGAAGCTTAAATAAAATACAACAAAAGTTGTATTATTAGGATTTTAAAGCACTGGCGAGATCATGATTGGCCTCCAGCATTATATTGTGTCCAGTTCTGGGCCCCTCAGTTCCAGAAGGACAGGGAACTGCTGGAGAGGGTCCAGGGCAGGGCTACCAAGATGATGAAGGGAGTGGAGCATCTCCCAGAGGAGGAAAGGCTGAGGGAGCTGGGTCTCTTGAGCTTGGAGAAGAGGAGACTGAGGGGGGACCTCATGGATGTTTATAGATCTGTAAAGGGTGAGTGTCAGGAGGATGGAGCCAGGCTCTTCTCAGTGACACCCAATGACAGGACAAGGGGCAGTGGGTACAAGCTGGAACAGAGGAGGTTCCACTTCAATATGAGGAAAAACTTCTTCCTGGTGAGGGTGAGGGAGCACTGGCAGGGGCTGCCCGGGGAGGTGGTGGAGTCTCCTTCTCTGGAGACATCCCAAACCCACCTGGAGGCGTTCCTGTGTGACCTGCTCTGGGTGTTCCTGCTCCAGCAGGGGATTGGACTGGAGGAGCTTTCAAGGTCCTCTCCAATCCCTGAGATTCTGGGATTCTGTGATCCAGCTGGGCCTGTGGCCTTCAGACAGGTCTCCAGGGATTCAAAACAGGCTGCTGAAGAACTAAGCTGACTGGGAAGACTGCAGGGTGATGAGAAGCTAAACAGGTTTAATCTTTTTAGATGGTTGATGCTTATCCTTTTTTAGCCTGCGGATGTGTCGACTAAAGAGATTATTGCTCCCAGTAGCCGGTTGCTCTTTCCCAACCAATTTAAATACATTAAAATGAGCAGGATGGAAACAGCAGTCTCCCTGCTGGCCACGGGACGGGTGGAAGAGACCCTATTTCTGATTTCTCTTCAGCCAAGAGAAGTGTCAAACTGGGTGGCTGACCCCAAAGGTGGTTTCCCTATGCAAAAGTGTAAAAATAGCGTTCCTTGGGGTGCCCAAGGGCACCAGGAGGTTCTGAGGGCAGCAGGTTAGATCCTGTGTGCGGGTGTCTGAACCCCATCAGAAGGGAAGAAGATTCTTGGTCAGAAAAGGTTCTTCAAGGAACTGCACTGAAGACTTAGCACAAGACTTAGCAGCTGGAAGCTGGAGCTGGGAGGGTTAAGCATAGAAATGTGGTCAGATTTGTCTTGGAAAAAGTTCACGAGGCTCTGGTCTTCTGAAGGACGGGAAACCTCCCCCCCAGTCCTTTAATGAGCTTGTCACTGTGCTTCAGCCTGAAGTACACCGTGTGATTTATAGAGGGAATTGCTGAGTGAAACCCTTCTTGTGCAGGAGAGGGGGTTTGGGTTATCATAGAATGCCTTTCAAAGCACACAAACGTGGCCTGGGCGTTTCAAAACCAGCCTTCTCTTCTCTTCTTTCCAGGTGTACCGTTCCCAAAGAACTTCATGTCAGTGGCAAAGACGATTCTAAAGCGTCTCTTCAGAGTCTACGCTCACATTTACCACCAGCACTTTGACCCAGTGATCCAGCTACAGGAAGAGGCACATCTTAACACTTCTTTCAAGCACTTTATATTTTTTGTTCAGGTAAGTGCGGCAGGAGCTTTATGGTTACACTTACAGTCTGGGAAAAGCAGTGCAGCAGAGTGACAGGTCTTCAGTTCCTTTGCAGCTGGGTTGTGTGTAGGGAAGTCAACTTCTCCAGGACCCTAAGGTAGTGTCTCACTCCATTCATATGTATATTTATTGCTAGAGGCATTCAAGGGTTGGAAAAGATCATCCCCCTGTACTGGGCACTGGTGAGACACCTCAGAGCTGTGTCCAGTTTTGGGCCCCTTCCCACACAAAAGACATGGAGGGGCTGGAGGGGGCCTAGAGAAGGGCAATGGAGCTGGTGAGGGGTCTGGAGAACCAAGGGGAAGGGGCTGGAGAACTTGTGAGGAGCAACTAGGGGAGCTGGGGGTGTTGCCTGGAGAAGAGGAGGCTGAGGGGAGACCTTCTGGCTCTCTCCAACTCCCTGAAAGGAGGGTGTAGCCAGGGGGGGGTCGGTCTCTTCTCCCAAGGAACAGGCAATGGGACAAGAGGAAATGGCCTCAAGTTGCACCAGGGGAGGTTCAGGTTGGATATTGGGGAAAACTGTTTATCTGGAAAGGGTTTATTCAGGCTTGGACTGGGCTGCCCAGGGCAGGGGTTGAGGCACCATCCCTGGAGGGATTCAAAAGCCAGACAGACGTGGTGCTGAGGACATGGGTGAGTGATGGGTTTTATCAGAGCTGGGTTGATGGTTGGAGTGATGATCTGAAAGGTCCCTCCAACCTGGACAATTGTGTGGTTCTAAGAAAATTGAATATTGGAAAGTGTTCCCTACCCAAGAATTGAACAGAAGAGTAACTCCTAAATATAGAAAGAGGGAATCTTGATGGAAAAGAGTGTGCTAGCCTGAAAGCTACATCTGCCCTTCTTATAAATAAGAAAAAGAGCATTTATTTACGTTTCCTTCCTTTAAGTGGAGGGAAAAAGGCCGTAGGCAGATGAACTGCCATTGAGGCAGCAGCAGCCCAGCAAAAACCCTGCAGCCCCTGAGCCTGGACTGGGAGAGCCTCCACCAAATCCCTTCTGTCTGAATAAGGCTTCTCAAACCTCTGTCTCTCTCTCCTCATCCCTGTTACAGGAATTCAACCTTATTGATAGAAGAGAACTTGCACCACTTCAAGAACTGATTGAAAAACTCACCTCTAAGGACAGATAAAAGGAAGAGGATTTCTTGAAAATCCCTTGTTTCTTTAAGCGAGCGTGTGGTATTTGGGTTTTGTTTGTCTGGGGGTTTTGTTTGTTTTTATTTGTTTGTTTTTTTAAAAAAACAACCAACACAAGAACCTGTGCTGTTACTAATGATGGCCAAAACCTACTTTCTGTGCTTTTCTTAGGGGAAATCTTTTCTCTGTTAGCGACACGTGATAAATAGCTTTGGTTGGGACTTTGTTCCTCCCTCCCTCCCTCCTCCTCTCCCTCCTCCCCCTCCTCCTTCCCCTCCTCCTCTTTCCCCTCCTCCTCTTTCCCCTCCCTCTGATCGTTGTTAATTCATTGTGGAACTTGAGCAGGTGCTGAGTGTTGATGCAGGAAAGGTGCTTGGGTGGGGGATTGACTCTGCTGGTGGATGGGTTTCGTGTGTGTTGTGGCAGCGGTTGCCCCGTTCTCACAAAGTCCCTAGAAGACTTATTTTCCTCTAAGTGCCTTGGCCAGACTCTCTTCTGAGGTGCAAAGCACATACAATACTCAACAGTGCTGGAAACAGAAAATACCAACTGACACCCAGGACACTTACTGATACTTCTTTTAGAAAGAAAAAATAATATATATATATATATATGCTTACACTAAAAAACAAAAAAAAGCCATAACTTACTGAAATCAATGATCTCCAGCTTTTAATACAAATATTTGTCTTATTTTTTTAGAGATTAATATAGAATTTTTCAAGACTAGGTATTTCTTACCAAGAAGGGGTGGAGTTGTGGTCGCTAAAGCAGGAGGATGCAGGCGGTTGTGGAAGCTGCAGAGAACCTGTGCTGGTGGAGCAGTGACCTCTCTGCTGCTCTTGGGTTTGGCTTTTCATAGTTGCTTTTCCTGTTTGTTAAACAGGGAAGTGTCATCTGGTGTCCCTCACTCTCCTTAAGTTCCTTGGCACCTGCCAAAGGAGTGCTTGGTTTGCAGAGACACAGGGAGGGAGAAGCTTCCGTAGGAAGAACCACACTGGGGTAAATACTAAGAGAAATCCGGCTTGAAAAATAACCAGTGAAGTGATTGTGAGTTGGGAATAACAAGCCTGGCCCTGGGGAAGGAAATGGAGCTCAGAGGGGAACATCATTTCATGGAGCACTTTGGATTCAGGTTGGTGTGATGGTGGGTTCTGGCCCGTGTAAAAGGGCAGCCCGTCTCTGAGGAACTGCAGCAACTGGGAAAAGAAACGGTGGCTTTGGAGCAGTTTGGAAGTTGGTCAGTGCAGCTTGTGTGTCTGAGAGCACCCAACCAAAATGTGGCCTTCCCCCCACCTGGGTTAGTGTCCTTGCCTTGGAAATTGCTGCTGCAGCTCTGTGGGTGGGGCGTCCCTTTGCAGAAGCCCCTGTGTCCTTGGCCTGGTCTTCATGGCTCTTGTCAAAGCCGTATTTCAGATTCAAAGCAATCTGTACCGGGTTCTGCCCCACTGGTGTGGTGTGCCCAGTTCAGCACAGCGGGGGTTAACGCTGCTGGGAGTCGCTGGGCCATGCCACAAACCCAGCCTTTTTACACCTGAATAGCCTTAAAGACCTTCAATCTCTGCTGGGGCTGGGCTGGCTCTGGAGCCCCTAGGCTGGAGGGGTGAAGGCAAGGCAGTGAAGTACAGCAGGCAGCCATTAGTGCAGCAGCTGATAAACATCCGAGCAGGGTGATGAACCTACAGGCGTTTTGGGAGACCAGAATCACTACTTCTGACTTAAAATGATCTCTTTCCGAAGCGTCCCAGGGTTATTTTAAGAACTCTGCTCTCTTCAATGGAGCCAAGTTCCCAAGTCTGCTTAAGCTGCTTCCTGGAGAAGCAGTGGGATGTTTTGCTACCTCTTCTGGCTCTTTTTACTACTCTATTTTTTTTGTCCCCAAACAGACAAGGACGATTGAGAGAACCTGGTATTGAGTTAGAACCCAGCCCCGTGTTCCTGTTCCCCCGCTGCTCCTTCAGAAACGGGGAGCTGGAGCGTGGGGGTGAAGGAAGGGGAGGTGGTGGGCTTCAGGCAGGGTTGAGGTGTGGCTGCAGTGATGGGAGACGGAGAGGCTGGCTGTGGAACACCCAGGCTGGCTTCTGTAGCAAAGGCAGTCCTTGGGTTTATTACAAACTTCATTATAGTTTTAAGAGAAAATGTAGAATGTATTTGGCCACTTGGCAGGTGGGTGTGGTTGCCCATCAAAACCTGCTCAGAGGACAAGGGAAACTCGGTTTTCTTCATGTTTTGGCTTTTTTTTTAATGTCCTACAGAGATACCAAGTGTTCTTAACGTGTGGGCAGCAAAGGAATAGGACTCAACCCTGTGTTTTTCTTAACGTTGAGTGTTGGGTTTGGAGTTACCACACTCTTGAGTTGTCATAGAATCCTAGAATCCTTTGGTTGGAAGGGACCCTTGGGATCATCCAGTCCAACCATCAGCCCCACTCTACAAGTTCTCCCCTACACCAGATCCCCCAACACCACATCCAATCTACTCTGAAACACAGTCAGGGATGGGGACTCCAGCCCAGTCCAGGCTCTGACCACTCTTGCTGGGAAGAATTCTTGCCTCATGGCCAGCCTAACCCTACCCTGCTGCAGCTTGCAGCCATTCCCTCTCCTTCTAGCACTGATTCCCTGTGAGAAGAGACCAGCACCAACCTCTCTGCAATGCCCTTTCAAGCAGTTGTGGAGAGGGATGAGGTCAGTGATGCAGAAGGAGCTTCCCCTCAAACCCTTTGACAAGCTCTTAGTTTAAAATAGATGGAGTAAGGTCTTACTCCTTCTCAGCCCTAAGGATCTTGTCTCTTCCACGTGCCCACACGCCCCTGGGAGGAGAAGGTAGGGGAGATACTCGCTGTTTGTTACCTCTCCAGGGAGCTGGGCCTGGAGGGTTGGAAAAACAACCCCTAAGAAAACGAGAGGCAGAAGTGAAGAATCCCAGCATCTCAGGGATGGGAAGGGACCTTGAAAGCTCCTCCAGTCCAATCCCCCTGCTGGAGCAGGAACACCCAGAGCAGGTCACACAGGAACGCCTCCAGGCGGGTTTGGGATGTCTCCAGAGAAGGAGACTCCACCACCTCCCTGGGCAGCCCCTGCCAGGGTTCCCTCACTCTCACCCTGAAGAAGTTTTTCCTCATATTTCAGTGGAACCTCCTCTGTTCCAGCTTGTACCCATTGCCCCTTTGTCCTGTTATTGGATGTCACTGGGAAGAGCCTGGCTCCATCCTCCTGACACTCACCCTTTCCAGATTTATAAAGGTTAAGAAGAGGCAGAAGCACCATTTCCTTTCCTTTGGCCAGTCTGTGTGGGGCTGTGGTCTTCACCCCAGTGCTCTGCTCAGGCCTTCTGCTCGTAGGACATCCCTGCTCTGGCAGACACGGGCTGTCCCCAGGCAGCAGGAGAGTCCCAGTGCCGTAGTCCTGAGCCCAGTGACGGGCTGGGCAGGGAGAAAAAGGGGCAGGCTGTCCCCTGGAGCGGGCAGTGCTGGCTCTGGGCGCAGCACCACGAGGGCTCAGGACTGAATAACGCTGATTTTGGTGTCTTTTCAGAGGAATGGGAGGGGGAAGCTGGCTTTCTGATGGGGGATGTTCCACAACCAACCCTTTTCTTCCCGCTGCTCTCCCAGGAGCGTTTCCCCCACTGCCAAATCCCCAGCCGCAGAGAGCGCTGCGGGATAGGGGGGTGTGCTTTGACATCAAATCCCAACTTTCTGCCAAATCCCACTTTTATTTTGGAGCTGAGCCAGCGCTGCTGGAGGGGCTTGCCCTCTCCTTGGTTGGGTGTCAGGCACCGAGAAAGTAAAACCATGTAAAAACGAGGATTTCCTCGGAGCGGTGCGGGCGCAGGAATTAGCATTTTTGGTTTGGTATTTTATGGGGTTTTTTTTTTGGGGGGGGGATGACACCCACACCCCTCTACCCTGCAAGGGGGGTCGTTTGGTTGGCTTTTTAAGGCAGTTCTAGAAATTCTTAGGCACCTCCTGCAGCTCAGCCCGACTGCAATTAGAATTTATGTAAAAAAAACAAACCCCAACCAAGCGACCAAAAAGTGATATTTTTCTTGCATGTAGCACCTGCCCCAAGAAAACGCTTTTTACCCCGATAGTTTCTAGGCTTGTAATAAAAGCTTGGAGATCACGATCTGGCTGACAGCCCTAGGGAAGACCTCGTTTTAATTGTACAACCCTTGAAAAGAACGAAGCCGAGGGGAAGGTGCGCGGTGCTGGGGGGCTCGTATCCCTCCGCCCTTTGCCTTTGCCGCTGGGGATTCTTTTTACCTTTTTGTTTTGGTTTGGTTTTGTGCTTCAAAAAACAAAAAAGCCGTGGGACCAGAAGCCGGAGGCGTGTTTAATCCTCTTGGAAGCGGGGGTGAGGCCAGCCCTGGCCGAGCGAGCACCTTCCCGTTTTAAAGGGAAAAAAAAAAGTCCTTAAAACCGGCGTTTTGTGGTGGTTTTCGGCGTGTTTGGAGAGCGTGGCAGTGATTTTGGGGCGGTCGGCTTCAGGAGGTCGCTCCCCCGCCTCCATGGGCTGGGGCTCAGCCCCCGGTGCCGACGCTGCCACCGTTTCCAGGGCGTTGGGATGTGTTTGTGGGCAGAAATAACCCTTTTTCTAGTGTTTTTGTGTTGTTTTTTTTAAGGTCAGGGATTCCCAGCGAAATGATGCAAAGGGGCTCTAAAAGCCCAAGGGGAGAAAAGAGGTTTCCGGGGAGGGGGTGGGTGTGGGAGGGGTT
>VZTM01025437.1:5386-28370 GCA_013400555.1 Jacana jacana
CTTCACACAAGAAACAAAATTTTAACATGATGATATTTATTTCTGTTGTCTACTAAAGACCCTGAGAAAGTATTCTCAAATGTCTGGGAGTAAGGATTCGAGAGTTCCTTACTGTCCTGGTTTCAGGACAACTAATTTTTAATTTGTTATGAAATGCTCCCCCTATACAAGGAAATATCTTTCCAGTAGGAAAGCCTGGATGTGCCTGTCACAGGATATTCAAAAAGATTAAATAATTTATAGCAGAAAAGAATTCTGTCATTAGAGTCCTACTGATGTTATACAAGAGACTTCTGGGAACAACTTTCCTCAAACTAAGAATGTTGAGTTTAATTTTAATTCAATGCTCCATGAGTGTTTTTGCTCTTTGTAAGAGTCCAGAATCTCTCTATGTTCCTCTCAAACCNTTATGTCAAATTAATTTAAATATTTATTTTGCATTTGTAATCACCATTTGTTAAATATGCATCTTTGCACTTAATGTTTGCCTCTGCTCTCCAATTTTTATGCAGCTCATTGACTAAATTTTTAATCTAATAAAGTTAAGAGATATTGTAAAGTTTTCTTGAAAAAAAAGCTAGTGTCAGGAAGATTAGGACAGATTCCATTCCCTAATTTAATTCGAATTCACAATGCACCCCTCTTTTTCATATATTCTGTATTTTATTCATGGATCTGAATAAATAAAAATTAACGATATTATGCTGATTTACAGCTGCACTGAACAAGTTGCCGTTTGGAGGTCACAATGAGCAAGTTGAAATACTGTAGCCAGTATCTGAGATTACTTTGTTTTGGGAATCAATGCCATAAGTATTCCCACGCAGTTTATTTTCAAGGCCAAATGAAGAACTAGGGGGATCCATAAACATTTTTATTATTATCTGCTCTGGATGTTGCCATTTGAATCTTTCATGATGCTGATACCCAAAAGTACAGTATCATCAAATATCATGATATTATATCAATGTTTCTCTGACTGGTGAGGGGAGGGGCCAGTGAAGCTTTGGGAGCTCTGACTGTGCATGCAGATCTTTTCATCTATCTGCAGTGATAGTTCATGCGTTGGTAGGGCTTTCACCCCTGGCTAAAATTGCAGCACAAGGCACAATTGGTTCTTTTCTATTACCACCTCCTCCTCCTATTCCATTCATCCCATAGAGAGGAATCAGGCCATGAGTGTTTTGACTGCATTTCACTCTAGATGGTGGGCAGACATGGTTTAGAAGATTGGTTTACTGGGGGCACTGAATAATACATTGCTGAAGGGGAGTACAGTGAGAGAACTTGTACCACAGAGCTGAAGAAAATGGAGATAAGGGAAGCAGAAAGCACAGGAGATATTCCACAACCTAACAGACCAGAACAGGATCTATAGAAAGACTAAAGCTACCTGATGCCTTTATCTAATGCTCCATGGCTTCAAGGACCTCCAGGACACACACGGGAAATAAAGAGAAATGACATAAATAATTCAGTGCTAAAATAATGTAATTCTTTGAGGGAGAGTCTCCTGAGTTCGGCTGTATGAATCAAGTTACTTAACTCTTTGATTTGCCTGGGCCTTTCACAGTTTTAATCCAAATACTATTTTCATGGCTTCACATACCACAGTGGTAGGCACTTTATAAATGCAAAGTGTTCATGATGAAATAAAATGAGATTCTGAAAGTAGAACAGAAGTGATAGGATTTCCTTAGAAAAGGTGTGTTTGATCACTCTGCCCTTCTCAATAAATCAGAAGAGTTTCACCTTCTCCCTTCAAAATGAATGTTCATCACAAATAATTTTGCCTGGTTGCATTACTGCTGTGTGCTCTGTTATGGTCAAGATTCTGTTATGGTCAAGATTCTGTATGGTATAAAATAAAAAAGTGAGGGATTGATTCTTGATGTGATAACCATCATGTAACAACAAGGAAACTTCATTTCTGCTGTATCAGTTTAACACCTACTTTTTTTAATCTTGTTTTCTGTCCCACTTTTAACTGTTGGAATCTGTTTAGATTTAGAAGACAAAGGGGTAATACATGAAGGTCTGGCAGGAATTAGGCACTCAAGGCACTTTTAGTAAAGCCTTAACACTACCTCAGCAGGGACTGGGTCAAATGAACAGGGACTGGCCAGCTGGAAAGTGAGAAGTACAGACTTTTTTTTCCAAACAGAATGCAGGGGTTTAAAAAAGAAATGTTGATCAAGTGCTATTCAATAAGTTATTCCTACCCAAAAGGATTTTTGTGTTAACTTCAACTTTTTATATCATAGGTTCCTCTTCTCTAGACGTACCATGGACTGCATGGAAACACTGTCAAATTCATGAGATGTCAAGAGCCCTGCATTACTTTGGTTCTCTTCTTTAAAGAATCTACTATTATTATTATTATTATTAGTAGTAGTAGTATATATACTAAAATTTTCAAAATCAAAACCTCATTTATCTCAAATATCTTTGCCATCTCTTCTAAGCCACAACAACTGAAAAATATTTTTTTTCTAAATCACATAAGATTAAGAACAGTTTCATGCAGCAATTGTATGTAACAAGCAAAGATTTTTAATCATAAGTATTCAAGGACACTTTGTTGTAGGAAAACATTTCTTAAGAGGGCCATGTTAAATCATGTCTTTCTTTCAGCAACTTTCAGCTGAAAAAAAACCTCACTTCTAAAGGTTCCTCTCCTACTCTTTTTTTTTCTTAATGTTCCAGCAACTTGTCCTGTTTTCATCTATATTCTACTGTTTGAGTACTGATGAACTACACAACGTATCACAGTAGTTACAGAGAACCTAAATCTAACTCCAAACAGCTTAAGTAAAAAACCTTAACTGTTTTTGATCACCATCTGTGTGATTTTATAGACATTAACATGCCATTAATGCTACTGTTAACTTACATTGACAAAAAAGAGGTACTACAGAAAATAGAGTAATCCAATGAATCTAGCTCATGCAAATTAGATTTATTCTACAGTGATTCAGACCTCAAGTAGAAGAGAGAGAATATAGAGAGATTCTTTAAAATTAGAATACTTTAAATAACACTTCCTCTCTACATAAAACAATGTAGTGTTAACATTATATTTGCACAGCTGCATCTTTCCATAAACAAAACAAAAAAAACCCCATCTGACTTGGACAGGAATGTAGAACTTTGGTTACTGAATACTGTTTCCACTAGAATGAGGTGAACTGAATGAACCCTAAAGCATTCAGCAGTTACTAAACCATTTCACTTATTCAAGTATTTAAGTATGCATGTAGAAAACCTAATGTATAAAATTTCCTATTTTTAAAGATCATGGTGTAGCTATAATAACACATATCAACTCCACATCAAAAAAAAAAAAAAAAAANNCAATAAAAAAAAAAAAAAAAAAAAAAGAGTGCCACACAATGGAAATCTACTAGTTCACCTCCTTCTATCCTAATATTATCCCTTCTTGAATCCATTAATGTCACCAAGATCTAAGAATTAGTAGTGTGTTAGAAACAAATAGTCTGTGAAAGTGAGCTCAGTATAGAAAACATTAAATACTTTGCAAAGGTTTAATATATCAGTATAACATTAGAACACGAGAGACTTGCTTGAATGAAACAATCTAGATTTTTATTTCATTTACACCAGACCAAATACAATTTCAGTTATGGTAGAAAGATGTTTCTATGCTATTTATCAAAGTGCAGCATAGCCATATATTCATAGAATCATAGAATTGTAGGGGTTGGAAGGGGCCTTCAGAGATCATCTAGTCCAACCCCCCTATCAAAGCATGTTCACATAGAGCGAGCTGGACAAGAACGCCTCCAGGTACATTTTGAATATCTCCAGAGAAGAACACTCCACTACCACTCTGGGCAGTCTGTTCCAGTGCTCTGGCACCCTCAAAGTAACGAAGTTTCCTGCATCTTCAGACAGAACTTCCTGTGTTCTAGCTTGTGGACATTGCCCCTTGTCCTTTCAGCAGGCACCACTGGGAAGAGCCTGACCTGATCCTCTTGACACCCACCCTTTAGATATATATAAGTGTTGATGAGATCCCCTCTCTCAGTCTTCTCCAGACTAAACAGATCCAGGTCTCTTTGCCTTTCCTCCTAACAGAGGTGCTCTATTCCCTTGATCATCATAAGAGCCCTCCACTGGACTCTTTCCAGTAGTGTCCTGTTCTTCATGAACTGGGGGGCTCAGAACCAGACACAATACTCCAGATGCTGCCTCACCAGGGCAGAGTACAGGATGAGGATGACCTCCCTTGACCTGCTGGCCACGTTCTTTTTAATGAACCCCAGATGATCATTGGCCTTCTCAACCACAAGGGCACACTGTTGGCTCATTGTTGTCCATCAGGACTCCCAGGTCTCTCCCTCAGAGCTGCTTTCCAGAAGGTCACCCTGCAACCTATCCCCCCTGGTGTGGGGGATTATTCCTCTTTAGGTGCAGGACCCTACATTTGGCCTTGTTGAATTTTATTGGGTTCCTCACCACTTAACTTTCTAGCCAGTCTAGGTCACATTGAATGGCAGCACACCCTTCTGGTGTGTCAGCTACTCCCCCCAGTTTTGTATCATCAGCAAACTTGCTGAGGGTACACTGTCCCCTCATCTAGGTCATTGATGAATATATTGAACAAGACCTGACCCAGTATTGACCCCTGCATAACACCACTAGTTACAGGCCTCCAACTAGACTCTGCACCACTGATCACAACCCTTTGAGCTTTGCCACTCAACTAGTTCTCAGTCCACCTCACTGTCCTCTCATCTAATCCACAGTCTTTACTTACCTATGAGAATGTTATGGGAGACAGTCTCAAAAACCTTACTGAAATGAAGCTAGACAGCATCCAACAATATTCAGCAATCGTGTTTTGCAGAAACAGTAATGAAACCAAAGATGAAGTTTACATATGTGGCATTTTATGAATCAGCTACTATGTCATACAGACAGCTAAAATAACGGGTATCAAAACATGGAAATAGGCAAGTGACTGTATAGAAAATATTTTTTTTTCCCTTAAGTCCTAATGAGTGGTTGGAAAGTTTTGTAAATGTACTGAAAACCAGTTCAGATCATTTATTAATATAGTCTAGTACTTTTATGAAATTATCTTCTTCAAAATATTCCATTTCAGCTGTTTGAGTACATATGCCCATCATCACTGATTCATGACATCACAATAAAACTCAGTCAACAAAATTCCAGCGATATGAAACCATCCCACAAGCAGAGGTTTACTGACAATTTCAAACATCTAGCTTTATTTTCACACCACAAGCTTATTTTTTTTCCTAAAAAAAAAAAAATAAATCTGTAAAGACTTGATAAACACATTTTGAGAAATTATTATCCAATTTTGATATTCCTTCTTAAGAAGTATGCCAATCAAGGAGCAGAAGCTGTTGCTTCTTTTCCAAAACGCAAAACAAATGCGTGTTTATTAAAATCCCTTATAGAATTTAAAGAAAGGAATCCAAACAAACCCATCTTTCACTAAAACTTTTTAAAACTCAAATGTACATAAATACGCCTGAACTCATTTGCTTTTCTGCACAGCTCAGTTTTTCAGAGATTGCTCACTACACTCAGAAACTTCAAGCATTGATCTATACATATCTGAGCTGTCTTTGATCATTCCTTCTTGTCACAAGAATATTCTGCACACAGAGGCTATGAAGTTGCCTCATGAATAGCATCATTCAAAAGTTTTATATAGCATGCTAATGCATTTAAATGATTTATCAGCTCTTATAATCAGGAAAATATACACATTCAATCAGTAACTACATTATAATATGCTATGCTATACATATGTTATTGTGCAGTTATAGAAATTGCAAACTAATATTATTAAAAGTTCCACTTATTTGAAGTCTGAGCTTTTTGGGTTTGACCACTGAGCTTTCAGATAATTACATAGCTTAACTTTTATGAAGCCTAAGTCCTGACTCTAGAGTTCTGAGTTTATAACCACTACACTCAAAGATTAAATTCCATATTTTGGCAGTACCTTGGACAAGTGAGGAGTTGGACATGACACTCTCTTCTCTGCCCTTCCGTAGAAGCTGCCATAATGTTGGCTCAGCTGAACAGCTTCACATAAAAGAATGCTGTTGCTCTAGCACATACAGGGAGGTATACCCGCAAAGGCAGGCATCATCCCTGTCACTGATCAAAATTAAAGGAAAATAAAAAAAATCAAAAACCTAGCAAGATTTCAGTAAGAATTATGGGTCTGGTTGAAAAATTTGTTCCCTTTATACATCCCTGCAGAGGTAGAATTTTTACCAGGGTGATTTGTCCCATTAATAAGACTAGAAATCCAAAGACATCTGTCTTAAAAGACATTGATTATAGCTCACATGCAGTCTTACCTTTTCTTGCTCAAGCGAAGTATCAGGGTGGGGTTTCTCAGTCAGTTAAGAGTTCATCATCTTTTATTTCCTTTGCTCTTCAAGGAAACTGATGCTTGTCTGTCACATCACCTTTCTGGAAGGAAGACACAGGTTTTGTCCTGGCTTCTGGCAAACTCCTCTTGTGTCCAGCTTACTCCAATACAATTTTGCATAATGGAAAATCAGTGCACTGCCAGTACAGAAAGTGCTCTGAAGCATTGATATGATCTGTATGTATTTAATGTCTTCAAGTTCTGTGCATAATATATTTATCTATACAGAATCTTAACTAAATGTTAGAGTTTCTACAGTCTTAGAATGACAAAGCAAGGAACAACAGCAAATTACCAAATTTTGAGGATCCATTTCCAAATAAAGAGTGTACAACAGCATACTTTCAATCTTTCAAATTTAGAAAACACAGTTGTTCATGTCCCTAAGAATCACCATATTATCTGTAGATCTTGCATGTAGATATTGAAAATTCCTATTTATGAACACAAAAGCTACTAGTTCTAAGGTTCCTTGATTATCCCCAAGAAAGTAAAGAGTTTCCTGGGCTGTATAACCAGTGCTTTCCTTTAGTGTATATTACCACATGTGATTCCAGTCCATTTAGTAGGAAAAAGCTGGTTAGGAAAGTATTTCCATTGTGACAAATCCATGCTAGTGGAAGTAGAAAACATGGAAGACGCTATTTCTTTTGACTACTGTTGTTGTCACTAACATGTATGTCTCTTACAGGAGAGATTATGGCTCATTTGAGTAAAGAAATTTGATCTGTGGAAGCAGAGAAGCACCTGAACATCAGCCATGCTGTATTCTTCATCCTGTTCATATGATCTAATAATCTTTCAGTCCTTCAGACGTTTAGTGCAATGCATTCACAGCTCATAGAAATGTATTTCATGCTTTTCTGTGTAATAAAGATTTGCACAGGACTGATTACAGTAAATAATCTTAACATGCTAACAAAAAGGAGCTATTGAAATTGTTCACACATACAGAACAAGTGCTGCAAAGACACACACTGTAAATTTTTCTTTCTCTGTAAAGATGTATTCATCTCTGCATAAATAGTTGAAATGACTTGTGAAGCAAACAGATGTGTGAGCCAGAACCCAATCCTCCCTGAAAAGACAGTTAAAGAGTGGTCCTTTCTCCAGGCATACTTATTTTGCATTCAGCAAACAGATTCAGAGGGGATTCTATCTGACTGAAGAAAGCTTTTTGCTCTCATTTATGCAGGCTCAAACTCTTGGAATTATAGATACTCCTGAGACATACTTTATGATTGCTTCTTGTCTTTGGAAAAGGGGAGACAATAGAGAGCTTTAGTCTTTGAACAGATTACAAAAGCAAATCTAAATATTTTAAGGGATTCACCTGCCATGGTAAGGAGTTACTGATTCATAAATCAAATAAAATGAAATTCCTTTCACTCTTCCATTTGCCAATTCAATGACTTACAGCTACAAAACACAGACATTACTGAGGCAACTTGTGTTCCTGATTCTTATCCTGTTGCCAACTGTCCTGTCTCCTGACCAAGTCTTTTAAGTGCTATGCACATTCTGAGACCACATACAATCTCAGTAGACACAGATGAATGCTTCATAACCTGTGACTTTCTACTTTACCTTTCCAAAAATGCCACCAGCAATCTCTGGGAAATTATCAAGAGGAATATTACTGCTGTGAGGCATACTCCATTTTTATTATCAGCCCAATATCCTCCACAGCACTGCTTATCTTCTTAAAACTTTCACACAGTATTTGTGATTACCAAGGTATTTTTTTTATGTTACTGCAATTTTGAATTAAAAAATTCTTTTCCATACTCACTTCACTAGAACGGCCTGTGGCCAGATCTAAAACCTTTCATGTCTCCTACTTCAGGCAACTTCTAACCCACTTTTTTTTTCATTCCTTTTACATCCTCTAGTGTTTCTTACATATTTACATTCACTACTTCCTCTTGGAATTAATTATCTATCCTTTTTCCTGCAATTCTTACAGATTTAACTTATATCTCCTGCAGCTTCTCTCTAACCTCTATAACTTGGTTTATTTTGTTTCTCCCTCTCAACAATGTTCAAAAAGAGGTAAAAAAAAAAATACACCTTATTTATCTTTTAAACTATTTTGCAGGTATTTGCTGAATATCCAAATTCAAAACTTTTCTTCTAGTCCTCACCCTTCTCCAAAATGTCTTTGGTTTTCTTAAGTCTGTATCTTTGCTTATGTTTTGAGATTTTTAAATTTTTTTTTAAACAATGTGAATGTACATATGCTGATTTGGCGACACAATGAGAAGGTTGCCATCTACAAGATGATTGCTTGTCACCACTAATCCTTTCCAGCTGGTACCACCAGTATTTAGTGATAGTTATCTACTGAAATGCTTTAACAGTGGATATTTTTAAAAAAACCTGGATCATTTTGACAAAAACAGATCAACTGCATATGCAGTTATGTCATTGTATCTGAGGGACCTCTAGCAGGAGAAAGGTGGGGAGTTAGAGATAAAGAGTCATGAGGGTAGGCTGTTTACTCTGTCAAGGCTGAAGTCAGAGCAGCACACATACCGGTAGCCTAATTCTTTAATTCCCAGTCTCACCCTCAAAGAAACACGGCTAAATAATAGGAAGGATAAACAAAATGTATTGTGATAAAATCTTTCCTCATTTTTTTATCACTCTACTCCATCATTTTTTCCTCCTGAAATTTCAAGCTCTTTTTGAAGCAGGGATCTTATCTTACATACTGTTGAAGCTGCAGGAGAATTTTCAGCTTTGAAAAGCTAACAGCAATACACATTCTAAAAAATTCCTCCCACAGCCTGAAGTGGTATTGGGGCCAAAAGGGATCTCCACTCAGTTGGAAACCTTTCCTGCAAATTTTTAATAATNNNNTTCCTGCAAATTTTTAATAATATAAGTAGTGTTTAATCACAAAAGCATTCACTTCAAATCAATAGTGATACTTGTATGAAGATCACTTAAAGGAATGCTTGCAATACAGAGACTCCTGTTATTTTTAAGAACCTTGGTTTCCTACAGATTTAAATTATTGAAATGGTATGTTTTGCTTCTCTGTGTATATTATGTATATGTACTTTATTTTAACTCTTAAAAAAATGAACATGTAAAAATGTATGTGCTGCTTATATTCAAAGTTAAATTGTTTTTCATATTTATGTACAGTATTTTTATATCAGACAACAATCACAGAATATGTTTCTTACATGCAGAAAATTACAATGTGTAGACAGAGGGTGGACAATTTTTGTTGTGACAAATGAACATTGTTCTGACAGAGCACAGACTTATTTGTTGCTACAAGTTTTTTGAATGCTTATATTCTAATTATGATTCTAGGGATCATTAATAATTAGTATTTATAGGAGATTGCTTACATTATCAACAGCATTACACTTGGCAGTCTTCAGGCTGGTTTATTTTTTCCCCAATTTCCTCCTTTTCCCCTCTATTTTTGTAATTCTCATTCATAAAAACAGTCACCAGAACCCTTTGGTTTCTCCTGGGCTTACATTATTCTTCTGAGCTGCAGTGCAGCTCCCTATCAGCATCACTATAAACCAAGAATATATACTTCCTTTTCTGAGCAGATAAGTAAGATAGCTTATATATGAGACAAGAATATATGAATAGAAATGCATTTTATACCAACTTGCAGTCACGTTGTGGAATTGAGAGAAAATAAATTTTAGACAAATGTGAGAAAGTGAAAAAAAAAATTACTAGTATAATTCCTTATTTCTACCTCCCCATTGTATAGCTAATATCACCCAATTGCCATTTTCTTGATACTGATTTAATGCTTCACTATGGGATTGCTATGTTTACCAATCACCAATTGCACTACAGGTAAACTTCTTGATATAGTAGATGTTGGCTAAGAACTAGCATTCCTGTAAAAAATATAACTTTACCTCAAGAGTTCTGTAACTGTTCCTCTTAAAAACCTCTGAAACAATTATTTCCTCCAAAGTTGCCTTGATGCTTATAGTTGCATTTCACATGTGTGTCTTTAAAAATGAATAAAAAGTTCTCTTTATGACACCTTCCAAAGTTTTCTGACAAACATTTCTTTGTGCTTGAGCAGGGCTGCTGAAAGAAAAAAGTTGAATGTTGGGTTTCAAAAGCCACAGAAGAAAGGATTTTTCTTTAAATGAAGTTCTAGGGAAGAACAATACCTTCTTTAGGAATAACTTGTGATGTTTCTCCATTTGTACTTATGTTCTATTTTGTATTCTAAGAGAATTGAAAATTATCTGAAATTTTCTATTAAAGTTGCAAGACATTTCTCAATTTAATTAGGAAAATATGGACTTCAAAAATTTACTTGCAATGAATACCATACATCACATGCAATAGGTTTGTTATAGCCTGATGAGCTAAGTTCCTTCAGCATGTGATACCTGACTGAGCTTCTGGTTAACAGTGCAGTGACCAGCACTAGTACTACACTAACATTATCCTTCCTGTCTGCAAACATTCTGTTCCACTAAACGTGTCCCAGAACCAGGTCTCCAAACTGCCTTTGGTTGTGTTTGCCTAGTGCGAGCCAAAAATTAGGCTAAAAATATAACAATATGGGTGTTTGAGCTATGTTATTCCCTACCATTGTTTCATTTCCTGGCAGAGACTTAGCTCTCAAGCCTTTGTTGAAAGTAAGAATGTTCCTGTTGTGCAGTAGCAATGGATGAAGAGGGAGTCATTCATCAGCAGTTGTAGGGTGCAGACAGCACTCACTTGAATACTTGATTCTCCTACTATTATTTCTTTGGTGTGATTAGGCATTTTATTTTACACATTTCTGAAATCTGCTTAAAGCCTATCCTGTTCAAAATTTTCTCATTTGATGTGTGAAATGGGGGAAATTGTTTAGCATGTGGAAAAAAAAAAAAACAACAAACAAACCAAACAAACAAACAAAAAAATCCAAATACTAAGTCTGCTGGGTTTGTGGGGAAAAGTGGAGTTTTAACACAAATGAAAGCTACTTGAGTCCAAAATTTTTAGAAGAGATATGATTTATCTTCTCCAAGAAATTATCATGGAAACATGTCAAACTAAGAATACTCAAACACAATTAAAACACATTCAGTGGGACCTGGACAGGCTGGAGAGTTGGGCAGGAAGAAATTTAATTAAATATAACAATCATCATATCAATCATATCAATCCCTGATATTCTGTGATTCTGTGAATTAGCAACTAAGTGCTTGTTTTCTTGGCTGTTATTACAATAGTAAAGTTACCCATTACAGGGTAAGCACAAACTTGTCTCTCTTTCATAGTGAGATGTGTATTAACAGAAAAGTGGTAGTTTTTCTAATATCAAAATTGGTAATGCTCTTGAGCAGTGTGGGTTTGATTGCCAGAAAGTCTGGATACCCACAACAACAATTGCATGGTTACTTGGAGGTTCTGAAGATCAGACTCCATTAGGCTCTTAAATAAATGGTGACTTCATTAACAATTTATGATGGTTTTTCTTTTTTATTAACTGGAACAAACATTGCAAATTTGCTGGTTTCATTCTTTTGAAAAGGTGATGTTTAGGCAATAGTTGGTAAGCAGTATATAGACTGAACAAAGAATCATGGAATCATAGAATTGTTTCAGTTAGAAAATACCTATAAGATCATAAAGTCCAAACACTAACTTAGCATTACCAAGTCCACCACTAATCCATGTCCCTCAGCACCCCCTCTAGACATCTTTTAAATACCTCCAGGGATGGTGACTCAACCACTTCCCTGGGCAGCCCATTCCAATGCTTAATAACCCTTTCAGTGAAGAAATTTCTCCTAATATCCAATCTAAACTGCCCCTGGTGCAACTTGAGGCCATTTCCTTTTGTCCTATAGCCTGTTACTTGGGAGAAGAGACTAAGCCTCACCTCTCTACAACCTCCTTTCAGGCAGTTGTAGAGAGCAATAAGGTCTCCTCTCAGCCTCCTTTTCTCCAGACTAAACAACCCCAGCTCCCTCAGCTGCTCCTCATAAGACTTTTTATCCAGACCCCTCATGAGCTTCATTGCCCCTTTCCTAGACCTGCTCCAGCACCTCGATGTCTTTTTTGTAGTGAAGAGCCCAAAACTGGACATAGTACTTGAGGTGGGGCCTCAACGGTGCTAAGTACAGAAGTAAAATCACTTCCCTAGTCCTGCTGGCCACACTGTTTCTGGTACAAGCCAAAAGGCTATTGGACTTCATGGCCATCTGGGCACACTGCTAGCTCATATTCATACAGCTGTCGATCAAACCCCAAGTCCGTTTCTGCCAGGCAGATCTCCAACCACTCTTCCCGAAGCCCATAGTGGCATGGGGTTGTTGTGACCTAAGTGCAGGTCCTGGTACTTGGCCTTGTTGAACCTCATATCATTGGCCATGGCCAATCACTGGATCCAGCCTGTTCAGATCCCTCTGTAGAGCCTTCCTACCCTCAAGCAGATCAGCACTGCTGCCCAATTTTGTGTCATCTGCAAACTGACTGTGGGTGCACTTGATCCCCTCATCCACATCACTGATAAATATATTAGAGAGTACAGGCCCCAGTACGGAGCCCTGGGGAACACTATGACTGACCTCCAACCGAATTTAACTGCATTCACCACAATACTTTGAATTCCGTCTTCTTGCCAGTTTTTTACCCAGTAAAGACTACTCCCATCAAGGCCATGGGCAGACAGTTTCCCCAGGAGAATGCTGTAGGAAATGGTGTCAAAGACTTTACTGAAGTCAAGGTAGGCATCATCCACAGCCTTTCCCACATCCACTACGTGGGTCATCTTGTCATAGAAGGAGATCAGGTTAGTCAAGGAGGACCTGCCTTTTATAAACCCACGCTGGCTGAGCATGGTCACCTGTTTGTCCTGTACTCTCTGCATGATGGCACTCAAGATGATCTGTTCCATGACCTTCCCCCGCACCATCATCAGACTGACAGGCCTGTAGTTCCCCAGATCCTCCTGGCAGCCTTCTTGTAGAAGGGTGTCACATTTACTAGACACCAGCCTATTGAGATCTCTTCAGTTAGCCAATGGTCTTTGCATCAATTGCCTACCTAAATAAGCTGGCAGATTTGAAGAATCTTTATATTTTCCAAGATTCATTTGTGCTGAAGCTGCTGCTTTAATCACAGAATCACAGAATATCAGGGATTGGAAGGGAACTTGAAAGCTCATCTAGTCCAATCCCCCTGCCGGAGCAGGAACACCTAGATCAGATCACTCAGGAACGTGTCCAGGCAAGTTTTGAACGTCTCCAGAGAAGGAGACTCCACAACCTCCCTGGGCAGCCCCTTCCAGTGTTCAGTCACTCTCACTGTGAAGAAATTTTTCCTCATATTTAACTGGAATCTCCTATGTTCCAGCTTGCATCCATTACCCCTTGTCCTATCATTAGATGTTACTGAGAAGAGCCTGGCTCCATCCTCCTGACACTCACCCTTGACATATTTATAAACGTTAATAAGGTCACCCCTCAGTCTCCTCTTCTCCAAGCTAAAGAGACCCAACTCCCTCAGCCTTTCCTTGTATGGGAGATGCTCCACTCCCTTAATCATCTCCCATAGAAAATCATGGGATTTGTTTGGCTTTGTATATCTGGTCTCCATTTGCTTGTAATATAGTCCATTCACAACACAACAACTGCCAGTTACCAAAAAAGAAAACAAGTTTGGAAAGGTAGACTTGAAAGATTTAGGTTTAGAATTGTAAATGGTTCTAGGTATATAACTTCTGTTACGAGCAATTGAATTTGTATATTTCATGATGACTAAGTATTTCAGGCTGGATTGTGCCTATGGGCATTATCCTGTAATGGAAGTAATTTGTGATGTAAGCCAGAAGGAAGATCATTCCTAAACACAGCTTTCCAGGTTTTCTTGGTGTTGGCTAGAGGGGAGGGAGTGTGCCGCATGAGTCATTTACAAGCTGCAAGGTGCTCATATTGTTGCAGCAGTGCAGAGATTTAGCTATACCAGAGAGCCAAACCCAAAAACTCAGTGCAGCTGCACTGACAGAGGGGAGAAAAGGGAAATCTGTCTAGTACAGATTTGCTAGATGGTCTCACAGACTAATGTTTTACCTTGAAGGAACAACGGGATGCTGTCCTAGAACATAATAATTGATAAGCAAGATGGAGAAAAATTGTGATTGTGAAAAAGAGCTTGTGCTATTCAGGATAAAAATACGAGAGATACATTAATAAATGCTACTCAGCATGCCAATATGTGTTTTCAGTATTACTGACCTCAACTTACCTATGGTAATTATTGAGTAAGTCTTCTCCTGTCTAGAAATTATCTGCACTTATACAAGGCAGATAAGGTTAGAGCCAAACATGCCTTGATTACAAATTGTCTTTCCTTGAAAAAAAAATAAAATTTAATATAATTGTATTTTGAAAGAATTCTTTACCCATATTTTGTCTAGAGAATGACACTGAGTGCTTAGTGCTCTCCCATGACGTTTCCATTTCTCTCCAGGATAACACATGAATAAAACAACATACACAAAAATCCTCTAGCCTCCAGTCATACTACTATGGACTGCAATCATGTTAGATTTCATTAGCTAGCTAAGATTACCTCTTCTTCATAACTCAAATGCAGGGTCAAAAAAAGGAAATGGTAGAACAGGTTATGTGATGCAGATGCATGGATATACGTGCATTTCCTGCATGCAGAAATATATACATGAACAGTGGAATGCTAGTAACTTTTTCTTTTTTTTAAAAGGAACTTCCTGAATTAGAATTGCCTATGCAACCTTATTTCACCTTTTAGTGCAATATCATTGTTACAAGACCAGTTGTACAGTCACATATTTATTTTTTCATGTATCCTTGGCTTATGAAATACTTACAAATCATACACAGGAGGCAAAGCAATGCCCTGTAGTAAAGGAGGACACTGTAGTTCATGTCTCATTCACATCTCTGAAAATTGAAGCAGCTAAAGGCAAGAAGAACAAGTACTGCTGTGAGTTTAGGGAGATGAATACTTGGGTGGTAAACTGGGCTCTGTGACACCGCGGCACATTATGNGATGTTACTGAGAAGAGCCTGGCTCCATCCTCCTGACACTCACCCTTGACATATTTATAAACGTTAATAAGGTCACCCCTCAGTCTCCTCTTCTCCAAGCTAAAGAGACCCAACTCCCTCAGCCTTTCCTTGTATGGGAGATGCTCCACTCCCTTAATCATCTCCCATAGAAAATCATGGGATTTGTTTGGCTTTGTATATCTGGTCTCCATTTGCTTGTAATATAGTCCATTCACAACACAACAACTGCCAGTTACCAAAAAAGAAAACAAGTTTGGAAAGGTAGACTTGAAAGATTTAGGTTTAGAATTGTAAATGGTTCTACGTATATAACTTCTGTTACGAGCAATTGAATTTGTATATTTCATGATGACTAAGTATTTCAGGCTGGATTGTGCCTATGGGCATTATCCTGTAATGGAAGTAATTTGTGATGTAAGCCAGAAGGAAGATCATTCCTAAACACAGCTTTCCAGGTTTTCTTGGTGTTGGCTAGAGGGGAGGGAGTGTGCCGCATGAGTCATTTACAAGCTGCAAGGTGCTCATATTGTTGCAGCAGTGCAGAGATTTAGCTATACCAGAGAGCCAAACCCAAAAACTCAGTGCAGCTGCACTGACAGAGGGGAGAAAAGGGAAATCTGTCTAGTACAGATTTGCTAGATGGTCTCACAGACTAATGTTTTACCTTGAAGGAACAACGGGATGCTGTCCTAGAACATAATAATTGATAAGCAAGATGGAGAAAAATTGTGATTGTGAAAAAGAGCTTGTGCTATTCAGGATAAAAATACGAGAGATACATTAATAAATGCTACTCAGCATGCCAATATGTGTTTTCAGTATTACTGACCTCAACTTACCTATGGTAATTATTGAGTAAGTCTTCTCCTGTCTAGAAATTATCTGCACTTATACAAGGCAGATAAGGTTAGAGCCAAACATGCCTTGATTACAAATTGTCTTTCCTTGAAAAAAAAATAAAATTTAATATAATTGTATTTTGAAAGAATTCTTTACCCATATTTTGTCTAGAGAATGACACTGAGTGCTTAGTGCTCTCCCATGACGTTTCCATTTCTCTCCAGGATAACACATGAATAAAACAACATACACAAAAATCCTCTAGCCTCCAGTCATACTACTATGGACTGCAATCATGTTAGATTTCATTAGCTAGCTAAGATTACCTCTTCTTCATAACTCAAATGCAGGGTCAAAAAAAGGAAATGGTAGAACAGGTTATGTGATGCAGATGCATGGATATACGTGCATTTCCTGCATGCAGAAATATATACATGAACAGTGGAATGCTAGTAACTTTTTCTTTTTTTTAAAAGGAACTTCCTGAATTAGAATTGCCTATGCAACCTTATTTCACCTTTTAGTGCAATATCATTGTTACAAGACCAGTTGTACAGTCACATATTTATTTTTTCATGTATCCTTGGCTTATGAAATACTTACAAATCATACACAGGAGGCAAAGCAATGCCCTGTAGTAAAGGAGGACACTGTAGTTCATGTCTCATTCACATCTCTGAAAATTGAAGCAGCTAAAGGCAAGAAGAACAAGTACTGCTGTGAGTTTAGGGAGATGAATACTTGGGTGGTAAACTGGGCTCTGTGACACCGCGGCACATTATGGTTGCTGAATCTCTTAAGCTAGACTTAGAAAGATTAATATAATACTGTTTGTTCGCATTACTGTTTGTTCGCATACTTGAGCATGTGGGATCTGATTCACAGAAGAAAGACAAAGCTCTTCTTCCCTATTGTTTCTACCGAAAGTTTCTCAGATGTATGGAAATCTTTACAATTCCATTTCTCAAATTGCCAGAATGTTTAATATTTCCCTCCCCTTCCCCTTTTTAATCTTCTGCACCACATATTCTTTCCTTCTTGAATTACTACTTGTTCGTACACTTGCTGTTGCCGTGTCTGGTTAACCCTATAAATGCACTCTCTCAGCTTTCAGTGTCCTTACATCCCTCCGTAAGTGCCAGTCATCAGCCATCATTTAATTCTGTTTGATACAACATAATTTAAAAAAAAAAAAAGAAAACCAAAACACCAACCCCCCCTACCCCCAACAATCATAAACCAACAAAAAAACTCTGAAAGCATGTTTTGAATTCTTCTACAGAAAGATTGTCATATAGAAAATTAATGCATAAGAACAGATGGCGCAGACCAGTGAATTTGATCATAAGCTGCTTTATCTCACACTGTTCCCAGACTTACTTATTGCAAAACTCACAAACCAAGACACGTTCATAATAAGTTGTATTCGTTAATTAACCATTTCAAGAAAAGAACAAATTAAAAAAGCAAAAGGCAACAATTTTGAAACTAGGAAGATATTTGGGGTATAGAAGATTCTCACTAATTTTTCAAGTAGATGTTACCTTTGGTTTAGTTATGAAAAATAACATGTGAAAATAGTAATATTGAGGACATAAATATTATTGTGAGCTCTGTGGTCTATTAATGATTGTTTCAAAAAGCATAGTACATAAGGGCTGAAAGAACAAATGTTCCAGAATACAAAGTATTCAATAATCAAAACTAATTCCTCTCTAAACCCATTCCAACCTAATAGAAGAAGTAAAAAAGTGTTGAAGATTTCCTATTCTTTATTCCATTCCCCTATAGAGTGGGTGTAACATTCAGGTACTATATTTGTCCTCCTTTAAACAGAGCGGCCTTGCTTTTATTTCTTCTGTCATTTATTACTGGACTTTTTTTGACTGAATTTTGCTCTGCTGCTTTGAAATTTCAGATTAAAAGGTGGTAATACAAGTGAGTTAGCTTCACTATATATTTACCTAATTACTATGTATTTACCTAATACAGTATCGTACAGAGAAAAGGTGCAGAATTTTGTGAAAATTATCAACGATTCCATAGAAAAAAAAGCAAGAACAACAATGTTAACATGCAGAGAAAAACAGATTAAGAGTCTTTTAAAAATATTTTTCAGTTTAAAACAATATCCCATATTTATCAACTTGGACAAGATTTTAAAAATATGAAGTAGTTCAGTTTAATATTCTCTAAGGTATAGTAATGTAATCAAAACAAAACCAAGATGTAAATGCATTTATATGATGACATCTAACTCTAGATTACTTTGCAAATACAAGTTTGAGAAATGCAGAACTTTTTTTTCCTTTAGCAGTTTAACAATGTAATACCTTGGTTAACTTCAATCAATTCTTTCCTTTAGCATTTATTGCCATTCAACTAGTTTCCTCTTTCCTGTTGCCATGGTAGGTACAAACGTACATACAAAAAAAAAACCCACAACTTTATAACCCTATAGTCGTATTGAGGGTTCTTGAATGGTTTACCTACAAGTTAGCCGTTAAAGCAGAGACAGGCCACTGTACCTGCAAAAAAAAAAAAAAAAAAAGAAAAACCTTATAAACCTTATTATTTTATCTTTATTGCTATCAATACTGTTGTTATTTTTGCACCTGGTGGTGTTTTAGCTGACTTTTGCCAGCACAATAGGAGGAGGCACTAGTAACTGTTGGAAACTCAAGCTCAGGCTTGCAGGCTGCTGAGTCATACTGATGGATCTGTGCAAAGCCACTATGTCAGTGCTGGACTCCCAACTAATTGCTTACCACCTGCAAAGACAAGCTTCTTTATTTTAGGAAAGTGTCAGTGCAAATGAAAGTGATATGAAGAAAAAAAAAAAAAAAAACAAAGAAAAAAAATATGTTTTTCCAAAAGAGTACTAGTATCAGTAGAAAGCAAAGTAAATTGTCAAAGCTAAGAGTATACACAGCAGCAGTCCTGTGCTGAGAACATAGCTGTTTAAGTACAATCAAGAAAAACAGATCATAGGAAGTGAGGTAATCTCAGCATGTACTTATTTCTGCTCCTATGGGGGAGGGAGGGGGAAGGGAGCAGCACTGCAGAGGTGCAGGAAATGGATGTAGAATACTGGAATTGTATGACACAACTAACAATAACAGTAAGTCCATAAGCCACAGAGCACTGGTTATGAAGTACAATGTTTTGGGAACGTTAGGAAGCATCTTTGTGCTGATAGCCAAGGCAAGGGCACAGAAGTGCTATTTCAAACACTTTCTGCTCAGAATTCTTGGTTACTTTTCAGGGTAGCTCTCAGACATGAGGCAATGGATCTCAGTTTCTCTCCTGCACAAGGCAAAATGGAAAGCCTAAAAAATGCCAGAAGGCACTTTATTTGCATGTGTTGGATTGCACATGAACACTTGTGCCCTGGAAATGATCTAAGTGATACTCTTTTTCCTTCTTTTTCAACTGCATTCTTTACTGTATACTTTCTTGAGTACTGTGCATAACCAAGCTATAGCCTGTGCAATGTGCTGATCTTTCCCTCATTTTGGTCCAGCATCAAGTGTACAACTGCTGTTGGAGGAAAGTTCCAGCGAGAGCAGCCAAAAAGTAGACACTGATAAATAAAGGCTTCCTGGGATTCTGTGAAAATAGCATTCTCTCAAGCTATTGCTTGCTTGCTTGCAACCTATTCCAAACACGTACTCTTGCCAAACTTCTTTCAGCTCTTACTCCCTAATGCTTACTTCACCTTAATGGATTGTAAGCAGAAAAGGAAGAGAAGCATGCTTTGGTGATTCCTTAGGTAAACCTAAGGTTAAGCCCTTAGGAACCGGTTCATTTTCACAATATTTGCAATACAATCTATAGCAGGAATTCATTTTGTTACAATTTTTGAGCCTGGATCCCCCTCAGTTCTGTCTCTAGAACTAGTCTTGACCAGTTCACCTCACTGCCCTTGGGACTTAGGGTCTCCTTTAAGCCCTGCACCTTTAAGGGTGTACATCCAAATTTCTCACAATGACTTCTATCACACTTAGAGTGTAACAAATCAAGACATACACATTGAAAAGGAAAACATATATTTGCATGTTTAACTTATTCCTAGTTCTTGGAATCTACTGAGTAACTCAGACATAAAATACACTGTCCAAAATGTACGTATCCAGTTTCCTATATATGTGTTAATGTGATCCAAATTTACAAGTCATATATATTATACAACTTTAGATTATTAAAACCTTGTTGTTGTTGTTTGAGGAAGATATGTGCTCAAAATTACATAAGCAGTAATAGAAACTGAAAATCAACAACAACCAAAGGGTTATAGTTTAAGCCTCAATTCTGCAAACGCATTCTGATGTTAAATATAATTTAATAAACACCTCAGCCATTGAACTGTATTTCTCCACGCAATACCTAATACTATCCAAAATCAAGAGTGTCCCAGCCAAGGAATTGCATCTCCCACACCTGAAATCTCAAGATGTGTTAGTTTGTGACACCATCATGACAATACGATTGCATTCATTGTCATCTGCATGCAAAACATTGCTGAGTTAGTTGGTTAGTTTTCGCACCAAATATTTTCATTTCTTGTAGATGTTTCTGTCTTTAAAGACTTTTCTTGTTTGTTTTAAACCTTCTTAGATGTACAGCTCTGCCAAACTTAGCAGGGGGAGAACAACTAGGACTGGTATGAAATGTCAGAACAAGTCCAGTGCCAAAATAAAAAGGAAGAAAGAAAACATAACTGTTGATATATATATATATATTTAAACTTTGGCCATTATTCTTTTTATACTTCATAAAGAAGTTGAGAGCAAAAAAGAAAAGGAGCATTTCTTTTCATTTTCTGAAAACACTGGGGAAGAGATATAGGACAGGAAAGAAAGAAATGGTGAGGGCAAGGAAAAAAGCTTTGAGTGAGGATGTGAAGAAGGCAGGCTGGTGCCCTCACCAGTCTTTTATATAGCAGGGCATCCTCTTACTGGCCACAGTAATTTTTATAGAGTAATAACCTGACTGTATCTCCTGCCTTCTGACCCGGATGAAAAGAGAGGAGCTCTAAAAAAAAGAACTGAGGGAAGGAAGGAGGAGGGAGTGAGGAAGTATCGCCGATATTGCTCCTTCCATCACAGTGCTTGCTTTATGGATGCACACTTCTACTCCTCAGTTAATTTATCGCATAGAGACACCTCTTTCTGTTCTTCCTCTTACAATAATGAAGTTTTTGGGGAGATTGCTAGCTCTGTGCATTTTGGGGGCCAGTGAAGTAAGGATGCAACCCTTGCTGGCCAAGCCTAGGCGGCGGGCTGGGGCCTGGTGGTGCTGTGTGGAGGTTTGATTTCAGCTGAAGCTGGAGCAAAGCTGCTCTCAGCCCCAGCTGCTGCTCTCTGCAACTGCTGTGTTTGTTAATAAGGAGCCAGGCGAGAAGAGCGAAGATGGGAAAAGCAAGCATCTTGAGGAAACTCTCAGCAACAGTAGCATACAGCCTGCTCCAGTTGATTTCTTGTCTGTTAAAGGGAGAGCTGCCAGCCGGCCAACCACACCGCAGTTTCAGGGCTGCTACTGTGTGCTTTGGGGCCCAGCTTCGAACACTTCCATGGCAGCAAGGGGAGGCTACAGACATTTGTCCGTGGTGCTGTGGGAGGTTGCCCACTTGGGCTCACTGCAGTCAACTACCCTGTGCCACGCTGCTTGTGACTGTGGGCTGCTCTTGGGAGCACAACCCCCAGTGAGTGACCCCCTCCAAAAACACTTTTCTTCCCACCCTGCCCAGTAACTTTGACATGGGAAGCAACAGCACAGCCACTGGCAAGAGGGGCAGAGGGAGAGGCCATGAAGCAGGGCAGAGGCCAAGAAACAAAAGCAAATAATAGATGGGGACTGATGGTACCTGTCCCTCTCCCTGGCTGCACACGTGAAGCACTCACAGGCAGGAGACTGTGGAGCAGTGCTCAGACGTGACTGGGTGGCACAGAAACTGTAGGGAAACACTCCAAGATGCCTACACAGCCGGAGCCCGAGTGGCAGCAGGGGAACACCGTGCACACCCCCCGAGCTGCGGCGACGGTAACGTTCCCACTGTGCACAGACCCCGCGCCGGAGCGGCAGGAGGGGGTACCCCTCTGTGCCTCGTCTCCCTGCCCGGGGCACCCCCGCAGACACGCACGGAGAGCTGGAGCTGCAGCTGCAGCAGGGGCACCCTCCCCTGCACATGCCGGGAATCGGAGGCGGACGAGCACCTCCGCGCACAAGGCGACCTGGACAGCGGGACTATCCCTTTGCGTGCCCTCCCCCCGGTACCCTCCGCACACACACCCCGCCGCCAGAGCGGCGAGAGAGATAACCCAAGCGCGCGCACACACGGCGCAGCCTGGCTCTGGACTCCCCCGTCCCCGCCCCGGGAAAACGCCGGCCCCACTCCGCTCTGAGCTCCGTCCGCCGCCGGCCCGCCCCAGACCCGTGAGCGGCGCCGCACCGGCAGGGCAGAGGGCGGCGGCTCCATCGCAGTCAGAGGGCAACAGGCAGGAGAGCGGGAGGCGCCNAAAAGCGCCTCATTCCTTCTTCCACCGCCATACTGTATTTTATAGTAACTCTCATTTTTATTCCTCCCTTTTACTCCCGCTCGGTGAGTACCTTTTCGCTGACATTCTTGTCCTCCTTTTTTTTTTTTTTTTTT
>VZTM01025437.1:32594-69425 GCA_013400555.1 Jacana jacana
CACCCCCCCCAAAAGAGATAGAGTGCAATATTATGCTAAAGATGAAGTGTTGAATACTTTTATCTGCAGTGTTCTCTATAGTTTACATTATTGTGATGAGATTGCTTAATGTATTGTATGCAAACAGCTTTTAGGGATCTATAAATTACCATAAAGATATGCTCTGTATTCAGATGTCAATTTACTGAAGTATGTTACAGAGAATATTTTTATTATTATTATTATCACTGTGGTATGGGCAAAAATAATTCATAGGATTACAAATGTATTTGGAAATTTGAGGTTTCTAACATTTATATTCACATTCTTGTAACTTAACAGTTTCCTTAAAAGTAGAAAGTGTATATACAAGGTCTTCAGCATTCTCTCATGCAATTAGTCATGTTCATGTTGAAAAATAAATAAATTGATTTGTCTTTGTAGAAGTATATTCATTATGTATTTTATGATGGCTTTTTTCAGGTTACATGTAATAATATTTAGTACGTATTTATGTATGACTTCTGCTCTGACATGATGAAATACTTTTGGCAGTGTATCAGGGTCAATAATCCATGTGTCTAAAAAACCAGTCTAGATATTTTCATGATAGATTATGATGACTTCTCTGTAATAGTTATGATCTGTTGGCTCAATACTCCACATTTTAAGAAGACTCAGACTGCTTATTTTCATGACTTAACTTGAAAGAAAGACATTGCAATACAAGAGTAACTGAAATTTTATCCTTTCCCCCTCTTTTTATGTCCACTGCTCTTATTTTTAAATTAAAGGTTTCCTTCAAATTATGGGGAACTTCCAGTAAGAAAAAGATTTTTTGATATTGCTAAGGCAGGGAAATAAAGTAACTAGGCTAGCAGTTTCCAGAATGATGTGCCTTTTGACCTTTCTTTTAATATTGCAGGTGTATTGTGTGAGTAATTTTGTACAGATAGTTGCTGACTAAAGATCTAATCCTGCTCACCTAGTCTTATCTCAAAGTCTGAGAAATAAAGTTTTAGGAATGCACTATTTTCAGCACCCAGATTTCACCTACTAGCACCTGTTGTCTGAGTAGCGTGGTAATTAATATGCATACAGTTCATTTGCAGCAATCTGAGGTTGTACAATTTCATATGTACCAAACAGCTTAAGGACTTTATAGAAATAAAGGAGCTAATTTTGAAAGAGGATAGTTCTACCTCCAGCAGTATGTGGGCATAGTAGGATTTGGGTTGGTGGTATCAATTCCAGCTTGGTGTTTCCATTGTTATGCTATAACTAAAGCTGTTGAAAGCACACTTGGAAAGCCATAGAGAGTGTAAAAGAGAATTGTCCTTTTGTACTTTTTAGATAAACCCAAATTTTGTCAAAGAATTGCAGTGTTGTTTCTACTAGTAATGATACAGTTACTTTTCTTAAATTTACTAGGAGGTATACTTGTACTGCCCGTACTCCTGAAGGTGATGAGTGTCCAGACTTAAATGGCATCTTTTGTTTTTCTTTACATCTTTTTTGGTAATCATGAGAGGTTAGGAATTTAAGATACCTTATAAAGGTTTTTAAACGGAAAGTTTTTGAAAACAATTTTTCTTTTCTTCCTCCATATCTAACTATTATGAGCAGTACTTAGTAGCAAATAAAAATGACAGGTGAACAGAAGTTACTAACTGTATAGTCCCCAGAGTGCTGACTTATAAATAGATGGTTTTAGCTGCTGTAGTGGTCTGAATTGGCAACAGAAACCTATCTTCCCACGTTTTTCCCGATAGGAGATAGGACTATAGAGGCCTGTAGCTCTGTTGTGCTGTGATGCTAAGCTGGCCGTATATTTATTTTTTTTCGGATTCAAGCAAGATCCAGTTCAAATTTAGCTGGTTCATCTTTCCCACTGCACCTCTTTGAAGGCTGGGCACAATTTAGGCTGTTAGAAACCTCCCTCCTGTCCTAATTTTGTTCTCATACAGTTTACACTCCTTTATTTTTGTGCCAGTGCTGTCCCTAAACAGTAAGGTTCAGTTCAAATTTAGCTGGTTCATCTTTCCCACTGCACCTCTTTGAAGGCTGGGCACAATTTAGGCTGTTAGAAACCTCCCTCCTGTCCTAATTTTGTTCTCATACAGTTTACACTCCTTTATTTTTGTGCCAGTGCTGTCCCTAAACAGTAAGGTTCCTTCTCCACATCTCTGCTCCTCCTTGGACTATGTTTCTAGAGAGCAGTCACAGCCCCTTCACATTCACATTTCCTGGGCTTACTGAGAGATGTTTCTGACAGTGTGGCCTCCTACAGAAGGCTAAAGATTCAGATCCTCTTCTGACAGTGTGGCCTTCTGACAGAAGGCTAAAGATTCAGATCTTCTTCTGCCCAAGCTGGTCTGCTTTGGTTTTGCAGCTGGTTTTTCTACCTTCTGGTCAAACAGGCTTTGTGCTGTGGGGACCTTCCCGTCGCTCTACTTAACCAATCTGAATTTCTCTGCCTAGAACATAACACCAAAGGAATTCTTGGAAATTTCTCCTACAACGTTGGTACTTTTTAGACTCCCAAGAATCTTCTACTTACTGCTTTAGTATTTCATATTCATACCAGCCAGGGGAATGTGAATGGGCTTGAGCCAATGTTGTATCAGGGACTGTCTTCTATCAGGAATAAGTACAAGCTGGCTAAAATGCTTTTTAAAATATCTTTTCCTTATTAGTTTCTTCCCAGGTTGCTTATTTCTTAGCTCTCTAGTCTTCTAAAGAATTATCCTAAAAGCAATATATTTGTCTTTTACAATGTAATTTTTCCTATTTTCTTCATTACTTTAATTGTCAGTTTTGAAAGAAAAAAGATAAAAAAAGCTTAATAGAGTTTGAAGTGTAGGAGTGTGAAGACTGATAGGTTTGCCCTCGGATGACTGTTAACTTCTCTTGGTCTTCTTAGAGGATGCTGTGCTCTGTCAAATTCTGGAGCTGAATCGTTTCAGTTTTAAGTACTTACAGAATTTCTTAACTGAAGGCTAAAGATATATATTTCCTGATGAAAAATTATGTAACCTGTGAGACAGTCTACGTAGTCATCCAGTGTGTAGCTTATAGATCCAGACTGACAGAAGAAAACAAAATGCTGCGTTTAAATGGCATGAAGATTACAATGTAACATTTTCACTTTTGTTAAGGTACCAATATTATTTTATGTTCTTTGAATGATTACTGTAGTAAAATAGCTTGAAGATTCTTGTTTTGCATACACAAACATTAGAATAATTTGTACCATTTTTTTTTCTCATCTTTACTTGTTCCTATTTCAAAATGACACTCTAATCTCTATCATGTATTTAATCCTTCAAAAGCATTTATAGTGCACTTTTGAAAATATTTCTGAGAAGGTTTATTTTTGCACAATAAACTGTGATTTTCCATCTCAATGAAACATCTCCCAACAATTAAATAATCAAGCAGACCTGCAAATTATTAAGTAAATATCAGATTGCTTAGAGCAAGCAATTAATTCGGTTTTGTGGTTGTAGTATTCTGGGATAAAAAGATAGACTGGTAGACAAAGTGACAGAATCATGTTGATATTTTTAGACATGTTTTTAATGTGATGGAGAATTAACAGAAAACTTACTCTAATTAATTCTCCTTTAGGGTTTAACCAGCACTTTTGTTTAAGAATGAACAGTTTAACTTTTTCTGTGTAGTAAATTTATATACACCAATATAATGTACTGCCTCCTGACAAAAGCTACAGGGTCAAATTGCCTCCACGGTGCTTCGCTGTGTGCCTGCCCTGCATCCAGCCTGGGCTGCCTGCATGCCAGCTGGCCTGCCAGGATGTCAGGGCTCAATCATTCTGCACTTGCATTTCAGTTTCAGAAAGAGAATTTTTTGTTTTGGTGTAATTCCTTTGCGATGATGGTAGTAAACATCAGAATTTCTACTCTGACATGGCTGGAAGAGTCCAGGGGTGAATTTCATACGAGTAATGACCAACAGTGGGTATGAACATAGTAGAATATGAATGACTCCCCGGGCTCTTTATTTTTCCTGTGCACATTCGTGACTCTTTATCCCAAAATACCCAAAGCTGTGATTAAATGTGGTTTACATCAGTGGCCCTTCCCAGGTGGCTTTCTCCTGATGTCAGTGTTGCCTCTACTGACATGCAGTCTCTGAGCAATCAAGTCAATGCAGAGCTCTGAGAACAGCTGAGACTTTCCATGGGCAATTCTGTGGTTTGCTGAGAAAAGCTCACAGTCCCTTGGACAGCCAGAGCTTATAAAAAATAGTACAGACCATTGTTATTAGTTAGAGAACAAGAGACCATAAAGGATCCAATTATAATTATTGGACCTCAATAATTATTAAATGACTTGTTGAAAGTCGGGTTATAGTTTTCCAACTGTACTCCATACCAGTAGCTTTTATTTCAGCCTTCTCAGTCACATCAGTTGCTTTCACTGAGATCCTCCCTCGAGTCAGGCATGTGCTTTCTATTGTGCAGGGTCAACAAAAAGGGGCTATCTGGCACAAATCAAATATTAATAGGATTCTTCACCTGACAGAAGTGAGGGTAAATTTGTTCTGTAGAAAAACATCACACTAGCACAGTAAATTCAGCAAAAGGTGTGTCCATTTCTGGTAAGAGTTTTCCATAGAAGCTGAACAGCATCTACGTCAAATAAGTACAAAATATATCTTGTTAAATACTGGATTTGGAAGAAGCATTGCACATGTATACCTTGTATGCAGTATTTTAGGCTGACTTAAGAATTCAGTCTCAATTATATTTGCATAGCATTCACAATGCTGGTCATTTCTGTTTAATTGTGTTAGAGTGGAGTTTGATGCTCAAAGGTACGGAAATGTTTGCTTTGCCCTAGGCATCCTTTTTTATTAGAACAATATGAATTAATAAATATGAAAAAAAAAAACACAACACCTTAAAATCCATGAATTATCGAAAGATAATTTTATGCATTTTTGCACACTGGGCCTGTTCTCAAGGGTTACTGAGTGCTAACAGCTCTTCTTGTGGGTAGGGGGAGTTATAGTAACTCACTGACATTTACAGTGAAATACTGTTATTAGTAATTGCGTTGTCATGCTTCTGAGCTTGATCTGTAATGCAGTTACTTTTTGCAAAATAAAATAAAAAGAGGAAATTTTACCTAGTTACAATATTTTGTCAAAAGATCCTTCACTCAATAAATTCTATGAAATAAGTTATACAGCATTTAAAAATGTTACATGCAAACTGTCATGCAGTGTCTATGAAACAGACATATAATAATGATATAATTAAAACAAAGGTTCCTGTTTGGGTACCAAAAAAAGGGATTAATTATACTGTTTTCTAAGTAACATAAATATCAGTGTTATTATCTCGGTTTTCATCTTGTATCTGCCACTGATTTTGCAGGGTAAAATCCAGTAGTTGAAATGTTGCAGAGTTGATCAGTTTTCTAATGTACTTTGTACTTTGCAAATTCACAGCATCTGATGTGTTTTGTTAAAACTTCAGAGGAAGAAGGTTGTATTTATGTTTTCTTCCTACTTACACAACTTCCAGTTAAATGGGGAGTTCTGTAAATGGGACAACTACAAAATTGGCTCTGGAGAGGTTAGCATCTTCTAGTTGTGCACTTGTCAGTTGTAGACAACTAATGTACATTATGCACAATTAAAAGAGAAACTACATTTAAGTTTTGATGCTATGTCACTTCAGCTTTAGGAGGACAGTTCACCAGGACATTGATGCTATTTTTATTGTTTATTATTTAATGAGAAAAACATACTGTGTTACCATTCATGAAGGCGTGCCCTGTTCTGGTGGGTGATGTATAAACAGAGATACAGAATTAAACCCTGGTCCTATTAAAATCAGTGATACATATGCTAGTCAAAATTTTCTGTCAAAACTGTTTTTTTTCCTGTAAATTTTTGATAAAGTGATTCACACAAAAGGCTTGATTAATCTCACTTAACCTTGCAGTTTAAAAAATAAATTTTCAAAGCTAAGCTAGTCATCACTTTAGCCACCTAAAAGTTAGTCATTGAAGTCTAACACAGTTGCTCAAGGCTTTGTAGTCAATGAAGATATATAGACACCTCCAGACTATTGCAGATTACATCCCAAGAGAGGCATCTATGGATTGCTGAGATTAACAACCAACCTAAAATGCCTCTCTCTTTTCACTGGTGAGAGAGAGAACTTTGATGAGACTTTTAAACTAGATTCCTAACTTTATGATGGATAAAGTTAGAGAAGACAAATGTCATGCTTTCCCCCTCCCCCCCATGCATTTGTCAAAATACAGATGTCAAAATACATTTTTATTGAAATATTTGGTTGAAAACTTATTTGTTGGCCACCAGAATCTTCATGGCTTTAAGTTTTCACCTGAATTTCTTTTCAACTTCTGCAGTAATCTAAAGATTATGCAATTGCCTTTTTAAATACTTTGAATCTATTCTGTACTACAAAAAATATTCTTAAATATTTCTGTGGGGGCTAAGATTTCAAACCATTTTTCCCTTGTTTCACCAAGCTTTCTAGCTTTTTATCATGTAACCATATAACCTGAGTTCTCCTCACAGTATCCTATTCTAAAATCCAAGGACTTGATCTATTGGGTACAATCATGGATCTCACTTGAGAAACTGCTGAAAATAATTGAAAGTTAAAGATTATGTGGTTTGCAATGGAATCAGCTACTTGCATTTTGCATATATAAGTGAATTGTAGATATAGAGTCACACTGTTAAAAAATCATTAGTGGATAAACAAACAGCAGAAGACCTGAATTTGAAAGTTATAGATGGCTCTGAAGAAGTCCTTTTGAAATATAAAAAAGCAAAACTAATAGTTTGTGAACTGAGGTGATCCAGGCAGCGTAGCTTAAATATTTAGCTACTGACGGCATGCTGCTAATATCCTCATGTGTATGCTTCTTATAAAAGATACTGGTAACATCTATCATTTTGAATGTCCTAATTTTATTTTTCCCCATCTCAAGTAATTTTCTAGAGAAGTGTGGCATTTTGTAAGACTGGGTGTTACCTTTTGTACAAATCATCTCTTAGACGAAGTTTATTTCAGTGACTTGATTTAAATCTGTCTCAAGTCATGGCAAGTAGCAGGATGCAAAAGCACTGTCCAGTTTGTGCCACTGCCTAGTATGCTGTGGTGTTATCCTCAAAAGCTGAGTCCAAATTAGAAATGAACTGTTTGGTATAATAGGAATAAGCACAGAACTTGGCATAGTAAGTGTTAATTGCCCAAGTACCACAGTGTTATTACCATGATAAAGTAAGATGCAGCTGTGAGCTCTAACAATCACTTTATAATGGTTTGTACAGATTCAGAAATCTTACGGAGTTGTCAGAATGGAGAAGAGGAGTTAAAAGTTGGAGTTCTCAGCCCTTTGAAACAACTGTTTCAATAAGTGCAGTATTATGCTCCAGGGACTAGCAATTATTAGCTGCAGCTCCTGTGTCATGTTACACACTTCACCACCTCTTGGTCTTCCTCATTGTTCCTTGCAATGTATCTATATTTCTACCTTAGGTTTTTGTACTGTCCCTCAAAAACACATTGTCTGAGCAGTATTCACATAAAACTGATTTACAAGGATAAAACCCTTTGCTGACTTCATGAAGTTTTCACCTCATTTTCCTGTTTCATTTATGCACCATAGCGTTTCCTTTTTCACTCATGTGTCTCGGTTCAGAGTTAGGATTACAGTATTGTTACGGGAATGTAAAGGTCTCATGACCATAGATTGTCAGGACATAGACGAGCAAAACTGATTTTCTCAATGAGAGTAGGGCATATAAACCAAACTGTGCATTTTGATGTTGCTGGGTCCAACTCTGCCAGCTGCTCTGGGTGAGTCCACTAACCCTGAATGAGGAATACTTGTTCAGGGGTGTGCTTGCGAAAGGAGCAAGACTTGGACAGGCTGGAGAGTTGGGTGGGGAGAAACTAATGAAATATAACAAGGACAAGTGTAGAGTCTTGCATCTGGGCAAGAACAACCCCAGGTACCAGTATAGGCTGGGAAATGACCTGTTGGAGAGCAGTGTAGGGGAAAGGGACCTGGGGATCCTGGTGGACAGCAGGATGACTATGAGCCAGCACTGTGCCCTCATGGCCAAAAAGGCCAATGGCATCCTGGGGTGTATTAGAAAGGGTGTGGTTAGTAGGTCGCGAGAGGTTCTCCTCCCCCTCTACTCTGCCCTGGTAAGACCGCATCATAAGACCGCATCTGGAATATTGTGTCCAGTTCTGGGCCCCTCAGTTCAAGAGGGACAGGGAACTGCTTTAGAGAGTCCAGGGCAGGACTACCAAGATGATTAAGGGAGTGGAGCATCTCCCATACGAGGAAAGGCTGAGAGAGTTAGGTCTCTTTAGCTTGGAGAAGAGGAGACTGAGGGGTGACCTTATTAACGTTTATAAATATGTAAAGGGTGAGTGTCAGGAGGATGGAGCCAGGCTCTTCTCAGTAACATCCAGTGATAGGACAAGGGGTAATGGATGCAAGCTGGAACATAGGAGGTTCCATTTAAATATGAGGAAAAACTTCTTCACAGTGAGAGTGACTGAACACTGGAACAGGCTGCCCAGGGAGATTGTGGAGTCTCCTTCTCTGGAGACATTCAAAACTTGCCTGGACACGTTCCTGAGTGATCTGATCTAGGTGTTCCTGCTCTGACAGGGGGATTGGACTCGATGATCTTCCAAGGTCCCTTCCAATCCCTGATATTCTGTGATTCTGTGAATTACAGTTCAGTTAAAGGAAACGGGCCATTTCAGGAATGCCATGATTTTTTTTAATTTATTTTTTTAATTTGATGCACAAATTAACATCATAGTTAGGAAGACATTTCATCTCAGAAATTGTAAAAAGGGTTCAGAAATTCTTAATACTTGGTGACAAATATTACTGAATGTTGTAAATATTTATCATAATCAGAATAAGGCTGGCTACTTTTCACTTTCAGGTCTTTTAAGATCAAAATCAGCCCTGCCATAGAGACCTGTTTCACACTAGCTGCAGTGACAGAGGGATGCATATTTTAAAACATTGGGAGTGTTCATTAGAATTTCTGGATTCTTTTTATCTTTTCTTTGTGATGTTTTTTTTATTTCAGACTTGCTGGACCTTCCCTCTTCCCTGGTGTTGGCACAGCTCAGAAGGATGAAAGAAAGGGAAGCAATAGGAGAGGGGCAGAAGAGGGGAGAGGAGTTAGAAAGAGAAGGAGGAAGGGCAGCAATAGAAATGGAGAAAAAAGTCCCCATCAGTTCAGTTAAAACTCCAGCCAATGGGGATGTTTTCAGTCCCTGCTCCTCCTCACCTTCCCCTCAGGCTCAGGTCTTCTCCACCACCGTAACTTTCATCAACTAAAGATATTTCACTACTCATTTCTGTTTGGTTTTTTTTTTTAATTAAAGAACAAAACCAGAACAATTAAAAACTATAAAAAACCCAACAAAATACAGCCGCTTTCTCAGATTGTTGAAGTGCTAAAGTAGACTTACGTCTTTAATTATGAAAGTATAGAATGGTTTCATACTTCAGGAGTGAGACAAAGTTCCTTTTATACCCAAAGTCAGCCCTTTAAATCAGCATGCCCATGGCTCTATGTTTCAGTTTCATTCATCTAGATCGAAAAGCAGACTTTCTGCTGGCCTTTATTTACTTTTTTTTTTTTTACCTTCCCATCTTTTAAAGCTTTCCTTCGGGGGTCCGTCTTACTCCCCATCATCTTAGTAGGAGTATAAATTAAAAAAACATTCCTAATTCTTTTATTTATTTTGAATTTTGCAGTGTATTATTTAGCTTTGTAGGGCAAACACTCTCGCCACAGTAAAAAATGCAATCCGATTTTTTGCTATGTCGTGTGTCTGTCAGACAAGTCATGTTTTCAGTCCCTGCTCCTCCTCACTTTCCCCTCAGGCTCAGGCCCTTTCTACCACCATAGCTTTCATCAACCCTAGAGATACTGCACTACTCATTTCCACTTTTTTATTAAAGAACACAACCAGAACAATAAAAATCTTAAAAAAAACCCCAAAATACAGCTGCTTTCTCACAAATTGATTGTGAAGTACTAAAGTACCCTTTAATACTAAATATGAAATACTAAAGTATACTTGTCCCTAGAAATACGGACACCACTGGTCAGTGCTGGTCCAACACTTGGCTTGGTGCCAGCGTCTGACCGGTGTTCCCAGCAGGATTGTTAGCCACTGTGAAGGGAGGGTGCTCACATTAAAAGAACTCTTTGGCCAAACCTCTTTTCATTCCTTATGCATACCTGCCTCCACACAGCCATTCCCACTAGAAATGCCTTCTACGTGTCAAGGTTGATTCAGGAATATCAATACAATGGGTGGATCCAGTAAGTGGTCTTTCTAAGAAGGTATTTCATAAATCTGGAGCTTAAATTGGTCCTATGGCTCCCCTACACCAATCTGCATGATAAAAAAAAGCCAAAGGGTAGCCACTGAGCCAGTGAAAAACACAGCCTGATTGCATATTTGTAGACTTAATTCTTTAAATGACAAATACTAAGAATTCCCAATTGCTTATTGCGTGCTATTAGTCAGTTCTGGTAACTGAGTGACAAAAGATCTTAGATTCCAGATGAAACAGGTAGTTATTGCAGATGCTGGTGGAACAGGTCCAGAGCAGAACAATCAGGTCCAAAAGGCTGAAAATATCTTAATTATTATTGTTATTATATATTATTATAGTATACGTATATCCTAAAAAGAAGTACTGTATATAAAATTGTTAGGTATTATGCATATCTAGATATAATAGGGCAAATGCAAACATGCTATTAAATACAAATACAGTATGTAAAACTGCAAGAAAATGTTGACTTCTTTCAGGGATTTTATGTTTAAGAATGTTATTTATTTGTTTTTAAACATTTAGGAGAACTTAATTTTACATTTTCTTAAGAAATGCACTGTAAACCAATGCAACTGACTGTTGCCTCATTACCTGACTGGAAACTCTGAATTTCCATTAGTATTGAAGTCTGCCCAATATAGTGCTTTTAGGTTTTGTTTAGATTTTGACTATTTATGCCCAATTTATGCAAGTCACACACTTGAATAGTAGGTTTCTGATTTCAGCAGGGCACTTGGAGCCCCTGAACTCAGTACTTTGAATCTCTGGGCAGTCTCTACAAAAAGCAGGCACCTTGAAAGAGCTCTTTCGGACAACTCAGTGATGTACTCAGATTGCCCAGAGAACCATACTGAGAGCTGTGGTAGTCCTACAGGATTAACAGGAGCTCCTGTGTGCACCAGGGCATGGTTGGCAGAGAACACATCCAATCCCCCTGCTTGAACCTGGGAACTGCTTTTGGTACATCCCTCCCCTGGGTCTGTTAAAGGTGGAGGGTTCACAGAAGAGTTCCCTTGGCCTTCTGGAGCTTGTGGTCTAAGGTGGTGCTTATGTTTTGTTAAGGCACTGCAAGCAATCTGTATACCTCTTTGAGACCTAGACTATGTTTTCCAGCCTTAGTTGTCATTTAAGATCTATTAATGGAAGTCTACTTTAACTTTAGGTAATTTTAGCTGACAATACAACAGAAGTTATGCAATTGGAAACTCACCCTTAACTGTTGTTAAATGCAATGCAATGAATCCCATACTTCAGAATTTAGTCATTTTTCAATGGGGAGAATTCTGACTTTCTTGCTCCTGTAAGTAGAAATTTTGGTCTTGGTGAGGTCATTAAGACTGCCCACACAAGTAAGATGAAGAAGGAGCTGTAGAAACTGATCTGAAGCAATTGTTTTTCAAATCAGGGGTGGAGTGATGATGAATTCCTTGGACTGACTAAAATCCGTTGCCTTTTTTCTGTCATACCATGTTATAATTTCTGCTACAAATATTATATATTTTAACTTTGTAGTTTTCTTTGCAAAATTTGTCGTTTGCAGTGTGCAACAAAATAATTTCATATAGCAATTGTCATCTCACTTCAAAATGTAACTACAGTATAATCCATAATCATCAATTTCTTTTATGACCAGCTGCTTGTTACTATGTTTTACAGCCTTGCAATGCATCAGTCAAGTGTCTTTTTAGAAGTGGAATAATAAAGTTGGCAACTTTGAAGCTGGGAACTTCCTAATGAAAACTTGGAAAGCTTTGATCCTATTCTAAAAGGGTAGTACTCTTTACATATGTTTATAATCAACCGCTTTCAGATGAAATGCGTTGTGACCTCTGAAATGTGATATAAAATATATCTCATGGTATCAGATGCTACATTTAATGCATACATTTGGAAACAAATTATATTAGTCTTGTGGTATTAGACTTCAGACATGAAATTCACAGTGAGATTTCCAAATTATGATACTCACTTGTTAACTGCTGCTCACACAGTAACAAGTATAAGTAGTTTTGAAAGTCAGAAGAACTTTGGCCATCTCTACTAAATACAGAGTTAAAGGCATCTTTGTGGAAGATTTACTGTGTGCAGAATGTAGGTTACTCAGGGCTCAGTGTTGGGGCCTTTCCTTTTTAATATCTTCATTGATGATGTCGATAGGGACATAGAAAATACTGTCAGTAAGTTTGCAGATGACACTAAGTTGGGTGGGAGTGTTGATCTGCTTGAGGGCAGGGATGCTCTACAGAGGGACTTGGATAGACTAGATAGATGGGCCAATGTTAATGGCATGGCCTNAGGGAGTTGGGGTTGTTTAGTTTGAGGAAGAGGAGGCTGAGGGGAGACCTCATCACTCTCTACAACTGCTTGAAAGGGCATTGTAGAGAGGTTGGTGCTGGTCTCTTCTCATGGGCAATTAGTGATAGAACAAGAGGGAATGGCTGCAAGCTGCAGCAGGGTAGGTTCAGGCTGGACATTAGGAAAAAGTTTTTCACAGAAAGCATGGTCAGTCATTGGAATCAGCTGCCCAGGGAGGTGGTGGAGTCACCCTCCCTGACTGTGTTTAAGAGTAGATTAGATGTGGTGTTGAGGGATCTGGTGTAGGGGAGAACTTGTAGAGTAGGGCTGATGGTTGGACTCCATGATCCCAAGGGTCTCTTCCAACCTATGATTCTATGATTCTATGATATGATGGCAGTCTCTATTTGGCCTAGAAAACAGAATTCTGGTGGAAACAAGACTGAATGAAAACTGCCATCATCATCCATGAGATATTTCATATATGATAGATATTTTAAGTAAATGTGCAAAAGGTGAGTCAATACAAGGTACACTTTGAACATAAATATGTAGCTTTCTAAGAGCAGTTTGTAGCAAAACTGAGCACATATTGAAAGTGGGAGTCAGGTATCGCTCTCACTGCCAGTTTTGCACACTTTTGACGTGAGTCCATTTGGATTGCGCCACAGCAAAGAGATGAGAAATTGTGTGTGGTATTTTCTTACAAAAGGCTAACTTTCCCAGTTGCATGTATTTTGAACAGCACAGAGTTGTACCGTGATCTGTAGAAGGTGTACCTGTGTAACTATATCCAAGGATACTCCATGTTTTGTAATTTAAGTCTGTAACAACTTTGGTATCGATTTCATTGAGAGCAAGATCAAGCTTCTGTTTTCAATACAATCGGACGTGTTTCTGATATAAAATCGGAATAACTCAATAGAACAGACTATCTGATACTTGGTGAATTAGAAGTTCTGAAGGTGGCATAATAAAAATCTGATTTAATATAAAAAAGGCAATGTTTTTCCTAGTAAATGAGTTGGTATATATTTTTCTGATATACTAAAAGTGAAAAAGGGCTGAAGCAGTGGGTCAAACACAAGGTTCAGCTACCTCATTATTCTGTTTCTGCTGGTAGTAAAGAATAAGAAAAAAAAATGGTATTCTTGCAAGAGGCTGCTTTTATGAAGAATATGTAGAATACCATGTTAATAATGCAAGAATAAAATATACTGGCCTTTAACTTATTTATATTTCATTTTACATTTTATCAATATTAATAATTTGATACAGAAATCGATATTTTGTACAATTAGGTACATATCAGGACAGATCACACCAAAGTAAATATAATATCTATTAATGATTGTAATTGACAGCAACATCATTTTCTGTGGAAAAACAAAACCTTGAAATACACTGTATAAAGTATGATTAAAGCAGAAAGGTGTTTTTAAAATTTAAAAAAATAAATATTCATTCACAATACATTTGAAAAATGAAGACATAGATATAAATTATTAGTATCCATTATACTCCTTAACTAATTTCAAAGGACAGGAGTATTTAATTTCCTAAATTCTTGGACTTTCCAATTTTTTATTCCTTGAATTTGCTGACCTACTTAACTTTTTTCAGTATGGTGTTTTTTGAATTTATACAGCCCATATTTACTATGTCAAGGGAGATTACATGTCTGGACACATATATTTGAAGTTTCATTATGAAATATGTAACAACAATAGCGTAAAAAGACATTTATTAAAATTGTTTTGGAGCCTTGCCTTGTAGCTTCTTGTTGATGGTATAAATTTGAAAGTTTCCTATATTTTCTACTTGCATTGTTGTATGAGGAAATAAAACAGTAAGACTGTAAAGTAGAAGCATGCTTTAATAAACAGAGCAGACCACTCAAGCTTGGTCATATTTATATCTCAGTAGGATAGGAAGGAAGTCCTCTGTTTTTTGTGAACTTCAGTTTCCTATATATGTTTGCCTATTTACATTTAGGACAGTAACATTTCTTTCAGGACTTACTATACTAGTCAGATTTCATCTAAGCATTTTAAAGCCTTTAAGCTTTATGAATGCTTATCGTTTAAGTAATGATAACATAGGAAAAATATTATTGATTTATGTTGCCAAAGTGCATAGGAACCCAACCATGAAAGAAGATTAGCAGGTTGTTAAAAAAATAGAGAGCAAACTCCAACCTCAAACCCATATGAATTATATCCAGCTTGCAACCCACCATGTGTGCTCAGGATTCTGCAGCAAAGTATACATTCAATAATAACAATTATTTTTTTTTTTCAAATAATGTACACAGTGTAACTATTTGAATTAATTTCATTGTGAAAGCATCTAAAGTATTTGCATGCATTACCTCTGTGAACTCATTCAATCTCAACCTGTCACCAGCAGTATATTGAAAAGATAACTAGTGAATTTAAAAAAAAATAAAATATTTTAAAATATTCTTTCTTACTATCAGCAATTTTTATCTCATGCTTTATATTTAGTATATAAAGCCTCTGTTAAATTTGAGATATGGTATCATTGTCCTCGTACTTTTTTATGTCTCCAGATAGTTGTCTCACTTGGAGTTTTTTTTTAAGTCACTATCTTTCTTGACACCTTATAACAGATTTCAACCAAAAAAAGGGGGATGGTTCTTTATTAATAGAATAATAAAAGCAGATTTCAAAGCAGATGGAGCAGAAAGAGGCATCAAAGCAAGGTTAAATAGTGAAATTGTAACAGTGAAATTTTCAGAAAAATCCTACAGCTGTTTTGTAGGTAACATTTTAAAAAGACATGCTTCTAATATTGGTTTTTAAATGAGCTGACTTTCATGGAAGTAGTTATGTCCCAACAGTTAAAGAGAATCTGTGAGAAGCTGCTGAAGTTGTTTCTTCATTTACCATATAGAAGTTATATGTAAATATATATGTATATATATAAGTTATCCTATATGATATCCATGATCTTATCTTATAAGGTGTATGGTGTAAGATAAGATCTAAATTTCTGTTTAGTTACAACAGAGACAATTTGTTATTTCCAGCATGGAGTATTAGCCCACAACTGAATCAATAAAATAGAATATAGTTATTTTCAAAAGCAAGACATGTGTGCTGTATGTGGAAGGTGCGGGAAAATGTGATGTACATGAAACCTGAGCACAGAAACAATAAACTTGGAAAACCTTCTTTCAGTGAAAGCTATTTAGCTCTAGAGCTCCTTTGCATTTTGAGAGGATTTAAAAGAATGCATTATTCATAGTGAAAGGGTAGTTAGAAAGCCAGTTGCTTCTGATGAAAGATGGTGGGCACAAGCTTGCATATTTTTTAGCCATTTTATGTTACACACTACTGCAGAAAAATCTGAGTTGTGTCTTGAATAGTGTATTGATTATAATCAATCAGACATTTTACATGACTAAGGTATGCCCTACTTAGCAAAAACTGCATTGATAAAGAGAGTGTATTAATAGATCCTAGATTTTGTGGCATTTATTAAGCCTGCTGAGGTCTTAAATGTAAAGGATGCTCTATAAATGAGCCACCATTCAATAACCCAAATTTTAGATTGATTATTAGAGATACAATAGAACGAGTTATTATGTTAGATCTTGTGAGGGATTAAATAATGGAAGGGTTCAAGTGATACAATCATCAGATGTTCAGCTGTCAAAACACCGTTTCTCCAATTGTTCTGCTTTAGACCAAAAATTGCAATTTGGTTTGGGAAGTATGCTTTGGAGACAATGTGGCTGAGAGTGGTAAAGGATCATGCCATGCAAGATGCAATTTTAACTGTAGGATTAGATCTTTTGATAAAGAGAAAAATATTCATAAATTGAAAAAGTCATTATTGTAACCTTTTTATTCCTCTTCTGCGTTTTAGAACTAATATTATTTTTTTTCCATTGGTATGTGTAATGAGCCGTGGTTAATATATGCTACTTAGCTTAATCTCGCTCTGAAACTCAGCTTTTCAGTATGAAAGAAAGAGGGCAGGAGGAGAATGAATATGTACAAGGGATACCCCCTGAAAATATATGCATGGCATCTGAGCCTCAGCTGTCGCTTCATGGATAAAGTGTGAGATGGGACAGGAAGTAGGATTTGGCGTTGCTGTTCACCTTGTGGGGTGAGCATAACACATGGTGTTTCTGAGCCTCTTTGTTCTTGTTAGTCAAATTATTTTGCTAGTTGGAACCACATACCTTCTTATCGATGTAAAGTACCATAATGAAACTACAATTATAAAAGAGGAGCTGTGCAGCAAGAAACAGTGTAAGGACAAGTTCCTTACACTTGGGTTGCCCACACTGCTGGCAGCTCTGTCAAAACTGATAAATATGGATCTTTGAGATGATATTGTAACATTCCTGAAAACAATCAAAGGACAAAATGTAAAAATTTTTGTGGTGGTACTTTGCAGAAGCTTTCTTAATGTGTGAATAGAAAAACGTTATGACTAAGCATTTTTACCCCAAGTTTATTTCAGTTCCATTCAAATGCGCTCTTGGGGACAGAGGAAGCTGCTTATAATTACGGACCTAAGAGTTTGGAGAGTTGAAAGAGAGGTATCTGCTGGCCTGCTTCTCACTCTTGGAATTTCTTAGATTAGCAGCTGCTTTGATTTGTGCCAATGGCTCACACAAAGGATCTTTAGGCAGGAATTGTCAAGGTATGTGACTTTCTGGTTGTAATTTTTCAGGGTCCTGGCATGTACCTCTGGGTAGAGGAGTACGATATGGTTACAAGGTGTACGTGCTGTTAATTCTTCCATATTGGTGGGATAGTTAATGTTCCTTACCTCTTTTCAGTGCTAAAAAAGGCAAGGTTGTTGCTAGAATGTGACTGTAGTCAGTCTTCTCTGAACATTTCTGAGATTGTAATAGCAGCATGTTAAACTGAAAGTCTGCCTCTGTGAGTTGATTCAGAAATAAATGGTGTGCCAAATACTGTTTTTTGTTGAAAGGAAAAGACTGCTGAATAATAATGTGAGTATGGGATTAATAAAACCTATGGGTGACTGAAAGGTAGTATAAACATTCACTATTGTTCTCTTAATTTTTTAATGAAATAGTGCACAAGGTCATGTGATTCCAATGGTTACTGCTTAGTTGCTGCACAGTGAAGAGGCAGAAGAATCTGAGCTTTGCATTTGGTGATTTTGTCTCTGAGAGTTTCTGTAAATGGTGCCTTTAAAGCTGATTTGCTGGAGCTTTCAATCAGTCTAAAACTTGTATGCAAACCCCATTCATGTTACCTAAATACTATTAGTTTTCACTATGGACAGAGCTAAGTTTGCAGCTCATTCTATGTCTATTGACTCTCCCGGTCATTCTAATGTTTTTGAACTGTGCCTTCATCTTTTTTTCTTCTTATTGAAATGGGAATAAAATACTCAGTCAGCAAAATTATTGTTGATGTTTCATGAATTGACTTGCACTCTGTAAAATTTCAAAGCAAATATTTCAGCAGAAGTTTTCAACCACTACAGATATGTTGAAAAAGTAGCCCCCAATGCTAGTAAACCTACATGCTATTCTAGATATTGTGCTTGCCAAAGGTCACTCAAACCAGTATAAAGAGAAGCATATATCTGAAAGTATGGAATAACTGTATTTACCACTCATTCTCTCCTTTTTAGCAAAGTCCTTGTAGCTATCACTNAGAAAGAAGTATTTTATTCTGGAATAACACATTAACCAGTTGAGACCTGGGGGAGCTGAGTAATTTAAATGAATAGGCAGTGGTCTCTGTGAGGGTGTTATTCTCTTATATAGAGATAATAGATTTTTATTGTTGTGTTAGAATGTGACATGAGAGGCTTTGAAATTAATCAGAGGTAGGTGCTGCTCATGCTGGACCTGCGTCTGAAATCACCTCTGGTCACTCAAAAAAGAAAAACTGTTCTCCCTGTGAAATGATAGATGGATTTGTCTGGTTAGGAAAAGACACAGTGACAGGCAACCAGAATTTTCCTGTGTAGATATTTAATCAAAAATCCTAAACAATACGCTCCGTTTTGTCACTGGAAATATTTTGTTATGGGATGATGATTCATCATTGATCTTTGCTCTCTGCTGATGGAACAGTCTCTTGGGAGGAAAATATAATCTGTATCTGTCTTATTTGTTTGACAAACCGAAGAAACCCTAAAACAACCAAGAAACAGACTTCTGCTTTTGTTTCAGTGATTTAAAGTACATTTTCTAACTTTTTATTTGAAGAAGCTGTTTGTAAATCTAGTCTAGAAAAATGCTGTTTTTATAAGCTTCAGAAGTGTGTTTCATTTGGAGTGAATGAATTATTCCTTGCCAACAGACAGCTGTAAGTACATAAAATGCTCGAGCTTTTTTGAGGCTTGGCTCACATGCCAGCACAAAATCAATGATAAAAATCAATGCTTTATATGTGCAATACTTTACTTAATCATTTAAAAAAATTATTTCTGTGAGACATAGAGGGCCAGATCCAGAGCAAATTGTCAGAAATAGTTTAGCTTTTAAAGAGAGCTATTGATTTACTCCTGTGCTAGTTCTGGCCCACTGCAGAAACTAAATTTAATGTAATTGTATTTTTTAATGTATTTATTTATTAGTACTGAGCATCATTGCATTTTCCACAGCCACAAAAGTGGATTATGTTCATGGCAACTTCTTTACATACATAGAATGTGTAGTTGTGTCTAACATGCAACAAAATTACATTTGGCATTTATAAGTTCAGCACTGAGTTTTCCATTTCGTGTAATTTATAAAACAAGTTCATTTCTGAAGTTACACCACTGATTGCAACTTCTAATTTGCATGAACAATTAGGACACCCTTTGTGCATTGGGGATTATAAATAAAAATCGCAGCAAGTACCTTCTTTCAGAAAAATGTTTAAATGTTTTCAACATTGATTTGATATAGAATGTTCAGATCTAATAATGTAGGATAAACCACGTAATATCATGTCTTGTAAGCATATTTTAGGAAAATGTAAAACTACTATAAGATATCACTACAGCTCTCTACTACTGAATGATTGGCAATTAATAGGCAACACAGTTTAGAAATTTTTTCTTAAACCCAATTCCATGTATTTTATGTTTATCCATGCATTCTATTGTGCTACTGAGATTATTAGGTGATGTAAATGACGTTGATGATGGTGCTGGGTGTGGAATTAACTGTGGAGTAAATTCTCTGGTGTAGAATTTATCTCTAAAAACTCAGGAAATAACTCAGATGGAAATTAAAATATGTTACTTTTTAAAACCAGTCAGATTAATATTATGAATGCACTTTCTTAGTTCCTGATATCATGCATTTGAAATTCTTTACTTAATACTTTATCAAGATAATTGTCCTCATTTAATATCAGTCAGCCCAATCCTCATGAAAAATATCCATTAAGCTCAGTAATAATTTTCAGCCAAGTAAAAAAAATGCAGACTGCATCTTGTATGACTTTTTTTGCAGAACATCCCTTTCTAAGGTAAGTAACCTGGCAATTGTCTTACTTGTTATACTTTTTTCTCTGGTTAATATCCGATACTTCTTTTAATTTGCTTTCTATCTCTGACACCATATTTATTATAAATTGCTGTAGCCTGCATTTAACACCTACACCTATTATTATACAGAATATATTAATTAGGTCATACAGCAGTTTATACCACTGGGTGAGAAGATGAAGCAAGGTAATTTATCCTGCATAAAAAAGAGTTACGAATCATGGCCAGCTGCTGTTTGAGCGCAAGTAGTTAACATGGGTTTCCATACTTTAAATATGAAATTGTCCTGTGGTGGGTTTTGTCACACTTTTGTGACAGACTTTTGTAAGTAATGTAAGAAAAATTGTGTCTATTCTTCAGTTTGCCAAACTGATTGATTACATACTGAGGCTAATACCCATATCAGACATCATATGTCAAGACATAGACTGAATGACTTTTCTGAAGTCCTTTTAATTTGTTTTCATGATTCTATAATTAAATTGAAGTTTAATTGAATAATACAATGCATTTTCATGTTTGTGACAGATGACAGGCAGTCCTTGTTAAAATTCAACAGTATATGACCATGCGTATATTTTATTTGTTACATATTTGTCTGTTCTGTTCATTCTTCTCTTCTGTCCTTTTAGAATTGCCCTCTCTTGTAAAAGGTTGGAAATGCAGAATGATAAAAATGTTAGTTGTTTTAGCAACAGTCCCATCCAGTATTACACTCAGGAACCTAAGAAAACATTAATTAAATTTTACCACCAAGAAGATGATCATTTTTCAGCAAGGAAAAAATTACTTTGTGATTAAAAAAGCTGAAAACGTCCTGAAGTTCAGTGTTCGTGGCAATGTGTAATTCAGGTATGCCTTTGAACACTATTACAGTATTACAACCTAAATGAATATATACAAATATCATGAGCAGGAATTTTGTTGTTAATTATATTTACAGCTTGGAGTATATAGCTTTCTGTTACATTTGAAATAACAGAACTTGTTTCACAAATGATACACTTGGATACATTAAAGTTTGTTTATGGTTATCCCATGAAGAATGTACTGTGACTTGAAAGTGCTCTGTTAGAAATTATACAGTGACCTTTGAATACTGAGGAACTCATGTAATACACAGTCACAAGAAAGCGTTTTACTTCATACCTGGCATTCATTCACAACAACTGTGTTTGGCATTATTTGTGTAAAAGGGTGTATGGTTATCTTTGCACTCTTTAAAGTGGTTCTCTGTGCTGGAGGGCTGCTCAAAAATTCCTTTTGCTGCCAGTAGCCAAGGAGTTATTACCACATTCAGAGACTGCCCAGAAGGCTGAGTCCTGTCCTATTTCCCCTGGCTATTCTCTGTGCTAGTTGCAAGGAAGGAAAATGATGTGGCCCCTGCTCCGGCAGCTTGACATCACTGCAGGATGTCTCCGTGCTGTGCTCATCACCCCTGCATCCTGCTTTCTGCCATTAGCACACTGGGAAGCACCTGCAGTGCTCCGAAGCCTGTCTGTTGGATGTAGGTGAACATTTGTTCACAGTTGTAAAATAAGGTTTGTAAAGACAAGTGTTAAACCAAAGAGAGAGCGCAAAATCCTCATTCCAGGGTAGTTAAAGGCAAGGTTTCCATTAACATCTGAGAGCCCATGTTTTTGTCTTGGCTGCATTGCAATGATCTTTCTGCCTGAAGCTTTCTCTTCTCACAGATTTAAACTGAGGTCAGTCTACATAGAGACAGATATACTGGCCAAATTTGTTTTGCTTATGCAAAACCAAGTAAGCAAAACCAAAGTAAGCATTGTATCTCAAGAACTGCTACAGTTCTTGCAGAACATGGCTTTGTGAAGAGGAAACATTTTCCACATTAGCTGTATTGAGCTAATTGTCATTCCCTTTAAATGCTGCAAAAACTTATATTGTCTTGCTCAGATCTGTGTTTTCTGAAGCACAACATTCTTATCATAGTCTTTTAATAACTGGTGCAATAATATAACATTGCATTTCAGTAGTTAAAGAAGACTTGAGTCTGAAGTCTTAGTCAATTGAAACTCCCTTTAGCTTTAGATAGAGATTTGACTGATGAACGAAATAACCTGTATTTGATGAAACTGCACTTCAAGAGGGGACAGGGCAAACTGCACAGTGGCTTTTTTTGCCATAACGTCAGCCATATGAAGGTGAAGTAAGGTGACAGTTTGAATGGTACCACCAAATCCATTATTACGATTGTTTTTCTGGGTCAGAATACAAGTCCAGTAAAGGCAAGAACTGCTTTCACAGAATATGAGATTCCAGTAGTTTTACTGTAATCCCTGCTTTAATAGAGACAATGGGAGGTCTTTTTCCTTGTCACAAGCAGGTGAGAAGCTCATGTTTACTGAGGCTGGGTGCAAAAGCGATCATCATCTCCAAGGAAGCATGCAGGAGTCAAGTAAATTTGCCAAATATGCTCAAATTAGAGCTGTCATGTGTCATTGAGTGAACAGATGGCAATTGTGAAGGAAAACTATAGCCTTCAAATGTCATCGGGAAAAAAAAAAATGCAGGTAGAAACTGAAAGTCCGTTTAGAAGAAGCAGCAGCATGATAGTCCTTGGCATCATGTTTCTTATAACTGGAGAACTGACCAGACAACTATTTTAGGTGAATCTTGTACATATGTATGTGATTCATGAAATCTAATTTTCTCAGTAAAAGTTTTATGACTAAAAAAGAATTGCCAGTATTTTTCCATAAGTGACTAAGCTGTGGTCTGGGAAAGCAATCCATTCCAGTAATAGAACATTCCTATATATTGTATTTAATTTTAATATTAATTAAAATTATTAAAAGTAACTTACACATCATTCCTTTTATTCTTCTGAATTTTCTGATGCCATTTCTTGCTGTGGGACTGAGCACAAGCTTTTAACTGAGTTCACAAGGTATTGGATACCTATGGTTTTGTATATACTTTGAAACATTTAAAACCATTTATTCATCTAGATGTTTTCATTGCAATCAAATCAAAATTAATATCCAGAAATGGAGATTGTCCAAATTACTTAAAATTGGTGTGGAAGCTAATATATATGTCAAGTACAGTTATTCACAGGAATTAATTAGAAAGCAAAACGTGGGGTTTAGTAAAAAGGGATCATAAAGAGAGTAAGGAATTTTCAAATAAGCCTATGACAGCAGTGTCAAATTGGGAAGTATTGAGCTGCAGGGAATTTACAGCTGGAATTTTTATGGAAATGGTCTGGAGATAATTTTTTTTTGTTTAATAATTTTACTATTGATACTGGTAAATATTGGGAGCGTGCTGGTAAAATTTGCTCAGGTCAGACTGGCAGAATGGCATCAGTAATACAGAGGAGTAGGAAATCATATAGGAAAAGGTGAATAGCCTTTAGGATTGGGATTGTAGAAATGCAGTTAAATATTAAGTGAAGGTCATTTACTACGATCACTTTTCAGCAATAAGGTCCCTTCCAGTCGGATATAATTTTGTTCTTATTAATTTTGGATAGTCTCTACTTTATGTGGCCTCTTGTTGATTTTTAACTGTTTTGAAAATCACACCCCTTAGGCACACATTTTTTCACACAAATGGAAAATGGTGAAATTATTTTCTCAATAAAAAACACTTCTAAACAGAACTACCTTAAACATGAAAAAAAAGTATTACTCACTGAATTGTAAAACCCCAAAAGCAAAAATATATAATGAAAGATGAAAAATATTTCAGCTTTTATAACAACAGCAGTCAACCTAAAAAGAGTTGTATCTTCTAAAACAGATGCTGTCTTGTGATGGAAGATAGATTGGCCTGTGAGCCTGTACAAACCTTGTCTCTAATTAGTATGCAAATCTCACTTGCTCCAGGGTTTTTCCTCTTTCAAAAAATATGATCTGTTTAGTATTTCCATGCTTTCTGGTGAATAATCCCACCTAAGAGGTTTCTTTTTCATTCCAATTTTCTTCATACCTGTAATTTTCAAATCATGATATACTGTTTTATGTCAATATTTTCTTCAGAGAACCAAGATGAAAAAAATTAGCATTTCAGAAATAAAAAAAAAATATATTTAATTATTTTATAAAAATGTTACTTAATCCTATTGAATAAAATTCTGTATTGCAACATATGTTTATTATATATGTAAAATATATACAAAAGTACAGAGAACTGTAGACATTGAATATAAATTTAATTAATCTTACAAGGCTTTGACTTCATTAGCAGAATATTTAATAACAGAATGTTAAATAAAATATATAAATGGTGTCCAATACTATGCCATTAAAAGTACTGATGCTTTCAAGAGAAGGAGGATGACCTTTTTGGTCAATGTCATTGACAGAAACTTTGTCAGCACATTATGAAGCATAGTTTTCTAAATTTCTGTAAAATTTGGGGGAAAAAATTAGCTTACTCACCTGATTCCTCGTTCCCCTCCCTTTTTGCTGATATGATTCCCTGAGTGTCAGCATGAAACAAAAATGAAGGCTAAACAGCGGGACCTGTTTCAGGATGTGGATCTCTCGAGGGATATATTCACATCATCCAATTTCAGACAATTCCTTTTGGGACTCTGATTACCTTTTGAAGGAATCAGCCCTTTTCCTGCTGTCAAGATTGGAAAGTTAGTCTCCTAAGCTCAAATGATCAAAACCTTCACAACCAGACTTCACTGTGTGAATAGCACTTGGGCTGAATGCGTGTGCACATACACACTTGCACACACACACATGATCATATCCTGTGGTGGCAAATCCTGCATGTTTAGAGGTCTCTCCAGATGCAATGTCTGACAAGACTGTACATTACACCTTACACTGTCTATATTTATGTACAGTGATTGCCTATACTTGCTATTGTGAGGCAACAAGCTTATCTGGAGTGTTATATGAGTACTGTGGGACTCATTTGATGGGGAAGTCTCTCTTCTATGAATTTCATTAAGTTGTTTAGCTACGCTTGTTCTGTATGTGTAATTCCTCTGTGGTGGCCTTGAAATAATGAAAAAGGAAATTGTGACATTGGTATTTTATTTTCCAGTTGTGTGCAGGGTGCATCCTTGGACACATCACTTAGATGCAGGTCCTGAAAGATTTTCAAGGCTTCAATTAATTCCAAAGGCATCTTTAAAGGTTTGGGCTTTAATCTTGCTAGCCTTTGATTTCCTTAGCTGTAAGATGAATATGTTACTATGAACATATCTCTGTAGCCCCTTGGCTCTTAGATGAAATGTCCTGTAAATGTGTAAACCTTTTCTTAATTATTTTCTTGTTGGCCACTAAAGGGAATTTTGCATGGAATGTAGGCATTTGGAACTACAGGGGCTTGCAGTGTTTATCAGAATCAAGAGATTTGCGCTACATATTTATGTAACTATAATGAAACAGAAGCGCCAAACATAAATAATGCATGAAAATATTTAAAGTGCATTTTCCCTAGGTTGTGTTTATCATTTGTTGGAGCTCAGTTGAGAAACTGTCAGTCTCCCAGGAATGGTGCTTCTTGACAAAAGGTATCTATAGAAAATTGCTTTAGCATTAGGGATTCACCTGATTCCAGTTTACCACACAGAAGCAGCACTCTTGTTTGCTAAAAACAATTCACAAAAATATAGTACAGGTGCCAAACTATAAAATCACCTGAGAAGAAGTAGAGTAATAGGTCAAAGAGGAGCTATAGCTCAATAGTCAAGAGAGAGAAGGCTCTGCATCACCATTTCCAGAATAATCACTGTGATTTTGACTTGGAGTATAAGAATGCACAAAAGTCAGTGGAAGCTTTGTGTTTAGCAACCCATAAATGTAAAGGAATCAGTCTGTGCTCTTCATTGGCAGCCAAGGAGATGACAGGTCCTATGCAAGTGTAATACACTGGCTAAAGGAATGGCAGTGGGGAACCATGTCTGGAGCCCTGTGCGCTACCCTGGTGGCTTCTGCTGCTGGCTGCACAAGTGTCTGCTGTTTCCATCTTGCTATCTTGCTTCCAACAGGTTTGCTGTATGCAGCCAGGTTACATGTCCATTTTCCTGCTGTGCTCACCAGAAGACCAAGTCAAACTTAGGCTGTAACGAGCCTATAGGTAGCTAGTTCATAGAGTCTTATTTTAAATACCTGGTTCTCTGTCTTCATTTCAAAGCATTTCTTAGGCATGTTCAATAGCTTTTCAGAGATAACCAGGCCTTTTCAAGTTTGAATTTCAGCTAAGCTTAGATAAAGATTCTTGTCCAACAAATGCCAAAACTGAAATGAATCCCACCTGCCTCAGAACATTTGGTTCAGCCTAGAGACAGCAAAAAGTTATGCTCCTAGTAAGTGTTATTATATTCACATAAGAAACAGAAAACTTCTCAACTATTCTCTGTCACAAATAATAATGAATTAAATTTACATCTATATAGAAGGATATAGGGAGGTAACTGTGTCAGAGATTAGTAATCTTCAGATCAAATAGACATTGTGTATACATCAATGGAAGGAACTTCCTAAAGTTTGGACTCAAATGCAAATGATTAAATATAGAGGATAACAAATAATATACACGCTGTTTGTAGAAGTATGGTAGTACATAATAGTGGCTATCCTTCAGCTGAGTTGTCTAAAAATACTTTACAAAGTGAAAAGCTGTCACTGGGGGTGAAACTCCGACCTTTCATATGAGGCAGTCTCTGTCATATGTTGTTTAGTGGATACACTGAAATTTAGGTGAGAATTATGTGACTTTACTCCTGACTTACAATGCTGAGAAAGCAATATTGAAAACAATGCAATGGATGACCTTTTCAGCTCATTATCATAAATATATCTTTGGACCTAACACTATTGATTCTAATTCTCATTCAGCTGATTAGTGTATATTACCTTCATAATATTACTGGCTAACAGAAGTGAGATTCTTTGTCTTCTTATTCCATTCCATTCCAGACGTGGTGTTTCCTATTAACTCCCCAAAGGGTTAATCACAGAAGGAATGATAAAGTGGCCACACATCCTGGGAGATTACTGTTTCTTTCCATTTTCCTCTTGCACAGATGGATTGAGAGAGCAAGCTGCTCGTGAGGCAGGTTTCTCAGGCAGACATGAAACCAGAGCAGATGCTAGCAGACCATCCAGTGATACATATACTTAACTTTTTTTTTTTCTTTCATTTTTGTTAAATACATTTGTTATCCTGAAAAAAGCCTTTGTCCCAGATGATAATTAATATAATTTATTTGGAAAGTTGAGCCATCATCAGCTTTAAGATGCACAGTGGGTAGGGTGAGTTTAACTCATACACTATACAACATTAATTATAAAATTTATTGATTTTCTATAGCCAGAAAAATGAAGTGAAAACTGCTTTTTAAAATGGAAATTTCAGAATTTTCCAATTACTTTTGTGGAAGAAGAAAAGGAAAAGAAGAATTAAGTAAAATGCTTATAGGGTGTGCTCATTAGACTTCTATTCAGGAAGAAATAAAAGCTAAGAATAACATTTGATGCAAAGGGAATGAGAAAAAGTAGTGGGTTTTGTTACTTAAAAATAGACATCCGTTCACTTAATGAAAACCAAAATAAACTGTTTGCTGTCAAAGAATGTGTATACAACTCATTTGAAAATGGCATTGAACAACTGTCACTTGAGCAAACTTTCAAAACACAACATCCTGACTGCTGTAGCATGTACCTGTATCCCAATTTCTCCTACCAAAGACAAAAGGAGGCCTGAATATCACACAAAACTCTTTTCTGTCAGCTAAAGGCATTTGGTGACGATGCAGAAACAATTTCGTCCAAAGGATACCACAGTCACTTCTCTAAAGGGATCATTCTCCAAACACCTTGCAAGCCTTGTAATTTCTCTGTTCATGTTTGGGAAATGCTGTCTTAAATATAAAAAATTAAGATTTTGCAAACAAAATATCTTTATAAAACTCTACTCATATATTCATCAATAACATACTGCTCTAATTTCTTCATAAGTGTTTTTCCTGGGTACTCCTTGTTTTAGATGAACAATCAAAAGAGCTAACACATATTTTTAGCTTCATCCCTGTTTCTTTTTTTAATTCTAGCAAAGTTCATCTGTATGCCACAGAATTGTCGAACAAAGAAGCATCACTTTCAAATACTCACATGGGAAAGGAATGATATTTTCCATGTGTGGGCCTCTTTTTGTTTTTGTTTTGGGTTTTTTTTGATGTTCCAGTTTGCTGTACAGCTATAATCTCTCCTGCTTTGTAGGGTGTGTGTAATAAATGGGGTTTGAAATTCCTTAAACACTTTAGCTTCGCTTCAGCTATTAATCTCAGCAGCCATTTATTGGTTTGTATGCTACAAAGCAATGGAGATTATCCTTTAATTAATTCCATCGAGGGGTTCAGCTGCCACCATCAACCACAATATGGTTTCATAAATTAATCTTGTAGGGGAAATATAATGCAATTTATTATAACATTTAAATTAAAATGCAAGTAATAATACTAGAAATCCTGTATAACAAAAGGATATATATGTGTGTTTATCTTCAAAATCCAGTAATTAAAAGAACAATTGAATATTTCATGTTTATGTTTTCATTTTATTTAACTGTTTTGAGTATATTTCAGAGTCCAACAGAAAATAAAAAGTTGTTTTCTTGACTCCTACATAGGTAGCTGACTTAAAAATTATGAAACAACATCTTGCATCTCTATATATGAAAAATATTCCATTGTTCTTTAGAGCTCTGCTTGATATCTAACTTTCTCACTAATTTGTTTGTACTATTGTAGCTTAATCAGTTATAAGAATGCATACTTGCGCACGTGAACATTTTTAGGTAATGAGTGCTTCAGAAGAACATCAAATACTGCCTAAAGTATTGCCAAAATTTTTTGATCTTGGGAAGCTGAAATTGCTTGGCATGGGCACCTCTTCCGTAGTAGGGGACTGATTATGTTAAAAAATATGTTAACTAGGATGTTTTCTCTAGCATGACACTGAGCTGAGCTTAGCTGTTACTTAGAAAAAGGCAACAGCTGTGGCCTGGTTGAAAACTCTTTTGTGTGCTAGGAGTGTTGGTGTAAGCAGAACAAGTTTGGCTGCCAGGAAAACACTGCACAAATTTACTGTCTTTGATGTTGTTAAGTATGAAGATTTCAGTTATACCTAACTTCTAATGGAGGTAGCAGAAACAAGTATGGAGGTAAGATGGTTCTTCTACGTTCAACCATGCTGAAGTCAGAAGCCAGACTGACCTCAGGAATTCTAAATAGTTCAAACTGGCAAAATAAGGTATTGTTATCAGTGGTGCTCCTTTCCCAAGTACTGCTGTTAGTAGGATTTCTTGCAGATTGGCAAGTTTATATGTGCTAAGAACTTAACCAGAGTGCATGTTCTCCTGAAAAGTCTTCATATAGCATTATTAATTACTTTAATTAATTAAGTAGAATCCCCAAGACAATCTGGAAAAATAGCTTTATTAAACCCCTGAGCATGGTAAGATATTGCAAAACCTCTTTGTGGATTTGACATAAATCCTAATGTTTCACCGATCTGGACAAAGAAATGCAGAGCTTAAAATGGAAAAGTTTTCTATACTAATTACAAGGTTTTTGGTTATACAAATCAGAATTGCTTAGTTATTTTTCATCTTAATAGACAGACATTTCTGTGATTAACTAATTAATAATTTGAGGGATGATTCCAGTATACAAGTTGGTTTTTGGCAGTGTGGGTCCAGCTTATTGATCAAGTTTTGCAAGGACAGAAGCAGAGTTCTGTGTTGGCTGAAGTTTTATTGAATGTGCTGCTTTGAGAATTTGCAGTGTATAACAACAGAAATTGCAACTACTCAGTGTCATGTAGAAGGTGAAAACATCCCACAGGGAATGCAGAAGCTTAAATCATCCCATAGGATTGGTGTAAAAGCAGACACCAGCTATCCATGCACTGATGTGATAGTGTTGTGAAGAATGTTGCACAATGGCAGCAAATTCATGTTCTCAGTGCAAGCAGCCCTGGGAAAGCATGTGTGTACCTAAATAACAAACAACAGAGACAAAGTGCTGCCAGGGCATACTGTTTAAATGCCCAAGCAAGAACTACCTCTCAGGTCTGCTCAGGAACCAGTGCTACAGTCCGTGGGCTGCAGTCACCATCCAGGCAGAATGTGTTCTTTCAGCATGAGGTTGATCCCAGGAGTATATCCTTGGTTCCACTCCTTCCTCTGGTGGTTAGCATAATTCAACACAGAAAACCAGCATATACAGAGGAAATGTACCCACCATGACCTGTTTAGTACTTCTAGATGAAATGACCATCTTAAATTCTTAATAGAGAAAATAAAGTTTTTAATCTCTGTGTTTACAAATGAGTCTTATTTGTTTATTGGCTTTTTTTTTTTTAATTTATTTCTTGGGGTTTTCCTGTGTCATTGGTTCCTCTTAGATCTCCCAGTTCATACAAAACAGCAAGACTCTGCAATATAGTAGAAAAACGGTAACAACTACTTCAGAAAATGAAAACTACTTGAAGCATCGACTTTGTGATCATATTTCCACATTTTCTGTTTTATAATTTGCCATATCATTTACCATTTTTTTGACTAAGGTTGCTTATATATTTTCAGTTAATATAATACGGTGGGAGGTTGAACTGGAAAAGACTGAATCTTCTGATAAAGCTGACTTTCATCAGGTTTCTGCTGAGCCTTTAATGCTAATAGACGGAGCAGGTCAGAAGTGTTCCAAGATTATCTTTTATCTTCATAGAATCATAGAATCAATTAGGTTGGAAGAGACCCTTGGGATCATCAAGTCCAACCATCAGCCCTACTCTACAAGTTCTCCCCTACACCATATCCCTCAACACCACATCTAATCTACTCTTAAACACAGTCAGGGATGGGGACTCCACCACCTCCCTGGGCAGCTGATTCCACTGACTGACCACTCTCTCTGTGAAAAACTTTTTCCTAATGTCCAGCCTGAACCTACCCTGCTGCAGCTTGCAGCCATTCCCTCTTGTTCTATCACTAATTGCCCATGAGAAGAGACCAGCACCAACCTCTCTACAGTGCCTTTTCAAGCAGTTGTAGAGAGTGATGAGGTCTCCCCTCAGCCTCCTCTTCCTCAAACTAAACAATCCAAACTCCCTCAATTGATCCTCATAAGCTTCATTGCCCTCCTCTGTACTCACTCCNGTGCATATCTACATCATCAATGAAGATATTAAAAAGGAAAGGCCCCAATACTGAGCCCTGAGGAACACCACTTGTGACCGGCCGCCAGCTGGATTTAACTCCATTTAGCAGCACCCTTTGGGATCATCCTTCCAGCCAGTGCTTGATCCAGCAGATCATGATTGATAATAGCTATGAAGTCATAATGCCATATATATATAAATATACATATGTAGTTTAGCATCTGCACTAATAGTATTAATTTAACTAATGACTGGATGAGAAGCAAAACCAGTTTGTTGAATAAGAAAAATTGAAAGCATCATTCAAAGCCTCCTCGGTAAAATTGTCCAAGAATCAACAAATTACACCCAATTTATTAATAGTGGGTTTGATACTGTATTTAATTTTTTAATAGAAAAACTTTAACACTTTAGTTATATAGTATAGTAAGACTTTAGTGAACCTGAGTTTTCTGGATTCTAGCCAATAAAAATGGTTTAATATTTGCTTGTCTTATTTTGATCTGTGGAAATTAGTACATCTGAACAAAAGGATAACCTTTCAAAAGCACAAGTTAATGTCTTACAGGTTCATATCATTTCCTGTGATGGACTCATTAGTAATTTGCTATCATTCTCATGTTATAATATTGAATGACTAATCAAATGAAAAAGCTGGTTCCTGCATGCGAATATCCATATGTCAATAACGATCTATTTAAATCTTTAATACAAGGTATAAGTAATGGATAAGTCCTTGAAATAGCTCTCCAATACATATTAAGTTTTAATTTAGTAGCTTAAAAGGAAAAGAATATTTTTTTTTTGAGAACTGCTCAATGAAAAATTATGATAACTAGGAACGTACTTACTGTTTGTATATCCTTTTAAGTAGGCTCTTCACATTCAGTGGTGTTAGAGTGCATGTTTCATTTTGGTTGTGGGTCACTTTGCCTGCCTTGTTCTTTTTACATCTGTCTTGGACCAGCTCTCTAATAGCTGGTGGCACAGAGCTAGCAGATAGTGTCATTCATGTGACTGTTCTCCAGCCATTAAGCGTGAAAACACTGGAAATTAGCTAGGAGTGTCACTCACTGCACCGTGCCTGGCCTTTCACATTGCTTTGGCTGCATTGACTCATTGAAGCACTTGGAACTGCATGCAATGGTTTCTCCCTCTTCATTGAATGCATATGAGCAGCAGTGTTGGGAATCTGGGTTGAGACACCAGAACAATTAACCTAACCCACCACACAACTGGAAAGGGGAATTTGTGCCCTTGCACAGAAGGCAATAGAGTTACATTGTTCCTTTCTGAATATGAGGTTAACAAAATAAAGAAGCCTTGAAAATCAGGAATGTGAAGTTAGGGTGAACCCCAAGATACAATATAATTTTCATCCCTGAAATGGTATCTAGGCAACCAGGGCGGGCAGGTTGATGGCTGGAGTCAATGAAAGTAGAGGTCCTTTCCAACCTGGACAATTGATTGATTCCATTATTCTATGATTTTGGTATGGAGAAATGAGCTGCATGAGGCAGGAGGCACTAGGAACAGAGATAAGGTTGATCATCAGCTCTACCATTTGTGGTTTTCAAAAGTTTTGTTTTGACTGATGTTTTAAATGTGTGTAATTGTCCACTAAACAGTGTAATGTCACATTCATGAGCAACCATTTATGAAGTTATATTTATTAGTTAATATTACAGCTGAGGCATGCCTGTGATTAGCTAAAGGCAGAAATGTTATGTGATTCTTAAATGCTTTTTCCCTTTCTTAAATCGTCTTTTCAACAAAGCATTTGAACAAACAGTCTATGGCAGACCAGAAAGAAATATCACAGAAAGTGTTAAGACATGGTGTTTACTACCAGGCTAAGATGTGTGCATCTCTTTCTTATGCTTCTTTGTGACACCCTTTGACTGTCCTGTCACTATTTCCCCTCCATCTTTGTTCATTCTCATCTGGTTAGACTAATATACCTTAAGAACCCAGCAGCAAGTAAAAGGTCTGCTCCTTATTCTTTCATTCTTTTTACCTCATCTTGCACCACAGGCAACAGATCCAGAATGTGAACTCATTTCCTTTTTTGAATTGTGCTCTGCTCCCCTCCAAAAAAGCAAAATTCCTGCTAAAAGTACATGCTGTGGAGTAACTATAGAAGTTTAAAAAAGTAATAAATGTTTTAGTATTATCAGAGTTTGGTATGAACTTTATGCCTGTGGAAAATATAGGTGAATGCGTACATAATAAGATAACTTGGAAAAAATATTAAGAAATTTTGGATATCCGACTAGGATGACTACAAGCTGAGAATCTTAACTCTATGAAGTACCTTTTGAAGTGCACCAAATTAAAGGACAACCCAATTAAACATGGACTTCAGAGTATAGAAATATCTAGCTTTAAGCCCCAAAGGGAATGCTGAAGTCTTTTTTAATACTGTGCTCTTCAAGGATTGCTTTTTGGATAAGACTTGGGGTGAAGTAAATTTTTCCTGTAAGTGGTTCCTTTTCTTCAGAAGGCAAGAAGTTGTAAATTTTTATATCAGTCCTCTTAACTATATCCACCTGTAGAGTTTATGATACAAGACATAGATTTTTCTCTTGCTGTCCCAAAGCAGTGTCATTTACCTGGTGTGCAAACCCCAACATACACACAGAACAGAGGTATTATCTCTTTAATTTCTGCAGAGATGGGTGCTAGGTGGTAATCCAGAAAGCTAGCACACTGGCCTGCAAACTCTTAGGAATATTTATACAGTTCAAAGCACAGAAATACACACCCTTAATTGTAATTATTGGCTAGTACCTTATCTTAACAATTTCTATTGGTTAGTACAATCACTTTCATTACAAGTTATAAGGTCCTTTAATTGATGTGTGCATGCTCCAGTACCATGGCCGGGTCTGGGAGGGTGGGGTAGTCCAATTTGGTCTCCAGTTGAGTTGGTGGTCTCGATCTCCCACTGCCACTTTTACCTTTCCTCCAGTTACTGCAGATTTTTGTTGACTGCATGCCTTATCCAGCAGCTTTCAGTTTTTCAGCTGGTTTCAGCACCTCCTGTTGTGGGGTGTGCCTTCTCTTCTTCTCCAAGGTTACATTCATTAGCAAGGCATTTATTTGTTATAGCAAGCGTCTGTTTTCACACGGCTTTGCGACCTTTTTACAGCTATTTATTCTTACCTAGTGAGAGATTCAACCATCTAAAATATATTTTACCCATTTAAAGGTATATTCTACATTCTTCAATTACATCACTCCAAGCAGGGCATATGCAGCCCTGCATCAAAAGGTGGGGATGGAGAGCAGTCTGATGAGCCCTGGAAGCATCATATGCCTAATGTCTCCGATATCTTACTTTTGTAATTCAAAGGGAATGGTGTCTGTGTTGGACCAAGTGATGAAGTCCTGGTGCAGGACAACGTTCAGTAGAGATGTTCATTCATTACTCTTTTTCTAGTCTAAAAGCCAACATACAAAATGTAATCAATAAAAGGGCTGATTAATTAGGCCTGACAGGAGCACCATAAGGAAGGCCTTAATGCAACACAGTTGTACACAGGACTGATTGCCAGCATTACACCTGGGGACAAAGCATTTCTTCCCCTCTCCTCCGATATCTAATCTTCCATGAAATGGGAAAAGTTCCCCATAGAAAAAGAAAGCAGATTTAAAAGTGGTGAGAATGTCTGAAGAAATAGACCGTTCCAGGGATTTTTAATAATGATTTCTCCTAACTAGCACACTCTCCTAGTTAAAATAGAAGAAAATTTCTAACTGCAAACAGCCGATTCAGTAAGTCTCTAGAGGTTTAATCTTTCACAGATAGCAAGAAATCTGAGCCCAGTAAAAACCTGAAGCTAAGCAAAATACAAGTTTCTGATGGAATGGTGGGCTTCTGTTTTGGGAAATACACCATGTATCTTTATTTCTTTGTAGCTGATACTTTCTGTGAATAATTCTGAACTGGGCCATGATAAGAGTAAAAGCAGATGCAGGAAGTCTGTATGATATAAATAATTATTCCTCTTGACAAAGTACTTTTGACATTTGAGAAGGATACTGTTGAGCAATTTGCTCTGGTTTGTTACTTTCCCATGAAAGAGCTAATTTAGTCCAGTTAAAAGGCAGCTTTCTCATTGGGTCTGAAGAAAATTAGTAGTTTGTATGCAGTCCATTCCCACAGCTTCTTTTGGAGCTGGTTTTAATGTCCAAACATTAGCCAACTCCTTTTCTGGCATGGCAAAGTCCAGGTGGATTTTATTATTTTTTTTTTTGTCTAGCACCTATGTCTCCTCCTGTAGAAACACTCTCTAAATCTACTTGTGCGGAGTTAATAAGCCAGAGCTATAAAAATCTGCATGTCAACGACTGGCAATAATAGTGATGACGACACTTTTTCTTGCTGTTGAGTTCATCTGCCATGTTTTAGGAGGTTGCTACATGATAAAAGCAGACAAACAAATAAAAATGTCAGCTGATCTAAGGAAGGATACTAAGGAAGTTTATGCATCAACTTTTTCTAAACATTTCTAAGCATTCTAAGGTGCTAAATGGGAACTTGTCAACAGGGGCATAAGTGAGTGAGCTGAGAATTTGACCCACAATCCAGCATTCCTAGGAGGATTCCCAAGACCATTGCTGAGATTAGCTCATGCCTGTCAATACACTTCCGGTTCTCCAGTTTTCCCTTGTGCCATACTCAGGGCCCAGCAACATGGAGTCCTATTGGTAAAATATGAGAGGGCCCATCACATCACCATCCACTAGTGTTTCAGACAGGTACAGTGCATTCTCAGCCATACTTGAGACCACACATTAAGAGTTATATAGGATATGGAGAACTAATTAACCCTTTCTCCATCAGCCACCTGTATTCTCAAAGAGGATGAATCAAGAGAAGGGTCTGGCATCTCTACTGTATGCAGGAATAGGGAAAATACAGTATATAGCATTCAGCACAGCACAGTGCAGGTCTGCAAGTAGAGATTTTAGCTGATAGAAATGGTAGCTATCAATAGCAGTCAGTCTATTGTATTGTATTTTGTCTTTCATCCTCCTCTCCTCTTTAAATAAACCTTTTCTTTTAATAATAATATTTTGCTTTGGTTTGCTTTGGTTGAATGGCATATTTCCCTTGATTTTCTTAAAAAAAAACAGTAATTCTGTCCTCTGTCAATATATCTATAAAACTTAGACTACTTGCCATCCTTCGTTCTTATGTGCTGATTATCATGTTTCATGGATGTTTCATTAATAAACTGCATTCATGCTCTCTTAGCATTCCTGTCTTGCTATCTAATAAGGCCACAGACCTTATATAATAAAAAGACTTTTAGCTGAGGTGATTATTTTGAAAGATATTGCCTCACTGCCTTTGCAGTTAAGGTATCCTAAAGCCGATCCATTAAAAAGGACTTTTATACCTCCATTATTAATGAGGCTTATCTTTAATATTTTGTGGGTGAGAAGGTAAAGTGGGGTATGATATTACATGTATC
>VZTM01025440.1:597-30601 GCA_013400555.1 Jacana jacana
AGAATTAGATCCAACACCATGATACTTTAATGGGGACACCTCTTTTTTATGTGGTTCACAGTTCCCTAGGTTATATACATTGACATTTCTCACCATTTAGCAGATTACTTGAAATGAGGCTGTTCATCCAATTATTCCATTTTATACTGCAAAACCGAAGAAAAATATTTGCTGTAATTACAACAATGCTCACATAGGTTTCTCTAAGACAATGATCATTTATGCACTTTTCTCAGCAATAATACTCTAGTCATAGTCCAGATACAGTCTGCCAGAGAACACATTAATTTTATAAAAGAAGTATTCAATCTTGAGCAAGCAAAAGCAAACCATGATTTAAAAAAAAGTTTGTCAGATGTTTTTTTCTCATCTCAGACTGAAAATTAGGAATTCATGGAGCCTGAATCTTTATTCACTTGAGAAATATAATGCATTCCTACTCCTGGTGGTAGGAAAAACAAGGCAGACTGATAAGTTCATTGCAGGTTTCTATGATTTATAACATACAAATTTAAGGATGGGTAATCATTAAAATGAACATCCCAAATTTTGTTGCACCTTTGTCAGGAATATTAACACATGACACCTCTGTGTCTGCAAAGTTTAGTTAGGTCTGTAAGGATCCTACATACAGTATGCACAGCACAAATGGGAAAGAATAAGACTAGCTGAAGGATAGTCCATCTCTTTAACCCCTGCCTTTCTTCCATTTTTGATGTATTGCTAATGTGGGGATACAGCTCTCGAGATCTTGTGAAAGAGGATCTAATCTTACGTTATCATAGAATTATAGAATGGCTTAGGTTCAAAAGGACCTGAAAGAGCATCTAGTTCTAACCACCTGCCATAAGCAGGGACACCTTCCACTAGACCAGATTGTTCAAAGAGAGACCAGGATGTCGTGCAGGACGGTATCAAACATTTTGCACAAGTCCAGGTTAAATGACATCTGTTGGTCTCCCCTTATCCAGCAATGCTATAACCCTGTCGTAGAAGGTCACCAAATTTGTCAGGCATGACATTCCCTTGGTGAAGCCATATTGACTGTCACAAATCACCTCCTTATTTTTCATGTGCTTTGTCAGAGCTTCCAGGAGGATCTGCTCCATCATCTTGCCAGGCACAGAGGTGAGACTCCCTGTGTCTTCCTTTTTTCCCTTTTTGAAAAGGGAATTACATTTCCCCTTTTCCAGCCAGGAGGAACTTCCCCAGACTGCCACCGCTTTTCAAATATATTGGAAAGCATCTTAGCAACTTTATTCACCAGTTCCCTCAGGACATGTGGATGGATTTCATTAGATCCCATGGACTTGTGTTGACAGTATTCCTGCTCTTAGTGGATTCTTGGTAGATTAATTGACCTCTAGACCCCCTGTCTGAGAATTATTTCCCTGATCCTGTGATGCAATTTTATTTGTCATTGACTTTCCAGGGTATGTTTTCTTATCAACATTATGAGTAAGCAAGCACAGCCTCCTATATATGCATTTAATGCACCTAAATTACAACAATTTTTGCAAAAGGAAGATCATAAACAAAAAGCTCAGGTATGTATTTTCTCTTCCCCCCTCTTGAAATAATTAACCTATTTCTTTCGTTTCTGTTTAATATTGTTTTAGCTAGGAAGTCTGAGGCAAAAGGATTCATCAGAGTTAGCTAATCATCACCACAGGACAGACTGCCAGCAAAAGAGTGCTGTCAAGTGGCCACTTAGAAGATGAAAAGAAGGAATAAGGGAACTTGTGCTGAGATGCTCAATCTCATCAGTAGATATCTTGAAAAACTGATTAAGGCTTAGTTGTAGCACAGCTTCTCAAAATGTTTTTAAAAGGTTACACATAGTCCAAATATTTCCCAAGAGCTTTTAGAAAGCTGGGGTTGAGTGTTTTTTTTCTGGAGTCCAAAAACACCAGGATGGGCACGGATGTCTGTTTAGTCTGGTCTACCATTGAGTTCCCCGATGATGAGCTTATTCAGAGGCCATCCTTGATGAGGATGTGTTAGAGGATAAATCATCAACTAAATCCTCTAAAATTACTGAGGTCAGAATATTCCCTTTCTCTTGCAGAACAAAGTTCTCAAAGGTCAGATGGGCATGCTGGAATAGGTCTGATTTTGTCACAAGTTGCTGTTTTAGCTCTTGTCATGTCAGACCAAACTACATGCAGAAAAGCTTTAGTCCTCAAACAAAAGAATGTCTTTGTTTATTCACTCAAGTGAAACTCCTTCATTTTTTTGAGTTAATGGTCCTGAGTTTTAAACCTGATATGCCTGTTTATGAAGTTTAGCTGTCACGAGAATGGCCTGTGTTTGCCCTCAGAATCATTAGCGGTGGTTCCTGTCTCCTATTAAATTTCCTGGGGGAAACTAATCACTGTAGTCCATCCTAGGTATATAGTCACATTCAAAGTTCCCAAGGTGCTGTATTGTTATTAAGCTACAGAAACACAAGAGAGCAGAGTAAGGTGAAATGTACATCTTCAAAAGCAGTTGGTCAGTGTAAACATTTCAGATTTGGGAAATGTAGTTTGAGACCATATTTATGCCGAGTTATACTGTGATTCAAAAATCCTATGATCCATAATACTTTAAACCTTCTCTCTGCTTTTTCTCACCAGTTCCCTGTATGCAAGGTTATGTGCTTGAAAATTCCCCCAAGTACATCTTCTAGGAGAAGACTTCTATAAAATAATTATTTTGAATCTCTGGATCAGGTATTTTCCCACCCTTGCAAAATGCTTTGTTATTTCCCAAGAAGATTTAGATTGTTGTTAGACTACAATCTCTGATCAGGATTTAGTGAGAAAGAAAATCAAGATTAAGGTGAAGGTTAACTGTCCTTTTTTATTAATAGCAGCATTACAAAGGATGGAGGACAGTAGAGTGACCTATACATATTTCCCTTTGGTAGAGTCAGTTTGTAACATCCCTGAAGCAGCAGAACACAGAATTCTTGGCTACTATGTGGTGCCATGTCCTATGAAAAAAAAGTACAAAATAAATTGCAAATACAAAAACACAAAGTGTGACATGCTGCAGTTTCAAAGAGCTTCTTGCATGGGCGTATATACACTTACAAGGCTCTCATCATTCAGAACACAGAAATGGAGAGCAATTGAATTATCTATGAAGTTATTTAAATTTATACAAGTAATAACAACTGATAACAGTGTGGCCATACTTCTATTACTCCATGTTTTGCTAAGATCTCATTCTTACAGCTTTAAGAATATGTGACAGCAATTTTGCAAATGTTGCTAACATAGGATCCCTAATTCAGAAATTTCCATTAGTTTAGAGGTGGCTTTTTGGTTTGATTTAGTTTTTTGCTATTCAATTATCTCCCACTTTGCATAATATCCAGAGGTTATGCCAGGTCCTATTGATTTCTGTGGAAATGTTTTAATCAAAAAAAGAGTCTAGGGTTTCCAGGGTTGAAGGGTTTCTGAGTTAGCTTTTCATATCTCTTCTTCTCTTCTGTTGGATGCGTGTACTGTGTATGGTGCCTTGTGATCAGTCTCTGCAGAGCTCCTGTTTTCCCCAGGAGTCAGGAATGCCCCAAAAGCCCTGGTGGGACAGCATAACTTTGCCAGTCAGACAAAGCAGCAGGGTCCGCAGCGTCTGCCACAGCCATGCAAAAAAAGTACGGTGAGACAAGTGATGAGTGGTGAGAAATGTTGTTCTTAGGAGATATAGCTTAAATCTCTTGTCTCCCTGTCCTGCAGGGTTTTACATGGCTTCACATTCATGACTAATTTTTTTTTTTTTTTCTGTATGAAAAATATCTAAACTGAGCAAAAATCAAGGGGACAAAAAATCTTTTTTAAAGCTATACAGCAAGGTTTGATCTTGATACTTTTATTTATACATGTGTACACCCACAAAAAAATCTCATAATAGCTGTACTTTTATTAATGAAATTCAGAAGTTTGAGTCCCCTTCTCTAATCACGTGATTATTTGCTATGCATATCTACAGCATGAATTTTTTTTAATATATTTTAGAGCAATAGGGGTCTCACAGGGAAGCACAGACTCCTGCATGGTTCAGAGCTTCATGTAAATTGCAGAAATGCACATTCCAAGTTGGAAAAATAATTCCATAACTTGGTTTGTAGCATTGCAAAGACAAAATTTACTTTTTTTCTTTTTTCTCTCTTCAAGCAGAGGTTTCAGTGAGATCAAAAAGCTGCCAGATTAACACCAAGTTTCAGGTCTTTTGTGAAAGTTTATTATGTAGATTTGCAATTTCCCACCCAAGTTTGCTACACATTGGAATTTGTAGGTGCTTATCCATGTCTATAGCATCCATCAGCTTATATAACTGTTATAAATGTTTTGGACTCCTTAAAAGTGCCAGACCAATCTTTTTCATAACCATATCTTGCAGACAATTAATTATATTATTTGGTTTGTGGCAATTTTTTAATTGCAAATTAATTAGCTCCATCTGGTCTGTAATTTTCCACTTAGCAGGTAATAACTTTTGAAGCATCTGTTGCTTCTGAGACAGCTAAGACAGTGTTGAGGATAGTAATTCTTATCTTTTGAAATTACCTGGTTAGACTGTAGGGATTTTTTGAGACTTAGTGGGTTTTTTAAAATGAGATCTTCACTGTACTGAATTCTAAATGTCTTCATTTGCCATAAGTGCTTCTGGCTCATTACTTACTGTTCTACTTGCTGCTGATTAGTACAAGAAATTTTTAAAGCTGAAGACATTTAATTGTCATATTTTTAATTTAAAATCGACTGACTAATAAACCTGTTTTATATTTAATTTTCGTATTGATGAAGAATTTTTGCTACTGTACCTGGTGTTGAGGTACAGCTGAAAGGGAAATAGACTTGTATTTCCTAAATATAAATATCCTCATCCACAAAAAGTAAAGATAATTTTTACAGCAGTCTTATGAAGGACTTGGTAGTGCTCCTGAATAAAAGGTAAACTTTTGTGTAAAGAAAGTAGGTTTCTCCTTTGGCTTTAGTAATGTACATGTCCTCAAATCTCTGAGACAAATTCAGACCTTCAGTGATCAAGTCTGTCAGTTCTTTCCAAAAATCACATCTTGGATTTTCTGTCTTTATTGATGTGTCTTACTTTTACATCTCTTTGGTAACTGGCATTGAGAGACATGTTCTACTGAAATGGTTGCTCTTAGGATGCATATTACAAACTTTGACTGAAATTTCATAACATGTTATGACTCCATATTTGTTGTAGGCAAATCTGAACACTGATGTTGATTAATTTGATAGGTTTAGATGCAGATTTTTGCACAGATGTTTAGGGGTTCCCTCTAAAGCACACTTGAATATATGAAAGTGTATTTTCTACAAGTCTAGCAAATATCCCTACTTTACACTGGCAAATCTATTTCTTAACCCATGTTTGATTACATTTTCAAATGTACCACAAATTAGTTCACCCTAAGAACTATTCACAAAGATGATTTTTGGTTTTTTGAGTCCTGTGACATGAGATTGTCACATCATGTGACACTTGATGGCTTCTGACTTGCAAAGAAAATAACTTTCCCAAAATGCCACTCTTGCCAAGATGAAAATGTTCTTTCTATTTTTTGAATGTCAGTGGCTGGCATGATCCTGGCCCTAATGAAATGTATCATAAAACTGCAGTGCCTCTCCAGTGCCTCTGAAATATAACAATCGAGGGATTAATTTGTGTTTCTGTTCACTGTGGGGTATTAAGAATCTTGGGAAAACAGACTGACAATTTAGGTGCCAAATAACCAAGTTTCCTATTTACATGTGTACAAGACTTAGTCACAGATGTACACTGGTGCACTGCAATAAAAGGTGCCAACAGGAAAATTCAAACTTTTCTTAACTCTCTGCTAAATTCCTTTACAGATGGCTTGATTTCCTCCTTTACCATAGAGTTGTCTTCTGACACTTTATCGGAAGTGGAATCAGAAGCAAAACTATATTTAATCATTTGACAGATTTGAACTGGATCCACAATACAGAGCATATTTTTGTCACAAGAGGGTGCATAGTAGTCACCAACACTAGTGATTGCTCTTATCCATTCCATTTTACTTCGTCTCATAAATCCAGACAAAAGTGTGTTGGATCCAAATACCCACACCAGGAACCCACTCCTCTCAATTGGCATTAGTCAGTTCCTCTAAAATCATTCACCAGTATGTTCTAGAATTAATAATGCATTACATTTTTTTTCACATCTTGGAAAGCAGTTTCTACCTCTGCAAAGTAAGACATTTCTCATGCTGTTTGCTTTGACCTTATTAATACTCCTGAAGTAGTTACAGTTCAGCACAGCCAACTGTAGCTCGTGTCAGATCCACAGTTTAGCAGCATTTGAAAGCAAGCCTGGACATTTTTCTCTAATATGCACTACTTCTCTTTCCATCAAAATCCCTGAGCTTCAGTAAGATTGCTGACCTAGAGCTAGCTTGCAGTGAACTGGATGGTGTGTGTATCCAATATTGCCACCCTCAGCGTGAAAATAGCTCTGCTTAGGTATTTTTGATTTTTTCTTAGGGCAGCTTGACTTCTGTGAAGATGATATGGGCTCTTACCAGTACTGAGAGCTGATGAAAACCTGTTTCTTATTTGGTGAAAACCCTGGAGCAAGACAACCGTCACTGTTTCCCGTCTCACATGTATTTAATCAACTGGTGGTTGAAATATGTCACATTACTTGCATAGAATCATGCTTTATGAGAAAAGACTACATAAATGTCACATAAATTATTCCCTTAAGTAATACAATTTCTTTTGTCAATACTGTTCATGCACAACTGAGCAACTGATTTTCAGAAAAAATATGTGAAATCAGAATCTAAACAGAATCACGAGCAAGAAAGTATGAAGAAATTTATGCAAAACTGTAAGAGCGGATTTTTTGTGATGAAAAAAAAACCCAAACAACAAACAAAACAACCAAGAAAAAAAGACATCTCATTTCAGCCTGACCAGAAAACATTAAATTAGCCAAATGAGAATTTCGTTGCAAACATTTGAGCTAGGAATCTTCCCATCCAGGCAGTTACTTTGAATGAATAGCATTTTTCAAGGTCAAAACTGGGACTATACATCATGCTAGCCAACTGTAGGAATCCCTTAGTTTTACTGAAAGTGATACATGGATCAATACACAGGTAATACTAAAATAGTCTCCAATCCACTCCCATTTCACTACTGCCCAAGCAGCTTAAAATGGATTCATTAAAGACTATTTCCAAATCATAGGAATAATCTAGCTGAAGTATGGTGGATGGGACATAAGAAAAGCCCACAGAACACATGATATTTGGACCAAATATTAGTAGACTTGCTAGAAGCTGAAAAAGAGCTTAAAATTGTTGAGTAAGCATTTTTTCAATTCAACCATTTGTAATGAGAACAGGCAGAAAATCTAGTATTTGTGAAACTTTTGCAAAACAATAATGTGAAATGGGAAAGAGCAGCATTTTTGCCAAGGCCAGAAAATGTTTAGTTCCTTTAGAAATATTCATAAAACATCCTCTTTAATGGGAAAACCAATAATTGTAATTTCTGTGGTAATGTAAATGTGGGAAGTACCTAAAATGAAAGGAAATTTTAATTTTGCCCCTCAGGGGATGACTGACCAATGTCTGAAAAAATACCATCACTTTTTCTTTTTTTTTTTTTTTTTCTGGAGTATGCTGTTTATAAAGGCAATGTGTCAGACATTCAGTTATTCTGATATATTTTTTTTTAATTTTTAAAGATGACTCTGTTTTGCACATGTCATCTGTGATAAATCACATTGTCTCATGCTTGTAAGCCTTGCTCTTCCTTCCCCAACTGGCTGTTTTATTGACTTTTATTCTTGCATGATGTGTGAAAACAGGCTACAGGCTGTTCCTGGAAGCACAATGAGCTCCTTGGTATTCACTCAGATTTTATCAGCTTTCAGAACAAAAACATCCTTCCAGATGTACTTGCAGACATAGGTTTTGGGTGCTGTTCTCTGGCTAAAGGTATATAATTTGCTCTAACAGAGTGTAAGAGTGAATAAAAGCAGAGGTCCTTAAACAGGAATATTACTTTCTCTCTGTAGAAGCAAGAGGCCTAGAGTTTCACCAGACTGAAACAGGACAATAGCAGTGCAGATCTTACTTTCCATTGATGAACTCAACTACCAGGGAAGTCACCAGTAAACTGGATTACTGGAACTTCTTTTTGTTTGATTTAAACCTCCACTTCTACTCCCAGTTAATATTTTCACTGACTTTACCAGTGTGCTTTTCCTTCACCTTTGGACCCTGCAGAAGCTCCAGTCTCTCCTTTGGAGAGTTTCATTGTTAACAGAGACATAACTTTAGACACTCCAGGATTTTAGCTTCTTTTGAAGTATGCTATCGTCAGCTCCCTTAATACCTCTGGCTGAATGACTGAGCAGTTTGTCATGTCTCATCTAACAATCATGCACTCTCGGTAACACTATACTGTGCTCTTAAGCAATTACAGAAATACAGCTAGCAGGCATGTCCTGCATTTCAGGTTGTCGTATTCAGTGGAGCTTAAGGCTGATGTACCCGTAACTGGTTTCTTTCTGGTGTACACTGGGTGTCTGAAGTGTCCTGAGGAGTGCAGGGGGCTGCCAGGTCTGAATGTGAGTTAGCTGGGTGTCGTACAGCATGCACCCTCTAAGATGAATGCAAATGACTCCAGTTATTACATGAAGGACACTGTTGCCATTGGGAAGAAATATCAATTCAACCATATTTAATGGCTAGGAACCCAAAACTTTACAATTAGTCCATTATGTGAGATCACAATCTTGTTAAAGAATGAATGTGTTTTAAATAGAACTGAGCACCCTGACTGGTGGATTTTCTGCTACTAAGCAGTTCTCAAACTGCTACAGACTACAGACCCTAAGGTAGGTTGTAAGTCTGTGCTCCATAAATACTGAAAAGCTTTATTGTGCATGTTTTGGAGTTCAATCAAGTAACTGTAGTTCTGCTTAAAGGCCAAATTCTTACAGAACCTGATGTCATCTCAGCAGAGGTATACTTTGCTATGCAAATTTACTTAAGGCCCATGGCTAAATACTGAGTTCATCCTCTGAGTTTATAAGAAAGGCATAAACGGAGTGTCTGCCTCGAAATTGTAAATCTCTTTAAAGACAAAGATACCCTGAGCGATCTGAAACACGTATCCATCCAAAGAATTTCCCCGAGCACAGAAATGCTTGGCTCCTGGAAAACTAGCACAGGTGACAAAGCTGCATGTTATGCCAGTTGCCTCCCAGATTAGATGAGATGGTCAGCAGAATGCTTCTGTACTTTGGTTTTCCACATGAAAAGGTCTTTTTTTTTGCTGGAATTCAGGCCCTCAGAAGAAGACAAATGCTGGATGCCTCAGGCTCACAATGGTCTGTCCAGTTAAAGGAAATAATCAAGGAGCTTTAGCTTCAGAAGTCAATTCAAATAGAATAAGCTAAGTGCCACAAGGAGTAGGATTAAACAATAGACATAAGGACCAGTTTTTGGAACATCATGGACAGAGCAGCTGTTATAGTCCAAAGAGACAGTGCATGAATAGGGAAAGATCTTGTGAGTGAAGGCATAAAAGCAACTTGCAATCAAAAAAAACCCAAACAAGAAAACAACAACAAAAAAAAAAACCCAACAAACAAAAAAGCCCCACTGATGGAGCGACTGATGTCACAAGCAGGTGAAGAGGTGATAGTAAGCTGGGATAAAACATGAGATGATCTGGCAAGACAGTGGAATTTATCCATTATCACAAAAATTTAATCTATATACATTCTTCTTTCTGAGGTCTAAATACCAAATTTGCTTCACTTCTGATGAAAATGCTCTTTGTTGTCAACTAAGGTATTTTTACTCTTCCCCTTTCCAAGTGTGGAGAACAACTCTCTGTTTTGACTCTCCAGTATTGACAGTCTGTATTGACTCTCCAGTAGAGAAGAGAGCACATCATTAAAAAGAAGCACCATTGTTTCCAAGATGAAAGTCTTTTACCTTTAGTTATTAGTTTATTGGGGAGTGGCAAGGGAAAGTATATTTCAAGAGATAAAGAAGACTGGGTTTCTTAGAAATCTACTTTCATTCCTCCAATAACCATGTGCAATTAATAAATAAAAAACTGCTCTGAAAATTCCCAGAACCCAAAAGTGACTTAAAGAAATCGACACTCGGCGGGGACAAAACAACCCAGTCATCCCCTTTGATCACTCCAGCCAGCTGCCCTAGATGAGTCTGGAGCTGCCACCAAGCTGCCTGGAGACCTCAGCCAATACGCCAGATGTCACCCAGAGACAGAAGAGAGAAGACAGATCGGGGGCAGAGAAACTTTCAAGCTGAATTTTTAAGGCTGACCTTCTACAGAGGAACATTGGAGGATATAAAACTCGTCATCTTTGCCTATAGGAACAGAAAGTGAAGGAAGGAGAAAGGGACAAAGCATTCAGAGAGACAGCTGAAAGCCTCAAGAGAAAGACAAACTCTGTGAATAGCTCCTTAATGTTTGGCTTATGTCTAGGTCAGAAGAGCAACCATAAAATGTCACCTTGTCATCATCTGCAGTCATCACAGAAGTTATGAAGGAGTATTTGGACCCACTCTCAGTAGCCCTACTGCCTTCCTGTGCAAGATTTACTGTGTTTTTAACTCTCATTTTATTTTCTGTTCTCTGCACTCATTTATTTAATTTCAGCATCACTGCACTTATTCTCCACCAGCCACTTTCCACACTAATTAATTCTATGTACCCTACTGCCTTGCAGCTATAGCCACAGTGTTTTCAGTTGTGAAACAAAACCAGACAATTATGAAAAAGATGACATTGCCTATGAAATACAAAGGGAAAAATGCCTCTAATATGCATGTCTGGGAGACAGGTAAACTCAGAAAAACTGTCACTTTCCCACTCTCTTTCCATAACTCCTTCACAGTATGTGTCATGGTCCTAGAGCAAAAGCAAACTGAAATGTCATGGCTGAAAATAACATTTCAAAGAACTAACACTTGCACTGGAAAAATTTCTACCATGCCTAATCTGTTTGATTCAAAGTTTAGGATAATCTATATCTAGAAACTTATGTGAAAGATTGCTAAGTGTAATTACAGATGATAGCTATATTCAGAACACTATCATTTCCTACAGTTGTGGCTGAAATAATGTGAAACGTGTGGTGTCTTGCTTTTCTACCAAGACTAACCAGAAGGTGCAAGAATTGCTTTTGTAGGTGGGGTAGAAGTGGAGTGAAAGGGACAAGTCAGGAGAAAGACCCTTTGTAGTAAGAATAGTCTTCATGCAGGAAGTTCTGCAATTCAGCACTACAAAAATCTGCCAATTCAGATGCTATCACAGCTGTCAAAGCGGCCCTTGGCATGGGGCAACTCAAAGAACTGGAAGGACTCAAAGCTATACCTGTTTCTTTCTCTGGTCTAGAATATCCCCCTGTTTTTCTCAATACTTTAAACATGGCAACCCTGGACTCCTAAAAGCTATTTGGTAGCTTTTAAGCAACCAGGAGTTGTGAAATAGCTCTACTGCTTTAAAAATTCTTCTATCCAAATAAGGGACTAAACAAGACTCAGCCTCAAATAAATCCCTCTTAGGAAAGCAGAAAATTTTTAGACCCTTTACTAGTCCTAAATGGCATCTTTGTTATGCAATTATGAAAATTTTCAGGTTTCTATCAGCATAGATTGGCCAAGCCAAATTTGTTTCCTAATTTTAGGATCTGACATTCCCAAATTATAAGATCTTGCAGAGGAGAAGATATATTTGTCTGTCTGGATAAAGCCTTCACTGGTAAAGTGAAGTTCCAGAAAACTTTGGTCAAAGACATAGACTCATAACCCACTTTACTGCTGTGCATGTTGGATTATTTTGCTCTTTCTCATCCTTGCATGTTATTTTAACAGGATAGCAGCAACAGCAGCAGCCACAGCAATGTCTCTTCCAAGAGCAGACTCTTGCTGGCATAGTGTGTCATCTCAGTGAGTGGGCTATTAGGCTGGCTGGTTGCGAAGTGCTGGTGCCGCCAATGAGTACGTGTTACTAGCTAATTTCCCCACCTGGGATGCCAACAACGAACAAGAACTCAGATTTCCCTCTCTGATCCCCAAAGGCACTGTGTGGATGATGCAGTGTTTAAAAGGACCCTGATGGTGCTAATTGCTAATCCCTCTAGATTTTCTTATTGAACTTGCTACAAAGGATTTTATACTAATGCTTCATAATTAAAGACAGCACAGGAGAAATCATCTTTTGTTTCCAACCGCTGCCTGACTCTGAACTGTCATTTTGGTTTAATGGCTTTAGATCTGTGTTTTCATGCTAGCACGAAATGGTTGCTTGGGTATATTGCTTGGGTTACATTTTTTAGAAAGTGATATGACCTATAAAACCAGTCCAATTTCCTTGAACAAAGGATTACTGCAATAGCCCTATGTGACTGGGAATTCACATTACTAGCCTTATTGCTAAACAGCCAGAGCAAAAGTGACTCTGCTCCTGGCGTTCCTGTTCACTGGAATCTGCAAGAAGGGATTTATAGAGGGCAGAAAAAAGAAGGAGGTGCAGCAAAGCAGAAAGAGGGAGTAAACTCCTCAAGTCTGCAATATTATAGGTTTTCTTAAATAAAGACTCCATTTCAATTGTGCTGACCGCCTGTGACATTGCCCCTGAGTTTCTCCCACTGCTCTCAGCTTATAGCTTTTCTATAGCTTTTCACTTAGTGGTGTTTCCTCAGCCATCTGTAACTGTTGAATCTAAAATACATGCAATCTTCAGCAGAAAGTCAAATTTCTGACATGGAAGAAGAGCTTGCTGTGGGCAACATGTGCCCAGACGTTGAGCTCCCTGAGTGCTCCCTTCTTTGAGCACTGCTTTCTGGTCACAGCCGTAGACTTCTAACAGGCCTGATTTAGCCCACATGGAGTTCCCAAGTCATCAGCTCCTACCTACAGCAAAGGTGTATAAATACTGCAAGTATTGATGACTGTGTGGAAACTGAGAGAAAGTTAGAAATAGTAGTCATAACAGTTCTGTCCTAGAGTCATTGAATCTTGTTAAAATAGGCTGTTTGGGATTCACTGTGTCGATTTGAATTGAGAAGTGCCCTCTTTCTCTTCTTTATTGTGCTATCCATCCTACATGCGCTGGTGTGTAGTCACATCTTGTAATAGATATTTCCAGCAAGATTTCCCTGTTGTGAACATGACTTTGTTTTTTTCCCTGAAGACCACAGTAGCTGTAACAGGCTGTGTCATTTGTAGCACAATTTACCACAATGATCCTCAAGGAGGAAAATTCATTTCCACACAGAGCAAAGCTGTCCCAGGCATGATGACACAATAGGCAATGTGTAATTAATGATTGTCGTGAGGGCACCATGCCTGGTCAAGTTCATATCTCTTGACTTGAGCCACATTTGTGTTTGTTCTTTACTTTTAATTACACTCATATCAAGAGGGTGTATTCCAGTAGCAGGAATTTGGCAATAGCTCCCTGAAAGGAAATTTGTTGCTGTCTCTTGGCTTTGGAAGAATTGTGATAGAGTACACTTTGAACTATAATCTTCATTAGAGACAGTCACGTATAGAACAAATGTGTCTGTACTCTGCAGCTTTTGTGAAGCCCTTTTGTGTGAAATGGATGGAATGACAATACAGACACCAGCTTTCAGATATTCCTTAGTCCAAACTGTTCTTTACAGCCACTTCTCTTTTCGTAATTATTTCATTATGCTTAACTCTCCTCTATTTTCAGTTCCTACCATTCCGTCAAAACCCAGGTGTTTGTAGCAGATTTAAGAGTGGCACAGCACTATGTCTTCTTTTCTCCCACTCTTTCTCAGCAATCACTCCCTAAGTGGTGATTTTCCAATGCCAGGTGGAAAATCAGCTGAGTATTTTTGAGGAGTGAGGTATGTGTGAGAGACTCTTGTAATGATACACTCCACCAAGCCAGCTCCATTCCATCACAGTTGATGTATGAGCTCATATGAGAAAACTAACAGTCAGTTTAAACTTTTTTCCTGAATCTGCAGTTTTCTTCCTAAAAAGTAATTTTAAAATAAGAGAGAGGGAGAATTTCTCTTTATCTTACGCTTCCTCCTTTCAGCTGCCAGAACTATGTCCCAGACTATCTAGGAATTATTTGTTTTCTTGCTGAAAGAAATGTGATTATAAATTAATCTTTCTTATTTATACACAGTGTTCAATGTTGACAGGAAGCCAAAGTGCACTGAAGAAAGATGCAGGGACTTCATTTTGGACTAGTGGGAGCAGGAAATTAAATATGCATCTCTCCCTCTTGCTCTCAGAGAAAATGTCTCTGCAGCAGACAGTGAAAAAGAGAGCTGGAGAAAGTGACTGGGTGAAACATATGACTGCATCTACTAATGCAATGCAGCCATTTAAAACTGCAAGCAGAGAACAGCAGCTGCTTAATTTATTGCAGCCTCTCCAAACAACTGACTGGGACAGAATTGACCAAGAGTAGAGTGTCTGGCCATCTATGAGAAGGTTTATGTGAAAATAATATAATTACTCAACAGTTTCCCCAGATGAGGGTCTAACACTGCTACTTGTGTACAAAATCTTTTGTTGTCGTTAAAGCTCTTGCATGGCAGTAATGTTGGTGTCACTTTTCATTGACAATTCTGCAAAATGTAAGTGATAGCATATATGCTGGTGCTTGATCCTCCGCTTTCAGTGAAAAACTGATCATTTCTAAAAGTGGGAAACAGCAGTGTCTGCGGCAATTGGAGGAATTAACTGAAAAGTTATCTGCATTGCACAGATATTACAACCTTACACGCTGTTATTTCACCCACAACATACATGCAAAGATGACCAGGAAATTGTTTAATTTACAAGTAAAGGAAAGTATTTGAGAAGTCATTTGGGTACAAATAACTACTAGGAGTTGTAATGGTTAGCAAAATATCAAGTGACACTATTTTGAACAGTTTTGCTTCCCTGTAAAAGAGATGGAATGAGAAAAAGTTCAAGTCTTTATTTTGGGAATTTTTTACAATGGGATTTTCTGTTTGAACATTCAGTGCCATTTTTTGTGCAGAGCTGAAAGCTCCAGTAACTAGACAAATATTGAATTCCAAAGTCTGAATTGAAATGACAGGTGCAAAAATTAAACTGTCTCCATCATCTATATAATTTCCCACTTAGTTTTTTATCTCCTGTCTTTGCTAATGGGTACTATTATTTGAAAAAAGAAAAAAAAAATAGGCAGACATAGGAAAGTCTTAAGACTCTTTAGAGTCTTAAATGTACCAGGATTTCACATACTGTGCATCTGCGTCTTTGCAGGGTCTGCTTCTTTTATTGACCATGTGTTCACAGATACACAAGATATATATATATTTTTATATAATGCATTCTTTTGAAAGATATTACTATCACTAAGAAACAAGTAAATGCAAGAGTTTTTTTGTGCTATAGTTGATAATTAAGACTAAGCATGAGACTGAGCACTAAAACCAGAAAAACTACATAAAATAGACAATCAAAATTCCTTTTTAATATAAATAGGATTCCTATTTGCAGCTAGCATTAACAGAATTAAAATTTTCACACTTATCAACTATGAGACTTGATGTCAGATAAGAGCCATGAAAACATTGTTTTCATTTGGCCCTTCTTCTCTAGAGGCAGCTCCTGGCCCAGGAAACAGAACCTGGAACCACGTGTCAAGTAACCTCTCATACTGTTCTGCTGTGTGTTGTTTCCTAAATATTCTGGGATGAACATCTGCTGGAAATTCTCTGAGACAGGATCCTCATTTAGCCCAGTGTGGTAGTCTATGTTTTTCTGAAGGGTTTGACATTAGTTAGTGCAGAGATTGAAATAGCAGGGACCATTAGTTTGTTTGACAATACCTACATCATTACTATGGAGGGTGTGAGAGCAAAACAAGAAATTGCTGTTGTATAAAGGATACTATAACCTTCAGTTTTTAGCACTGTCTGTTACTAAAAGACAGCCTGGAATTACATGTGGAAATCACTGCTAAAATTTTGGTACTAACTACTAACTATTTGCTATTCTACTAATACAGTGTTTTTCTCCACAGTGTTTCCTTGTTGAAATAACCTTATGAGATATGTCTGTCTTTCACGAAAATGTATTTCTGAACATTTTTCTGCTTTGGTTTGCTTTTAAAGCCCCAAGAGATGAGGCTTCTGGTTTTTTTCCTTCACAGTCTAGAATACTTCCCTTTTAGGAAAATTTTGTAACTATTCAGCTTTGATTTTTCTTTATTCAATCCATTATCTCCACTTAGACACCCAGGCATTTATAACTCATTCTCTTTGTTGTCTTTTATACTATTGAAATGCTTGCAGCCTGCTGTCTCATAACATAACACAATTTCGTTGAGAGTTTATATATACTGAGCAGCCATCTCCTTTCCTATCTCATATTGGGACAGAGATTTCAACAAATTATAAAAATGTCATTCTCCAGGGGAGTGGCAAGTGACTAAATTCAAAGATTAATGTAAAAATATATAAAGAAAAATTCTCTGTTAAATTTGAAGGTCTTAGAATCATAATTAGCTAGGAGTTAAAGTGCTTAAACAGACATACATGACAGAAGAACACTTCAAGTCCAAGAAGGGAACATCGTAAGAAAAAAAGGAGCTTTTTCACAGACAAGAGAAGCTCACCATGAACATAAGCTTGATATTCATGTTTCACATCAATAAAACATCACCATCGTTTGGTTTTGTTGTTTTTTTTTTAGCTATCTTTTCTTCTACAATCTTTATCTCCCACATATTTACAGAATAAAAGAAACAATGAGGGACTTAATAAATAATGGTAGAGGAACTATGACCTTAAAGGCAAGCCATGAAGACAAAAATGGCCAGACCCTCAGCTATCATCAGCTGACAGCCTTCAACTGAAGTCACTGAGTTTAGTTTCAGCTGTGATTAGAAAAAATGAAAGTTGCTAGAAAATTGTTGAAAAACACGAATAAAAAGTGATCAAGTATCTTAGTAATGAGCAAGGCAGAACAGGCAGATCTGAAAAGATTCTTATATTGTCATTTTGAAGATCACAGATGAAATCAAATACAACTGACAGGATGAATGGGCAGAAATATTATATTAATATTTTATTTTTCTTTTTAGACTCTCTTTCTGAATGAAGATATTAGATGAGCCAGTTCAGCAAGAAATAAAATTGCAATGTCAAATTATCATCAGTTTGTCCACAGCTGTTGAGCACAGATCTCCGTTGTAACTCCCCATATACCCATCACATGCAAATATGCCCCCACCTGGTAGCTTAGGCAGCATAGGAGAGATGAGAAGCCCACACATTATGTTCAAACTGATTTTACTGATCTCTCCAGAGGTGAGCTTTTATGCTGAGGCTGGTTGGAACAGCCTGACTTGTTCTCATAGTGCAAGTAGATTGCCCATGTCCACACAGCGTGACTCTGCCCTGGAGACTCTGGTGCCTACAAGGCATCCTGGTGGCCCTCAGGCAGAATGATTACCATCTGTGTGCTTGTTTGTGTTTCTGTTGCCAAGTGCCACAAATAAAAAAGAAAGTTTAGTTGCAGCCATTGGAGTGGTATTTTTAAAACACGCTGAGCCTGTGTGTTCTGTGTAAGTGTTCTGGGATGACACTGGAAGACTGTCCTACATAGAAGTAGGTGAAGTCAATGTAGCCCATGTTGGTACGATCTATCTGGACTCAACAACAGAGAACACAGTCCTGTGAGTTGTTGCACACTCTTCCCAAGCAGAAGCCAGGCTGATTCCCTCCAGAAGGACCCTGGGAACAGTCTGGTAGATGTACAGAAGAGACAATATTGGCCCAAAGGCTTTGGACTGAGAAGAAAGGAGAAATACATTGACAGCTCAAACACGACCTTTCTACTTTACATTGTGCTTGTCACTGTACCATCTGAGTTAAACATCAATTCTAAAGGAAGCTAAAGACCAACAGCCCATTTCCTATAATCAAATGCAGCTGGTTTATACTCCCTAGCCTCATGTTTTACAGGCAGACACACCATTGGACATGTATACTAAAATATGTCTGATCTGTTCTCCATTTTTTTTACTACTCAGGAAACAGGGTTGGTTTGTTTGCTTGTTCTTTAAAAAGCCACAAACAAATGAACAAACAAACAACCTCCCCCTACTTCATTTTGAGTGATATTTTCAAATAAATGCAATAGTTGTGCAATAGTATCTTTAAAACAAATGCCTTAGCACCACCGTGGCTCCCTTGTGATTCAACAGTGAAACATTCTTGTTTCTCAGGATACAGAACTTTACTACCTGCCTGGTGTCTGAATGAATTTGTCATGAGACACTGAAGAAGAATCATTAAGGTTCAGTAGAGCAAAAAACCCAACAGTTTGTGGTTATAAAACAAAAAGCATCCACTAATGAACTGGAATGCTGAATATCTCTAGAATAGCCAGAACAGTTCCCGGGAGAAATAAGAATCAGGTGAAAAGGCAGGATATATGGTCACTTAGCTAGGCTGAAGTCTGAGACACTTCAGGCTGAGACACTACAGCCTGAGGATACCTTGCAATTTTTCCCACTATCTTAAGGCTTTTTTAAATAAGCAATCAATTTGACTTTTTAAATCTGTCAGTACATACTTCCGTTCACTCTGAATGAAATGCACACAGTGATTTTTAAACTATTCTCACAAAGAGTTTGGGAGTTCACAGGACTAAGTGTCCCCCTATCAAATGCAAACAGAATCCTGAAGTTATATTTTTACAGTGACAGGCAGGGTCTTTATTAGTATCAGAAAAAGTAATTTTTACAAACCAGTTTGAAAGCACTTATCTCTGTAGTTTACTGTTGGTAAAACAGCAAACAAGCTGCTCATTTATATGCCTTGTAACTGCACAACATAAATACAGGCTATATCTATGTATTACATAAATATTTTTTTTTCTTAAAGTGAGTGTCCTTTTTATTTCTTTAATCTGTTATCCTCATTACGCAAAATAATTCATTAGAAAGAGGTTTCCAAACCTTATCTGCATTTGGAGAGACTATGATTCTAGTTAAATAAGGCTGATATAGCAATGGCAGCAGGTAGTACTTCTGAAGTGAGAAGTATGGCTCTGCAGAAATCCTTTATGCTAAACAAGTCCATACAGTGTTTTACTTTATATTTCAACTATGATTAAACCTTGCACACTTCTGTAAAGAATCCCCTGACTAAAGTAACCATACCAGGTATTAGAAGAGCTGGATTTTCTTTCTTTTACTAATGCTCCATTAACCTCCAACATCTGTTCTCTCTGTGCACAGTCAGCAGCTCCACTAATCTCTTCTCTTCTCTTCTCTTCTCTTCTCTTCTCTTCTCTTCTCTTCTCTTCTCTTCTCTTCTCTTCTCTTCTCTTCTCTTCTCTTCTCTTCTCTTCTCTTCTCTTCTCTTCCCTTCTCTTCTCTTCTCCTCTCTTCTCGCAAGAGCAGTCATCTTTAATAAAGTTGTTCTCCTCTCTCCAACATTCTCTCTCTGCTCTACAACACCATTCTGGTCTATTAGTGCATACCATGCCACTGGGAATCAGCAGTGCTGCCGAGGCATTGATTTTGCTTTGTTTCAGCACTTCTCGACCCTCAAGCAGTGCACTTACAGGTCCATTAGAAACTTTTAATGTAAACTGATGCCTCCAGTACTGCGTGTGAAAAGCATTAGCAATCTTGAGGTGCAGCCTAAGGCCATGGTCATGAATATTTGGCTGAATTTGTGACTAAGTGGTAGTAGAAGCTGGAGACTTAGAAGTTCTTAAAGTATTTTGTCTCATAACTCGCATACGTTTTTTTTCCTGATGGTTGCTAGATTGCTGACAAAGCTCTGTAAAATTATTACTTCACCTGCTACCTAACTGATTTTTCTTTGATGCTGAAAGCAACAGTTAGTAGTTCACAGCAGCACAGTGCACTGTAAGAGGAATTGAAGGACATAATGCAGCATGATCATTGGCAAATCAGACAAACATTGCATATTGTGTAAGGAAAGAGGGCTGACTGGGCTGTTTTGCATGCTATAGCATTGCTGTCTCTAGTTCTGTATTACTGTGTTGATGGTGTTAATTGCCTGTATTGGTCAATCTAGTACTAATGCTATAGTTCCTTTTGTTCTCTTCATAACAGCACCCACAGAAGCCAAGCTCTTGAATATGGCATCTTCCTCAACTCAGAGGAAGTACATTCCTGAGGGACAGAAACATGAACCTCTCTGAAGAAGAAATTCCTACTTTCTGGTAAAATTTAACATCATGTGCTTGCTGTCCTGCCCTCATTAAATTCCATAAACAAAATTAATATTACCTAATGCTTATTAGGTTAGGATTGTGTTTTAACATCTCACCTAATATAACTGAGGGGACACAGACCTGAAAAGACTTCATTCCAGTGCCTTTTTTTCCTCAAGGTCTTATACCAACATCTTTAGCTGCTTTTTTTTGGTGGTTGCCTACTAGATATAAACCAGATTTCTGCAACCATTGGCTGTGGATTCCATCCGATTCCCTGTACTTTCTGAATGACTCAGAGAGAAAAGGACATACCAGTGATTTTCTGAAGAGGTAATAAAAGAGTAATTAATCTATCAGAAGAAAATAACTCTTTGTTGACAGCATGTCTCTGATCTGATAGATTAAATGTATGCTGAATTCTGAATACAAAAACTGCTTACACGGTGCTGTGATTAATGGCCACAGCAGTGCTATGTGCATTACTCCAGCACCCCTAATATTTCTAAAGGGCTTTAATAACCCTAGGCAGCCCTGAGTTCAAATCTCAGACTCAAGCTTTGCTGTCCTTTGAGATCCATATGCAAACCAGCCTTATACTCTTTCAAAGTCTGCTCTTTTTATAAGAGGTTGAGAAAAAGTATGTGTGATCTTGTAGGTAAAGCACAGTACTCTGAAGCTGGACACATGGATTTTCTTTCTATTTCCACTACAAAGTTCCTGGATTACCTATTATTCTATGTTTCAGTTTCCTTCCAGTTCAAACAGGAAGATAAAAGCTCTATTTAATAGATAACTTGTGAGAGAGGGTATTAATATACATGTGGTTGTTATATGGGGCAGTAGTGACTGTCACTGGATTCAGGCTCACTTCAGTCAAGACTTTGGCCAGTTGTTGGTCAAGGAAGGCCAGAGCAGTTTACTGTGATGCTGGAGACAGCATCCTAGGGACGGCTGTTGCCTAGAAACACCCACATGCCTTAACTACTGTGTGAGAACAACCCACCCATCCACCCACCCTGCTTAGGGTAGATCTTAGAACAGCATTATTTGCTACAGGGATAACTCACATAAAGCCTGCTGCTTGGCACCTAAACAAGGACCAGTTCAAAACACATCTTGCAGTTTTGATATACCTTTAGCGTTAAGTCAACACACTCACAAAGTAAAGATTTATTGACTGGGAGCCTTTTCCAAGCGAAAGACAAGAAGGTGAGCAGCAGCAGTATATGTGAAGACCGGCAACAAGCCAGGAGATGTTTAGGAACTGATGAACCAGTCAAGTGTAACAGTGGTGGGGACAGAGGTTGAGTAAGATTTTTGGTGTGCCTTCAGTACTTGATAGAGTATTCCCATTTTTTAATTCAGTTGTTTCTGAACTCCTTCCTTTTAAAGCTGTAAAAATATTTATCTGGGAATTAGTTGATATTACTCAAACCAGACTTAATAGGGGGATGTTCTTTTGCCAGATGGTACAGAAGGGACAGGTGTACTGCTTGGACTTGCTGAGATTTTTGCCAGGTCTGCACATGTAAATCAGGACCATGCTTTCCACAGTAAGTGCTGCGGTGGTTTTGTTGATCTTTACAGGATATTGTTTATGCCTTTCTGCACTGTAGGAGACAGAAATAAAAAGCTCCTGGCCACACATTGTATACAGGCAACCAGTAAGAGGATGAAGAGTTTCTAAATTAATTTTGCGACAGTTTCCAAATTAGCAAAAAATTCTTCTAAATTCTGTTCTACATAATTAGGATACTCTGAAAAATTCATATACTTCATAGTTGTTCATTATTTACTTAACATTCAATTACCATATTTTTACGTCTAAATGAAGTGCATAATGAAGCACACTTGATACAAAGAGGCGATTATTGATAACAGCTGGTTATTGAAAACAAATAAAGCTCATTCTGCGCAAATTGAATTACTTATCTTTTTTTCCCTCTCCTCCCTACTTTTCCCACAATTATAACTAGCTCTGCTATAGAGAAAACAACATTTTTGGGGAAAATTCATAAAGTTAATAAAATGTACTGTCGTTTAAATATATAGTAGGATAATGAGAAACAAAGACAAAAGTCAAAGCAATTCCACCCCTCTTTCTTCTTAGGCTCAGCTTCACCCCTTCATTCCTTCTGCCTCAAGGGGCACAGATAGATGAGGAATTGGAGCTTTGGTCAGTTCATATCAGCTTGTCTGCATCTCCTTCCTTCTCCTTCCAGCTGTTCCCGCTGGTCCAGCATGGGGTACCTCCCACAGAATACAGTCACAAAGAACTGCTCCAATGTGGATCCTTCTTCAAGAATTGTTTCAGCATGGATCTTTCCATAGGAGGCAGTTCATCAGAAGACTGAGGGAGGATGTTGTCAATGCTTATAAATATTTAAAGGGTAGGTATCAAAAGCATGGGGCCAGTCTTTTTCTCAATGGTGCCCAGTGACAGGACAGCAGGTAATGGGTAAAAACTTGAATGTAGGAAGTTCCATCCATCTAAACATGAGGAGAAACTTCTTTCCTTTGAGGGTGGCAGAGCCCTGGAAGAGGCTGCCCAGAGAGGTGGTGGAGTCTCCATCTCTGGAAACATTCAAAACCTGCTTGGACACATTCCTGTGTAACCTGCTGTGGGTGACCCTGCTCTGGCAGGGGCTTGGACCAGACGATCTCTGGAGGTCCCTTCCAACCCCTGCCATTCTGTGATTTTGTGATTCTGTGACAAGCACTGTCAGCTTACACATCTCTTGTAGCTTGACATATAGAAAAAACAAGCCAGCATCCACAGCCAAAGCTCAGGTTGGAAAAGATAGTTTGTTCCTTAGTTTTAAGTTTTTATTTAGATGATCGAAGTCCAAGACAGCAATCGGTTCCTTTGTACACACATCTGAGGGCTGCCTGCCCATCCTAAATACAGGGCTGCTCTCACCACTCATTCCCCACACCTGACATGGCCACTACCACAGGTCCCTTCCTGGGCAGATGGCTGTCTTGAAGGTGTGTCAAGAAAGGCTTTCAATAGCAACAGAAAAATCCACCCTTGGGCGCTGAGAGAGCAGACAGGGAATGGAGGTTTATGGCTTTGTCAGAAAAAACTTCCAGGGATGGTCTTAGTCTTATACAGAACCAGCACTTTTTTTAGGAGTTTATTAAGTCTTTTCCATGGTGGGAAAAGTTCCGTTAGAGAAATACCATTTGGTAGTGCTTTTCAGAAAGAGCTGTGAAAATTGACTTTTTAGTTTAGCAGCCAAGCTTAAAAAAAAACCAAAACCCACAACTTCTGATCTGAACCAAAAGTAGCATGTTTTCTTTTCTTATTTTCACTTAGACAGCTTCTGCCCCCCCTGCGGTAAAGAACTCCAGCTAATTAAAAATAAAAATGTTTTCTCTTTAGTGTTGGCAAAACAACTAAAGATCCAAACTTTTCCTATTTTGTGACTTTATCCTCCATTAGCATTATTTGATAACCCGTTCAAATGACACAAGGAACTCATTTTGACATTGCAAATAGTCTGGGGATGCCGATTCCAGCAATTTTACTATTACAAAAAAACAAAAACAAAAAAAAAAAAAAAAAAGAAACAAACAAAGAAAAACCCACCCCAAATCACATCAGCTCTTTTTACAGTAGAATCTGAGAAATGCCTCTGCTCTGCAGTGCAGAAAAGAAAGAAGCTGCAAAGAAGTATCAAGGATGAAGTTACACGTCTCTCCTGTGTGCCCTTATCAAAATGCTGATTGTATGCACCAGATATGCATCCTTTTCCCTCATAACAAAGCAAGTTCTGAAGATACAGAACAGATTTGAATCATCAGGGGAAAGTATATGTGTGATGGGAAGAGGAGGAGGGGCAAATAAACAAACTTTATAAAGTTTTCTCTACTTCATCTCTGTAGAATTTTTAAGTCAGAATGAAAGTAAGAAGAAAATCTCACAATGCTTTTAGTAAAGCTTCCCCCATCAACCAGCTTGTTTTTCAAGGAACTTGGCAAATTAAAAACCAGGGACGGAAATTGGCTCCAGGAGTCTGGAACCAGTATCATGGTTCCTTTAGCTTGTTTGGAATGAAGGAATGGAAAATATTCTAAGAGAAAAGTCCTGCTTTCCCTCCCCAGTTCTTGGAAGTGGCTCTGCTTGTCCCACTGTAACAGCCAGTGTTTTCTGCCTTTCACTCACAGCAAATGTTCTAACACTTGAGGCTCTTGTCAGTGATGTTTAGGGGACAGCTGGCCAAGTGTCATTGCAATTGCCACGGAGCTGGAGTGTGCAATGCAGTTTAGAAGCAAGGATGAGCTACAATTTTGCCTTAAACTACTCTATTAAAAATAACTTGAACTGACGAGTGTATAATACCACTAACATTTTCATAAGCACTAAAGTCTTTCTCAGTTATAAGAATTGATCGTCTTATATGATTTCTTATGAAGAAAAATCACCTGAGTCTTCTGAATTTATGTAAAGAGAAAGGTCAGCAATCTTGTCAATTGACTGCTTTTCTCTGAAAAAAAAAAAAGTGCATTTCAATTATATGCCAAATTTTCAGATGCCCTTTGAGAAAAAAATACATCTTTTTATCCTATTCCTCAATATTTCCCATGATGAAAATTTTTATTTTGGAAAGCTGGAAGAGTAAACCTGGAAACTCCATGTAACAGATTCTTTAGAATCTTTTCTTCTTGAGAAAGAGCAGTTTTCCAGAATACGAAAATTACTCTGTTGATTAACACCCTTCATTTCAAAATATGTTTTTATTGCTAAGTCACCACATAACTCATTAATTACCCTGTTATCATGAAACAGTGTATTGCTGGAGGGAAGGGATACCATCCAGAGGGACCTGGACAGGACTGAGAGTTGGGGTCATGCAAACCTCATGAAGTTCAACCAAGCCAAGTGCAGGGTCCTTCCCTTGGGACCTGGCAGTCCCAAGCACAAATACACATTAGGTGGAGAATGGCTGGAGAGCAACCCTGAGGAGAAGGACTTGGGAGGGCTTGTGGATGAGAAGCTCAACATGAGCCGTCAGTGCACACTGGCAGCCCAGAAAGCCAACTGCATCCTGGGCTGCATCAAAAGAAGCATGGGCAGCAGGGCAAGGGAGGTGATTCTACCCCTTTACTCTGCGCTTGTGAGACCCCACCTGAGTACTGTGTCCAGCTCTGGAGTCCTCAACATAGAAAGGTCATGGATCTGTTGGAATAGGTCCAGCAGAGGGCACAAAGTTGATCAGAGGGATGGGGCACCTCCTCCTGTGAGGACAGGCTGACAGAGTTGGGGTTGCTCAGCCTGGAGAAGAGAAGGCTCCAGGGAGACCCTTATAGCAGCCTTTCAGTATCTGAAGGGAGCCTACACGAGAGCTGGAGAGGGACTCTTTGTCAGGAAGTGTAGTGACAGGACAAGGGATAATGGTTTTAAACTTAAAGAAAGAAATTATTTTCTGTAAGAGTGCTGAGGCACTGGGAAAGGTTGGCCAAAGACGTTGTTAGAAGCCCCATCTGTTGGAGTGTTCAAGACCAGGTTGGATGGGGCTTTAAACCACCTAGTCTAGTGGGAGGTGTCCCTGCCCATGGCAGGGGGTTGGAACTTGATGACCTTTAAGGTCTCTTCCAATTCTAACCATTCTATGAATTCTGTGAAAAAAAAAGGAAATTATTTCTGTTAATCAAACTCTCTCTTTATGCCCTGAAAACAGTTGTCATAACTAAGTAACACACAAATGACAGGTGAACAAACAGAATTTAGGAATAAAGGCTTATTCATCATTTTCCATAAGAGGTTTCTGTTATATTTTTTAAAGTACCTTGGAAATGAAGTGAGTGGCTGGACTATAGAAAGTATAAATATCTTCTAGGAAGAACTTCTTATTCAAACAAAGACTTAATATTCCTGAGAATAAACCACACAATTGTTTTATTGGTTGTGAATTTATTTGGAGAACAACATGGGAAGCACTCATTGCCAAACCCAGAAACATTCTGTAGTGTACAGCATGGAAAAAACACTGTCCTGCAAACGTGGTGATCCAACATAATGTAACACAGAAATTAGAGAATGAGTCTGTAATTCAGCTGTACACTGATCTAAAGGCAAATCACTTAAATCACTTTACTGCTCCTTCATTTCCCAATGTATGACCAAGAGTAATTGCTTTTCCCTTTCAGAGGATTGCCGTCTCTAGGCATTACTACTAGAAATCATGAGCCACAAATGTTTTCCAACAACTTTCCCACTATTGTTCTTCAAATCAAGGAACACAGGAAAACTGCTTTTAGAAGAGGTTTTTAAAGAAGCTTCAAAAATTGAGGTACTGAGAACAGACATATAACTGAAAAGACATGATGGAAGAGATCCCATCTTTGTTGTGCATCTGATTCCTGGGCTTCACTGCTTTTCCAGGGGTCTGAATTTTGACATGTCAGTTTCTAGGAACACTCCAAAAACGTCTTTGTATTATGACTCCTCTGCCTGCTTGAAAATATGGATATTTTGATTTTTCAATTCCATATCCGAATGAAAATCTGTAAAAGAAATTCATTCTGCAGAGGAATATAAATTTTGTTTCACTGTCATTCTGTTTTAAAACTGCCAAAAGAGAAGTTTTAAAAAGTTGCTTTTGAATATTTTTGAAAGACATTTATAGAAATCATTAAGATTTTTCCTAACATTTTTCCACTTGAAAGGGTTTTTTAATGATTTAGCATTTGGATAAATAAATTATTCTTTTCCTACACCTGGTCTTCACCTGGTAATAAATTATTTAATTGGAGTAAGGTCAAGTTATACTTGCAGAGGATGCAGTTCTGCTTGCTGAATGTTTAGACCATGGATCTTCTCGCAGTCCTTAATGCAGTTAAATGTAGCTGCTGGCTGTGATCTGCACACGTCAGGAGGCAAATACAGGCCCTTTGGCTCCTCAAAGCATGAGAAAAACAGTTTCCTCTCAAAGTGTACTTCTGTAGTACTTCTAGAATGAAAAGGGAAGCAGGAAACTGAAAAAAATGTTTAACCATTTCACACTTAACTAAAAACAATGTGATTTGACTTTTAACTGACAAGTTCAGACAAGTTTCTGTTTCCCAAATCCATTCACGGCAGATTAACCTCTGTCCTTGGTCCTCATGGGGCCCTCTAAAGCCAGCACCAGGCTCTCTGTTGACTGCAGTGAGTTTTCTTATGTATCCCTGTAAGAAGCTGATTTGTCACACTCTTTGAAGGCTGCTATTCTTGGCAAGGCAAAATATGAATGTCACCACAAGAACAACCTCCCTCATTTCTAAAATGAGAGACTGATAATATATGCTTCAAAAAATGACTGCTGGTAGGACATCTAAGAACAGTCAGAGAAGATTTTGGGTTTATTCCTTTTATTTATTTTTTGAGGGGACAGAAGGAAATCCTGCAGCCTTTGAAAAGATCAGGGGAAAGTGATGGATCAAGATTGACTTAATACTTCCTGCATGTGAAATCAATGTCTGAACAGTTCTCTGGAGGATGTACTGCAAATTCCCAAAATTAAGCACTTTTTTGAAGAGTGGTCTTAAAAGTTTATTTTCATCTTTCTTTGTTTTCCTAATCTACTGTCTACTTTTCATACTTCTACTGAATCCTCAGGGTTTACCATGCATGTTTAGCTCACAGGAAATCTCATTATCTTTCAACGCTAGGCATCCCAACCCATTGCTGTATCAATATCACAGGTTACTTCTGTAAGATTCTGTAGAGTGTTTTATTTCCTACTGCTGGATTTACATGAATATTTCAAGCAGGAAAATATAGCAGTTTCTCCTGCAACCCATTTATTTACGGAAGTGAAAGTTCTGTATACCAGCAACACAGCATATAATGTGCATGGGAAAAATCTTGGCAGAAGCGAAAAATTACAAAAACCATCCAAGCCAGAGGAGTTTCTGTTCAGCATTTTGAAATGTGAACTCTCTGTGATCTATTCAATTTGCTCCAAGACTGAAATACTTTCAAATGAAAAACAAAACAAAACAAAACAAAAACCCTGTAAAAGCTCCAATCACCATAAGTGGCAGCAGAGAATCATTAGGAATGACAAGTGGAGTATTTTATAGTATATTTAGAGAATTCTTGAACATGCACAATGCTTTTCAGCCTTCTTTATCACCCATATAACTGCCAGGTCTTGTTGATGAGGTTGCATGCTTTGCTATTCCTTTCCTATTGCAGCACTTGGAAAGAAAAGGAAACAGCTTGGAGCTTCTTCTATGCTAAACGTTGCTTTGGTTTTGAATGGAGTGAGTAGACAGCTCTGTGTCTACTCACCAGTACCCAAACACTAAAAATGCACTTAGCTGATTACTGGAGTTACCTGCTCAGCAAATGGAGCACTTGTCAGTACTACAGTACTACAGTTAGATTAAATGGGGATTCCCTGGGATTTTCAGGGAGTATCTAACCAAAGAGGCAGCAATGAGTGAGCTCCAGTGAACCTTGCAGCTGTGCGCTGAACTGCGGCGCTGTGCAACAGACCCAACAAACTACATGTTAAGGTAACATGCTATGACTTGATGTAACACAAGGAACCTGGGAAAATTACAATAAAATGCACACTATGCCAAAAAGCAGCCTGTAGGACTGCTTGATAGTAGTAATTGGAAAGGTATTTACAGTACATCATTGTAGTTTATCATTGTAAATCCATGTAAAATGCAAAGAGTTATATGAGTGAGCTACATTGATTAAAGCAAAAATAGAGAAAGAAAAAGGAGAAAGGGAGCCCCTTTTAGCATAACATCTCTCAGAATGTGCTGATCTGTGTAACATTCTGTAGATGGCAGTGTGGGTAAACCGTCTCTGAATTCATAATATTGCAGTGCTTGGCTTCTTTGCATAAATGAGGAAGCAATAGCTAAGCCAGCACAGGCAGACTTCATCAGTACAAAAACGCAGGGCATTTTTGGAAACAAGAATCAACGGTGAAGAACTCCTGGGACATATCTGCTTTCTAAACTGCACCTACGTTAGAACCCAGTTCTCCTTTTATGAGTAAAGACAAATCTCCTTTTGAGTCATCTGGGACACACCTAATATTAATACTTCTACTTATATAGTGGCCCACAACACTGCACAATGCACATTAAGAATAACTGTCAAATGGCTTCAGATAGCTGCTGCTCCCTTCCCACTGCTTGCCATCAAATCCAAGGCACAGCTCTGGAGCTAAAAGTCTCTTTACATTTCTGATCTTTGGAATTTTCTGCCTGGGTTTGGGGCTGGTGATGAGGTCCTCTCTTAGCGGCTCATCTGGGATTTCCAGACATATACCTGGGATTCATAGCCATGATGAAGTTGGCACATCAGCCTAGCCCCGGCCAGTTTCAGAAAAAAAGCGTTATTTTTTTGTCAGGTTTCTTTTCAGAACAATTCCCAGATCCTGACGTGATGCCCCACACCACTTTCATTGCTGTACTGGGATTAAAACTGACATGACAAAATGAAAAAGCCTGATGCATGCTCTGTTTCCATCAGGAGTCTGAAGGGAATGCCCTAAAGCCCTTTTTGCAAGCCCTTTTTTACCTACATGTTTTAGTGAACCTACGAGTTTTGAAATGTTTAGAGCCATTTAAACCTATATCCAAAATATGTATTTGAGATGGAGAGCAAAGGCTCTTTCTTAATTTCTTTCCTCTGCTGATTTATCAATGAGTCAGTGATTCTGCTCCACCAAGCCAGCACTGATGGAACTTAAACAGTGCAAAACATCCACTTTTGCAATA
>VZTM01025441.1:2362-14317 GCA_013400555.1 Jacana jacana
TGATTTTGTCTGAGGCCTGAAAAATGTGCCCTGAAAACTTTAACACCAAGAGCTAATTTACATGAGGAATTAAAATGTGTCTTTGTAATGCCTCCATCTGGCCAATTTTGTCTTCTTTTCAAAATGTATTCACTCACCTTTCCATCTCCTGAGCCCATGGGATACAATTCTGTAAATCTGGGGCTCTATGTTATCATTTTGGAGTGGCTTTGTTCAGACAAGAGGAGGGAACTGAATGCACACAGTGACCTCCCACATGGAACACAGGAAACATCAATTTGAGATACCTCCAAGCCCTCATTTGTCATCTCTTCATTTCTCAACAGGAGGGTGCTATGGGGCATGACAATGAGTGAGACTCTACATGAGATTTAACGGCAGTACTTTCCAGCCCTCTGATATAATTTTAAAATGTATGTTTGGCTTCTTCTGGTCTCCAAGATAACAGCCTGTAAAATAAATATTTACTTGAGGTAAAATGTTTATTTATTGAGGCACATAATAGTTTCAGTATGCACAAGCTTTAAATAATGTGTATCCTCATTGGAAGTGTTCTATAGATTTAGAATGTCTCTATTCTTTTTCATTTAAGCGTTTGACTTCATGCTTCTTGTACAGAACAAATAGATAATGAACACAAATAAAATAATCTGCTGGATGTGATTATCTCTTTATACTACTTCCTCTGACTTGTTTTTGGTTCTGTTGTCAATGCATATTGAACTCCACTTTGGTTGTGATTGTGATCTTACATCAGTTTCGTGCCTCTTCCAGACTCAGGGATATTACTATTCTACTGGAATAAGCAAGTCTGTAATCAGGTTTTATGTCTTTTTGTGCAGTACAATTGTCATAAAAGATTTGTTTTCTTTGTAACTCATAATTTTCGGTCTTGGTCAATATTCAGTGTGATTGGTGCCTTTATGCTCCGCTCTACTTGCTTGATCTCTGAAGACTATTTTACATTTTCACAACAAAAGCATAATTTTCTATTAAACTGGGTAATAAAATTAAGCAAAATTAACAGAAGACTTCATTATAACCTTTGGCAATATAGCTAGAGTTGAAGGTTTTGGAAGTTAAATGTAAAATAACTGCTGGACTTTTAAGACACTTCTAAGTGAAATAATAAATGTTAAAGCTACTTCTGCAATAAAGGGGAAAAGATTTCAAATATTAGCAGCAGAAAGAAATTTTAATAAACTGCTATCTTACCAGGAAAATGATAAGAATTGTGGAGGCTTACCAGGGAAATCAAACGCAACAAATAAATATGCTAAACTGGAGAGACATTAGAGAAGTAAGTAGCATATGGATTTACATTTTTCTAGCTGGTATGAAAAACATGATATACTTTAATCATATAAATATTTCTAGTATAGATCTGAAATGAGAGCTCTGATCTGTATGTAGGAGGTTAATTTTTCTTGACCTGCAACTGTACCAAGATACATAATTTACAGGAGGGATTATTCAGATTTAAAAATTGAATAGCTACTTAATACCCAAAGTATTTGTAAAGTGGATACATGTCCATATTTCTTAGTAGTACTACAGGGCAGTCAGATATTATGTTGAATTATGAAATAAATTGAAGAGACCAATTCCAAATCACGCGTGTTGACTTTGTTCATAAAGACCTATGAATGGCATTGCCTTCCCCATTTTAATTTTTAGCAATCTGAATTTAGGCTCAAATTTTGTTCTAATGTTACTGCATTTAAAAGAGACCAAGGCATATAAGAAGGGACAAAGTTGCACCTGAGAGAGCAGGATCCACAGGGACACCTCTCCTTCACCCAATCCAGAACACCTCCCTTGGCCCCAGGCCATGGAGGAGAGAGGAACTGAGCCCAGAGCCATTTTGTCAAAGCCTGTCCTGCTGGCATGTGAAATCTCTGTCCCAAAACAGAAGGCAGATGGGAAGTTCTTAAAACGTTTCCATATCCAGAGTTTCCTAGAGAAAAATCAAACTGGGTCTTACCCGCAGTAGTGGCATTGAGCTTTTTCAGAGCATTGTCTTTTTCATGGAAAATCCTCCAAAAATGGTCACAAAGTTGTCTTATTTCCATAATGTATTGAATTGAACTTATTTGTTTCTCAGTTTTTTCTATCTTGCAGGGATTTTTCTGGAAGATGTGTGCCAAGGGCATTTGTTTCACTGTGGGTTTTTTCCTGGATTTCAGAGATGGATCTTTCAAATACCATCTTGTACTACAGTTAAGAGCTGATTCATCCGCTTTAGGCTCTCATGATGTGTCCCCAGGAGCTGCCTGAAACATGCATAAAGTCTGGTCGCGTCTTTGCTAGGAACTTACTCTTTGGTAGTCTGTTCTTTTACACTGTTGCTGTAGTTGGCTTTTCCCTCTAGCTCTCATTTTAGGGAAAATGTTTTTTAAAACCCTTATCTTGTCATGATATGGCTACCTGAGTTTTAGATGACATTTCCAAGTGCTCCTACTTTATCTTTTAGCTGCCACTCTGGTTCCATATTGTTTATAAGCAAAAGCACATCGTTTTTCTTTCTCTGTCCATCTTGGTGAGAGATCCAAACTCTTGGATTATTATCCCTGCTAATAGAGAGGCTTTAGAGTCACTTTCTTCCATACGCTAAAACTAAAGTAAGCCAATCCCTCTGAGCAGTTTTTAGCATGCAACTGCTATTTACTGCAAACTAAGCTTGCAGAAACTGTTGAATTAATTGACACTCTTTCTGTACACTTTTCCTGTTTCTCATTATTTTTTGAAAATATTTTTAAACAAAATCCTTTGGGATTTTTTTGTTGTAAATTGTCTGAAAGCCAAGACTGTACATTTATTTCTGCTGGCACTTTCTTCATTGTCCTACTCAGATAGTATCCTAAACTTGAGATAAATTTTATTTTGATAGGGAGTTTGAGATTTTTGTAAAATATTCATGTGGTTCAGGAAGGGCTTTAAATAAAACAATTATGGAAATGGAGAGAAAGAGTTGCTAAACAGAGGAGGCTTGATTTCAGGTTTGTAAAGGTCTTTTTCTTCTCTCCTTTTCCTAAGCGATGGCTCACAGAAAGAAGTGAATCAAATAGCAACCAGTTTGCAGGCTTGCTTTTCATCCTCATGCAGATGGACAGGTCTGCAAGTATTCGGAAGCAAGCCTGGAGGGCTGTATGCCAGGGCTCCCATGTCTAACAAACGTTCACTCCACTTGCATGCATCTTTGCATCCCTGACAGAAGTGCCAGGGTATTTCTGCAGCAAGTGTCCCTCAGCTCTCATAAGAGGCTATAGGTCACCAATTTCAGCCCTGAAGACAGGATAATGTTGTCTCTGTGACTTCTACTTCTAAGAAACAATATCTACAGTATATTTTTCTGGATTTAAGGCCTGCAAGACACAGGTTTCACCTGTTTCACCTTTCTGCTAAATGCTGAGTGAGCCCTGAGAGGTGAGACCACAAAACATCTTTTTAGCACTTCAGAGAAGGCTGGTTCTAGGGAACAGTGCAAGCACCTTTTCCCAATACAAAGCCTGTCACCTTTACATTGGAATCATAGAATCATTGAATCACAGAACAGTCCAGGCCAGAAGGGACTTCTAGGGTCATCTAGTCCGACCTCCCTGCAGTCAGCACAGACACCCCCAACTAGACCAGGTTACCCAGGGCCCTCTCGAGCCTCACTTTAAATATCTCCAGGGAAGAGGCCTCAACCATCTCCCTGGGCAACCTGTTCCCAGTGGTCCACCACCCTCATAGTAAAGAACCTGTTCATAATATCCAATCTAAGCCCGTTTTCTCCAGCTTGAAGCCATTCCCCCTCGTCCTGTCACTGTGGGCCTGTTTAATTGCCTAGGCCACAAGCTATAAGATATCAGGGGCCTGCCTTGTGCTGCCTCATTCCTAGTTTTAAGAATCTTTCATTTTAGGCTGCAATATTTGTGAGTTATGCCCTGATTCTGCTCTCAAACTCAGGGCAGCTTTATAATTGATTTAACACAAGACGAATAAGCTCTTGAATTTTATCAATTGTAAATTCTGCTGGGCAGGTGAATAGTTTTATGGTGTTGGAATTATCCATCCAAATACACATTGGTTCCTCAAAACAGTTTTAATCTACTAAGCCACTTTTAGTTGTAAAGTTAATATGAGGTTCACCTCACCTGAGTTCTGAATTCACCCTACACTCTAATCATTAGCAGTGGAGGAAAACATGGAGGATAGAAGATTGACTTTGGCTAAACGCATTAGCCTCCTTGAAAATTTAATTTGAACTGTTTAGTGCTTATGTACATAACCTCCCTCAGTTCATTCTGTGCTATACTGCTTTCTCATTTTTAATTGCCTTCACATGAGTAGCTGGAGGGAAAACTTGTAATCACTCTCATCTTAGAATAATCCTACCCTTTAAAGCAAATCACAACATTTACATCACTCTTCTGTGTCTTGAGTTAATTAAATGGAAAAATATAGTCAAGAATTATCCAGCAATAGAGGCTGTGGCATAGAGGCAGCCCACAAGTTAGACTCTTCAATAGGCTTCTATATGTTTACCAACACATTATCGTACCCTAGTCCTGGAGCAAAGTGTTATTCAGCGGGTACCTGGGTAGGTACCTTCTCTTTTGTACAACAGGGAGCACCTGTTATTAGATTTCCCAGATAAAGAAATGGGAACTAGCTCCTGTGTTGCTGTTATGCCCTTTCATGATTACCCATGTACTTCCACATGTCCCTGAAAGTCCTCTGGCTGGTCTGGGTCTTACACATCAGATCCTTTATTATACAAAGTTTTAAGAACTGAACCCTGCAAGATTCACATAACTTGAAGGACGCTGATATGTAACAAGTACTGCTCAATGTGGCCAAGGTCAGCAGCTTCCAGTCTACACACTAGCTAAAAAAAAAAAAACAAAAAAGAAAAAATGGAAAAACACGCTATTTCATTAGAGACCCAGGGCTGAATTCAACAATCAGTGAGTAATATACTACAGGTAGGAGAGCTGGCACACAACTGAAGCATCTCTTTAGGAAAAGCAATGCATTCCTTTCACAGGCCAGCACAGTGGGAATAAACATCCTCTTTTCTCCAAATAGGAAGAAGCTGCCTGTAGACACACTTCATATGAACTAATTACATGTTCAGCACCTTGTAAGCACCTTCTGCCATTCTGCTCCTGAGGAAGCTGCGAGCAGTGATTTCAAGGTGGCAGAAGCTCAGTGAGGGTGTGGTGAGCCTGGTCTAGGTTTGTAAGGAGCAGAGAGGCTCCTGGGCAGTCTTGCCTATCTAGCCCTGGGCTGCACTTAGTGTTCTCCCTGCCTTCCAGGTCAGCAGAGGTGATCCCCAGACCCTCACTATCCTTCAAATAGCACTAATGACTTCACAGGGCATTCCCTAAAAAAGTACACGTTTCTTCACCGAACTATTTAAGATGATAGCTAATTGGTCATATTTTAAATTTAAAGAAAGACTGACTTTCGTTGTCACTAACTTCATGTGATTCAGTGTCAGCTCCAATGAAATCAGTGATATTCCCTTTCTGGAGAACCAAAATAGTGAAAGTTAACATCAGTTTTCCTCAAGTGTCCCTGCAGCAGAAGATCCAATTCTAACAAAAAAGAACCTATATTTGTATCCTTAAAGAAGATAGACTGAAACTTTTAAAATTTATCTTGTGAGTTTTCCAAGCAAGAACTTTACAAGTGTTTCAGGATTAACAGTTTCCTATAAATACAAAAATTGTTACATTCTCTAAGGGAACATCCCTGGACCTAAGTTAGGGGGCATGTCCCAGGATTCTAATTTAGACTACTGTATGCTTATGCTACAGCACTGCTAGAACTTCCTACATCAAAAAACAGCTTGGGGAGGGGGGGAATTAATTGCTGTTCCTAGCTCCTGCTGAACAATTAAGTTCCATCTGGGAAAGGCATTTGATATATTTTGATGCTAGCATGCTACGTAATATATATTGCATCTATGGCTTCTGTAGTTTTATGCAACCTCTGTGTTCAGGTTTTCCTTTGCAACCTGAGTGTTTCTATGACAAACACTCTGAGCAGTGTTTGGTAAGATTGCAGAGAGCGAAGTTTTAAATCACTGCTTTTCTTGCATTGTTGATCTCACTGAAAATCTAAAATAAAACTTCACTCTTTATGAAAGAAAACAATTCACTCTCTATTATAGCTTAATTAACATGGACACTAGAGTATCCAAACACTTAAACTAGATTAATATCTTCATCACCATACCACAGTCAGGCCCTAAGAGAAGAAAGAACCTCTCAGTACAATATTCCAGACATACTGACTCCAGAGGACCAATATTTTTTAATTTGCATTCTGGTATCTGCAGTAGAGAGCACTCAAGACTGTGCTAAATAAATACATAAACACAGACACTAACAGTAAAAGATGATCCCATCTCAAGCAGCTTGTGAACTGTGTATCTTAGGCTGTGTTGGAGGGAAGGGATACATCAGATAGATAAGCAGGGAAAACAGAACAGTAGCTCACCAGAATCACTTTTTATTTTCTGGCATTCTTTCTTTTTGGTCTTCAAACAGGCTTCTGAGCATATACAAGTGTGTGACCACAGAGCTGGCTGACTTTTTAACACTTCTTGCCTGGCTGTTGTTTGAGTGGGGAAAGGGGAAGGAAGGGCTGCTGCTTGCTTTCTCAACTTTTCATTGGAAACTGTCTGGAGGACACATCCGAACAGCTGGTAGCCCACCAGGACATAAAGATAGTCTATCTGCAAATAGAAGAGAAGAAGAGGCATATTAGAATTGGGGTGAAGAAAAGTGTACTGCAGAGTGTTTGGAAGAAATACTAAGTAGGAAATAAGTGAAAACTAGAAAATAGAAGGTCATTAAAGACCTCAGCTGAAAGATAGACCTGCTAATGAAAAGTACAGATGAAATAATATTAGGAGCGATTATCAATGCAGTAAGATTGAAATACCATGCAGAAATTACTATATGACCTTAAGGTCACGGGTAATAGAGGCTGATTAAATGAATTCATACAAGGTGCAATATAATGCCTAGAACTTCTACAAGTTCATAGAAGATCATTTGGAAATTACAAAGGCATGTTAGCTAATGCCAGGCTCTCATACCATTAGTGTAACACAGCCACAAAACAGAGTAAAAGCTCTCCTAGGATACAACAGGAAATATATTTCCTGGGATAATTACTACTGCCATTGTGGCTGCAGCCCTTCTTGAATTCTGCCTACATTAGTGTCACAAACATGAAGATAAACTCAAGCTACGAAAGGTACAATGACAGGTCACTGACAAAAAGATAGAACTACATGAGGCTGGATCACTTGATCTGCTAGACTGAGTGCCGAGAGAAAAAAAGGTGACTGATGCCTGTAAGTACACTGGATGAGCAAACAAAAATGAAAGGCAAGACCTGTTTGGGAGGGAAGATAAAGCTGCTATTAATAAATAGGCAAAATTGCCATGTACAAGTGCTTTTTTGCCACAGATGGCAAGCTGAAAAACCATGCTGAGTGCTGTGTATAAGCAAGCTACTTGGTACCAGCAGAAAAAGTATAACATGAGATGTGAGAGGGAGACAGCTGGGACAGTGAAAGGAAGATGACTGACTGACTTCCATTGAAGAGATGTAGTAAATTCTTTTTAAAGCAGTAGTATAGGAGAATATCATAGAAACACTAAGGAAGGACTTCTGAAGGTCACCAAGTTGAGCTGCTATTCAAACATTACCACAAACTCTAGATCATTGCTTGATCGTCACACTTAGTCATTGCTGACTAAGTGAATTCCCTTGTTGAGGTATTTCAGCATTCCTCAGGAAAACAAAAAGAAACTTAGCTCTAAGGAAATGAATTAATAATTTTGGCTCACAAAGCATCATTTGAAACAGTGGAATAATTCTTCAGTACCAAAGTGCAACCTGGATGAGAAACAAATTTCCAGTCGTTATCTTTCTTTTCCATATCATGTCAATTTGTTAGCTTTATTACTCTGTAGGCACTAGTGCTAGTCTCACGCTTTTACAAGACTGAAGACCAGATGTTCCTACATAGCTGGCTTGCAATCTATGGCCTAGACAGAGGCAGTAGCTTTCCAAGAGTTAATAGAGGTAATTTAACTTCATCTTTACCCTGATTTGGCACCCCAGTCCCTCTCAAAAAAAAAAAAAAAAAGACTTCATACAAGAAGCTTTACAAATCCTTCAAATGCTACCAAAATAAAATGGAAGGCGGGTAGATCTTACTTGGATAAAATCAATAATTTACTATCACAAAGGAATATTCTCTCCACAAAAGGAACAGAAAAAAGTAACAAGATTTCTGCAGAATACTTGCCCATTCCTATGATTCCTTGCTTCAGCGTTGTTATCTTACAAACAAGAGACTGGCAGGTGAAAAAAAAGGTCTGGTGATAAAGAATGAGAGAATATGTGAAAGCTATAATACTTGATCAGTGGTGATTATTCTTGTTTTATGAATCCTTTGAAATCAAGCTCTGAGGATTTCTAAATTGAATTTTCCCAGTTTGCTCCTCATTTCTGCAATGCAATTGTCAGTGATTAGTTAAGCCAGGATAAAAAGATTAGGAGAACTAACATTTGCTCCAAATTTTCCAAACCTAGCTGCTTAAAATGAGTCTGCTACTGCACACCTAAGCAGACGTGCTCTTTAGTGGTACATCTAGGTATACAGGTTTCCTGAGGCAACTGGACTTGTTGAACTCATTTTCAGGAAGCTGATAGCAGGGAAACTTAGAGCATCTGGACAATTTTATTTTATTTCTTTTGTAACATTATTGCCCATTATTTGTTACCAGGATGAATGGTTTATAAGGATGTTCAGAAACAGCTGCCCAAGTTGGTCTAATTACCTGCTGGTCTCATGCACCTGCAAAGGATCATCCTTGTGCAAGGGGCTGCAGACAAACCGTTTATCTTTGCCCAGCCAAGGTAGGGCTTCCCTTCAAAACCAGTCCAGGGCTAGTCCAGCAGACAACCTAGTCAGAGTGGGAAACTGGGGAACTCCACTCACAAGGGGACAGAGGAAGCCAAGAAGAAACACTGAGAAGCAGCTGTTTAAATTTGGCTACCCAGAGTCCTGCTGCACAGACATGGAGGCTGCAATGGGATCCGGGGCTCCAGATCAAGCCCAAATTGGGGTCTTCTACACAGCAAAATATTCTGACTCTAACCAAATGGTTCTCAAAACTGAGATTTATTTCAACTTTTTATAACAAAAAGTAGAAACTGTTGACAGCAATGAAATTTTCCGGGCTGGAGGCTGACAGAAGAAAAAAGAAAAACATGGCTAGAAACTGAATTTTCTGTCACAAAAGCATGCGGACAGAGAAAGTTCCAGACAATCAATGTATGTCTTGAAGGCAATTAATTTGTTCTCAGACCTCCTTCACTTAAGGAAATACTGAGCACTCAGACACTGTCATGTGAGAATGTCAAGAAACTGCAGGGACTGTCATTTTAGCCTGAAATTAGGTAAAACACTTACAAAATTAAAGAAAGTGGTTTTATTCCTATAGGTCTTTGTATAATTTCCATCTAGAGCCCTTCCTCACTCTGTCTTGGCTTTCAAAATTTAAAGAGACAATTCCCATGCTGTCTACCACCCGCTGTGGTGCAATCTCTTAATTTGCATGAATAAATCCCGACACAGTCTGGAGCCCACGACTGTCTTAAGCAGCAGACAAACTCACTCTGTTTATGAGAAGCTTTTTAGTTCAAACAGCTCAGCTGATTGCAGTAGTGCCTGCTGATTGCAAATATCAGAGTACTGCTCCGGGAAAGAGGTACAGCCTGGGTACTGCGGGGACTACGGCTAATACACTAAGCTTTGCAGCAGCCCAACATAGAAAAGACAACAGAATTAAGTACTGCAGGAAGAATAGAGTCACTACTGAAAGGAGCTATTCCACTTTCCACTTCCGCAGAGTCAACAGACCTGGCCATCTGCACTGTTCAAGTCTCAAGGGCGTTGGCAGATCTTCTGCAAACTACTGGATGTTGCATACAACTGGCTATTGCTGGCACTCAAATGGCTGGCTTACATTTCTAATGGGCTGTTTGAAGAGCCAGAATATAATTTGCCTATGCTTTCAGACTAGTTGTGTCTGCAAACTCAGGACATATGTTACAATTACAATGTATACAAAGCTTTGAAGCCACATGGCAAGGAGCAGTGAGGGCTGCTGCCCCTTAAGTGCAGGCAAAACCAGGAGCCTACACCACTACACCAGGCAAGCCCAGCACAGGACATACCTTCACCCACGGGGCACAGTCCCACAGAGGCCACACACAGCACACAGAGTTCAGTGCTACTGACAGGGTCCACCAACAGTCCCAGGCACGGTAGGGCTCTCAGTCAGGAGCAAAAGGAGATGACGCCACAGATAGGACTGAAAGCAAGGTTACAACATGAGGCCAAAGTCCATCCTGCCAACAGGGCCGAAGGCAGGACTGAAGACAAGCTACAGTATAATCCAAGAATCACAGTACCCTCAAGCACATCCAAGACCCCTGCAGAAGACAGAGCTGGAGACAAGGACGTCCTCTCTAGTGCAGCTCAGGCACAAACTGGGTTCCCAGGCCTGAGCTGAATTTGGGCTCCCAGACTGAGGGGTTTGGAGCTTGGCTGGAGGCCCAGGTGACACTCCTCGGAGCCATTAAGCACATATTAGAGCCCTTGGGTGACAGCCACTGGAGTCTGCCTTATTGCTTTTCTTGTATGGAGTTCTAAAGGGCCACTAGGTTTTGTCCTATAGAAGTTTTTTTAAGCAAATAGCTTGAGAACACCAGTACTGGACTATAAGTACTCCAGGCCTCTCTAACCTTTGAAACTTAACCAGAGGTATTAAATGGGTAGATTTTTAATGACATCTATGCAGATTGCTGCAAGCCTGACAGATCTACTGCATTTGATTTCATCTTGATTACTTGGTCCCCTGCCAGGACACTTGCATCTCCCAGAACTTTAATGGCCATGCACAGGGCAAGAGCGGGACAGGGTCTCATCTACCATGTGGTGCTTCCACTGGGGAGGCAAGGAGAGCAGCACACAGCCGAGCCTTGGGTACAGAGAAACAGGAAACAGAGGCAATACAGCCCCCACCCACAGACACATGCTGTCACTGCTCTTCAAATAGTCAAGCTGAGGGAATTTGTCAGGGCTTGAATTTCAGTGGCATATGTGCTGTTTTTTGCAGAGGTCTTCCATTCCGTTTCCAGCAACTGCTTCAATCTCAGTAAGACGCTGAGACACTTCTAGCAACAAAATTGTCTAACCTTCTCAGTCATGGGTGGCGTTAAGCTCTGGCGGACACTTGTGCATCACAACAGCCTGTATTTTATCAGTTGCACTAACAAGCTATATGCAGCTTCCTAGTTTCCTCCAACACGTTGCACATCCCTTCAAATTAGAGCAGTGAGAGCCAGAATTGCTGACAAGTTTGTTCACTGCTCTTACCAACAATTTGCAGAGTTTATGAGTCTGTCAGAGAGATATCATTGGAGACTTAAGGGATTCTTTTCTAAAGTCATTCTGAAATGACAGTTAATGTGCAGACAGTGTTCCATCATACTCTGCCACCCAAAAAAAGCTTCTTATGTGCAGTACAAGTATGCCATATTTACAGAAAACAATATTGTATTATGAAACATGTTTGTGAAGAAATATATATATATTTCATAGAAATATATTAATATATATAGTCATTTTGAGCTACAATGTTTTTTGTCATTCCCCTCCTGTCATGAGTGGTTGTCCTGGTTTGAGGTAAAACAAACCAATTTTCTGTTCAGTAATTTTACTTTTTCAGCTAGGCCTCTTCTAACTAACTGAAGTCTGAAATTAATGGTATATTATTCAGAAAAGTGTTCACTGTCACAGTGAAAAGACCTGATTACACCAAGGGATGGTGTGCAGAGAGTCCTGTGCTTGTACTTACTGCTATAACAACC
>VZTM01025441.1:14490-24612 GCA_013400555.1 Jacana jacana
TTCCCTTCCCTTTCCTTTCTGATTTTCCTTTGTATTATTTTTTATTATTCTTTATATTTTCATTAAAGTACTTTAGGGTTTCTTTCTAAACTCCTGAATCTCTTTTATCCCTTCCTCTACAATCTTTTCCTTAGAGGGTGAGGGGTATGTGTGGGTCATCCTCTGTCTGATTGGTCAAAACCACAACAGTGGTATAGAAAAAGATCACCTAGCAGACAGGCAAAGCATCACATATAGATACAGAGTATCTATTTTATGCTGCTATAGCAAGGAAAATCCAACACAAATCTCAGAAACTGTCTGTAGTTTGTTGCACTACATTCTTGTTATGCAGAAAGGTGAGCAGGACCTATGAATGATGGGCCAGAGGTTCCTTTGATAACAAGGTTCAACAGCAGGAAATACTATTTTCAGCTAAGCAGTATAGTAGGAACAAAACTAACATTTAGGTGTACTTTAAGGGTTACTTCCTCTATGGTAGTATATACTTAAGAACCTCTTCTATTTACAAGTTAAAAGTAAAAAATGAGCTTAATAAGAGAGTAAATGATACACTCAAGTTTTACCAAATGGAAAATCAATAGCTAAAAAAGGACACCTTTTTTCTGGCATTGCCCATATACTAAGGAGCTCAAGCTTCTATAAGGTTTCTATAACAAGAAAACTGAGAAGGACTTGAAATTTTTTTCTGCTGTTGCCAACCTATTTTAGAGCACAATTCTGGCAGCTGCACAATATGCTTTAAATGAAGGGGTATGAGGCATTAACTAACAGTGGTATCATTTTTCATAAGCTGACTCTGTTTGGTTGAAATAAATTCGACTGTAGATGTGTGACTGTCTTGATCTATTGTTCCACCACAGCAAAGGTCAGCCAGCCACTGAGAAGCAGCTGGATTAGAGCAGGAATTAATTCCTTAATGCTGAACCAGATAAGAGTCTTAAACAGCAAGGTTCCTCGCATCCTTTGTATGAAAACAGAGTGCTCACAATTCATTGTAAGAAGGATAAAAAAGATCAACTTCTTGGAATAGAACATATATTCACAGGGCTAAATGATTCTCTCAGAGAGAAAGAGCATCAGAGCAAGGGAGGAGCTGCTCAGATGGCTGCAGGTCTAGGCTGAATGGATCTGAAGCCTGTCTTGAGGAGAGATTAGGCTTTTTTCCATACTCCTGACCTTCTGAGATATATGTTTATTCACTTTTCTGCCTAGAGAGGACCCGTGCTTTTAATCTTGCATTGCTGTCTGTACAGGTAATTTTGTTTAAATGGTATTGTGTTTTCTCCTCAATTGCTGTGTGGCTTTGAGGAGGTAGTCCTAGTTTATGCACATACCTCCACTTTCTGCAGTAACCAAGTATGCCCAGCCTTTCTCTTCTTCCCTCTTTCCACATTTTTCTTTACTCATATTCAAGAGTACTGATGTGGCAGATACATCTTTTTTATCACTTTTTTTAGCACTATATTTTGTCCAAACGGACTGATGAGGAGTGTGATAATAATCTTTTGTCCTGGATTTTTTTTGTGTGATAAAGCCTTAGTTGTTTTCATATAAGAATATTTTAGACTGGGTAAGTATATACATTTTCTGCTGAAGTTAGTGAAAACTTCAGAGGTGATGAGGTCACTCTGATCAAGCCTCTGGCTTGATCTCCCATGGAGTTACTGATAGTAAAAATGAGCATTTTAATTGCTTCTGATTTTCCTGTCCCTGCATGTATCCCTATCAGAATGATTCCTACTCAGAAGATAGCTTATCAGGTGTTAATTATTGGGAGAACAGCCCAGGGACAACCAGACAGACTTGCAGGGCTGAAATGCCATATGTTTATATAAATAATTTTGAACTACAGCTGTATATTTTCTAATTTTGAACTTAATGTTCATGTTTGAACTATGTTTTTTTAACATGCACATTAATGCACTTATAACAACAGAAGCTTGCAAATTTTAAGAAAACAAAATTTTCATTTCATATCTTCATTGCAAATGAAAACCTGTAAATTCTGATTCTAAAATACAAAAGAGGAGGCATGTATCTAGAGCCCTCTCTGCCTTCTCCCACTGTCTCCCTCCATGCATACCAGTAATTTTAAACTCTAGACAGATCATACACTGTTCAGTGTCAGTAAATATCTATTCAGTTTTCTTTCAAGGTATCTAAATGCATTCTTAATCCTAAACCCTAAACATATCAATAGCCAGGTAATCTAGGTCCACCACTTCCAGTTTGCTTCCACCTTTGAATAAAATTTATACATTATTGTACACTGCAATGTGATATTTATTAAATAGAACAAGCTCATTAAACATATATATCAGCCCTCCAGCTCTAATCAGATACCTCCTCTTCAAAATGCATGTTTTTATGACTCAACCTCCATATAAGTGATCAACACACGAAACACCGAGTTTCTAACATTCTTTGTGTTCCTGCAGCTAATGGAAGCTCAAATATTATCTGCCATGCATAAAGATGTGAATAAATTGCCACAGTTCAACTTCTCCCTGAGTTTGCATAATCCCTTTCTCAATTAGTAAGCATAAAGTACTGCTAAACAAAAATGTATTACATGGTATTTATGGGCAACATAAGCATACATGATGCTCTGCTGTATATGGAAAATGGAAGGCAAATACAATAATTCTCTCCCTTTGATTTAAGGATAAAGCTTGTATAATGCAGCCTCCCTAATAACAGGGCAGAGCGATATCGTATAGTGTTTAACAATAATGGATTTTTCTTTATGGAAAAGATGAATTTTCACAAGTGTTTTTGATGGAACAGGGTATTTTACACGGCAGGAAGTACCAACCATGAAAAAGGCATGAGCAAAGCAAATAAGAGTTCATAAAAGGTTTAATGCAAAGCTATGTGAAGGAAAAAGGAGAATATTGGTGTGGGCTTGCCAGATAGTGGAAAAGGCTTAAAAAGAGCAAATAAAGGAGCGTGAAGAGGAATCAGGACACATGGTGCCATCCAACCATGTCTACAGGGAGAGACAAATTCTTCGGGGATCCTTGGTGGAATGACAACACAGCAAGCTTGTTATAATCAAAATTTTATTTCAACATGGGCCTTCTGCAAATCATATCATTTTGCAACACTAATATCCAAAACCCTTGCAGATCAGGTCAACTAACAAGAAGAGTAATGTTAATAAAAAGATATTTAAAAAAAAAAGGAGAGTAAAAATTGAACTGCTGTATTACCTCTTAGGAATGAAAAAGTAGCAAGGGAAGCGGTGTAGACAAAGGTCCCCCATAATTACTACTTTTGGTAGTGCCAGTACTACTTTTGGTAGTGCCCTGAGACCCTAGTGCCACTTGTCTCTTCTGTCTTCAACATGTTTTTCCTCATGTTGAAGGAAGAGATGGTTAGCTCAGAAGAGGATTTTCAAAATTCTAGGACTGGATTTCATCAGGGGACTCTCTGCAGTTTCCTACATGGTTTAAGACAACAAAAAATCTGTTCAGTCATGTTTCTCTTCAAAAGGACTTGAGCCCCATTCTCCTCTTACAGCATGGGAATGAAGACATAGCCATGAAACATGAAAAGAAAGTTAAACACTTGCAGTCATACCTTGGGATCAAGAGCCTAGAGAGAGAGCAGACTGTAAACAGAGAAAGACCACAGTGGAGGGAACTCAGCATCAGCCTGGACTTTCTTAGTGGCCTGTGTGGCTCTTCCTCTCCATATTACCCCTGCTTGGCTGCTGGCAGCCAGCCAGCAAGCCATATTGGTCTTATGCCGCATAACCCAGTCAGTGCCACCCTCAAGCACTGCGATCTTCAGCAAAGACCTTCCTGAAACTCCAGCAGGTCTCAATCTGCAGCTCAAAGGCTAGCACTTCCTGGGTCCAGGAAGAGCTGAAATTCCTCAACAGTCTTTAAACTGGGATGGGAGAAAGGGCCAGGGGCAAGCCCAAGGCAAAGCTTGCATTTGTACTGTTTATTTGCTTCAGCCATATTTGCATGTCACAAGAAGCTTACACAGAGCTGGTTGGTATGCCTTGACAGTGGGAGATGTGATTCTGAAGGATCCTGCCATCATTGCTGTTGGAGGACTTTGGGATTGCATTCGCACAAGAGTTTGGAAAAATAATCAAATAAGCGGCACTGATTAGTTGACAATCTGCTGCTCAATCCCTGTTTAAAATGCTGGTCCACCTTTCAAATGCTTCCCTTGTGTGCTGCATCCCATTTTGCTTAGTAAATGAGAAGCGTTTCAAGATACTACTCAAGTGCTCTTTCTCAGCAAGCTAAATGCATTTTTCTCATGATTAAGAAAGCCTATTCCAGCCTCTGGCAGGAAATGACCAGGGCTGTCAGGTCAGACTGGGTAGAAAAGAATGAAAGTCTCCTTGTATTCAATCAGCCCCCAATTACAGTTTATCAGCAAGAGAGCAGATCAGAAATGAGTTTCTTTTCAATTGGAGCTCTCTGCATACAGCCTTATGAGCCTTGGTGCTCCACATCTAATAAATAACCTTTGGTATTTAGCTCCCTTGAAACAGTTTATCTATCCTGATCTATCTGCTTCTTCTTATGATCACAGGTTTCTTTAAATGAGAAAAAATATCAAAATATCCATCCAATGAAAAATCTTTTGTTTGTTTCCTTAACGTTTCAAGCAAAAATTACAGTTTCATTCTTTCACCTTTATTCAAGGATTTACCTAGCTTATTTCCCTTGACAGATCAGTTTAGCCTGTGATGAATCCATCATATTTTGAAAGCTAAACCTATCCAGACTTGGCTAAATCTATGAAAATTGACACAGCAAATCTTTTCTTCTGAATACACTGTGAACCCAGATATTATGTGTGTCTGTCTATTTTGCTGAATATTTCTCTAAGAATGTTTTGGTACTGCAACAAGCTAAACTCATTTTCCCCTCCTGAAATAGTTTTCCAGCCTACAAGGTAAGAATAGGTTATGTATTACAATAAATGTCCATATCTCTTTTGAAATAAACCTGGAAAAGTAGTGAAATCTCTACAATTCAGATGCAGAAAAGCTTTAATGTTTGTTAATGTCACATCAGCCCAAAACTTTCCTCAGTAATCAGAAAAAACATATTTTGGCCGCTGAAGGAAATTGCTCAATGTTCGCAAGTGTTTTGCTCTTTGCCTTATGCTATGGTCATGTGGAGGTACACATAACAGACAGGAGCACACACCAAAAAGAATACAAAAGTATAGAAGAAAGACTACAGAATTTTATTTATTGACTTGAGTAATAAGTTGTTTTTTTCTTTTGATACACATCCCATAGCCCTGGACTAATGAAGTAGAGACCCTAAAAAAGAACTCTCTTTACTCAGCTAACTAGTGCTGATGCTACAGGCATGCTTTGTATGGGTATATACAGGTATGTGGTCCTTATTCAAATACGTGTATTGATAAAGAGGAAAATGCTTTTTGCTTTGTATAAATCTACCCCACAGCCACATGTACAGAATATATTGAGATGTATACTTGCAGAATATACTCGTAATCTGTCAAGGTTCCCACTGACTGGAAAAAAGGGGAACATTACCCCAATATTCAAAACAGAAAAAAAAAGAAGACCCAGGGAACTGTAGGCTGGTCAGTCTCACCTCTGTGTCTGGCAAGATCATGGAGCAGATCTTCCTGGAATCACTGCTAAGGCACATGGAAAAAAAGGAGGTGATTGGAGACAGCCAACACAGCTTTACTAAGGGCACATCGTGCCTGACAAATCTGGTGGCCTTCTACGATACTGCCACAGGCTTGGTGGACAAGGGCAGAGCAACAGACATCATCTACTTGGATTTATGCAAAGCGTTTGACATTGTCCCATAAGACATCCTGGTCTTAAAATTGGAAAGTCATGGATTTGATGGATGGACCATTCCGTGGATAAGGAACTGNCTGGCAGCCCAGATCCTGGGCTGCATCAAAAGAAGTGTGGCCAGCAGGTCACAGGAGGTAATTCTACCCCTCTGCTCTCATGAGACCCCACCTGAAGTACTGCATCCAGCTCCGAGGCCCCCAACATAAGAAGGGCATGGACCTTTTGGAACAGGTCCAGCAGAGGGCCACGAAGATGATTAGAGAGATGAGCACCTCTCCTGTGAAGACAGGCTGGGAGAGCTGGGCTTGTTCAGCCTGGAGAAGAGAAGGCTCCAGGGAGACCTTATAGCAGCCTTCCAGTATCTGAAGGACACCTAGAGGAGAGCTGGAGAGGGGCTCTTTTTCTGGAAGTGTAGTGACAGGAGAGGGGTAATGGCTTTAAATCAAAATGGGGAAGATTTAGATGAGACACTAGAAAGAAACTCTTTACTGTGAGGGTGGTGAGACACTAGAACAGGTTGCCCAGGGAAACTGTGGATGCTCCCTCCCTGGGACTGTTCAAGGCCAGGCTGGATGGGGCTTTGAGCAACCTGGTCTACTGAGAGATGTGCCTGCCCACGACAGGGGGGAACTTGATGATCTCTAAGGTCCCTTCCAATTCTAACCATCCTATCATTCCATGATTCTAATGTTATTTAGTATGGATTATTCTGTAAACCTGTGTCGTCTAAAATATAGAATTATTTTAAACACTTCTTTCTGCACGATTTGCAAGAATCCAAGGGGCCAAAAAAAATTATTTCACAAAAGGAATTGGTTGAGTGACTTTAAAACTTTCCTTCAGCAACTGTTCTTATCTGTGTGCCGTAGAGAAACTGCTTCTCATGGTTAATAATGACAACCTTCCCAACCTGGACCATTCTGTGATTCTGTCACCACAGTGGCAGCAATTTTTCTAGAAACAGAGAACATCTAGAATATGAATTAAAAACTCCCAGCTGAAAAGTTCACTGATAGGTAGTCATGTGAGCACAGCAATCAAAGTACTTGGTGCCAAGGGCTACCATTTCTCAAACAGAAGCCAGGATCTCAAGAAGGCTACTGACACATACCTTTTCTAAGGTCAGCAGCGCTCAGCATCTCATGGGCCAGGAGGAAGCTTTGGCATTCAGATACTGCAGGAGTTATACCAGCATTCATCAGTACTGACAGCAGGTCTTCCTCTGCCATGTACTGTCACCACTCCACTGAAATTAATGGAGAGGTGTCAAATTCCACCAGCCAAAGGATCTCTTTGGAGATTTGATGTAGGGAAGATGAAGAGCTAAAAAGCTAAATACTAGCAAGTCTCAGTTAAAGGATTGTGTCAAGTTTGTATTTTATACTTTTTCTGAAAAAAAATGTAGGTGCAATTGCACAAATGGACTTTTTCTCTAGTAATATTTAATCCCTTTTCTAGGTGCAGAATTTTCTCACTACCATTAATCAGCACTTCCCCTACTCCATCTGTCTTCATGCTCATGCTTCAGGCTTAGGAAAGAAACAAATGCTGTGCTTTCCTCAATGCAGGAATTTCCTAACCTTTCTTCCGGTCACAAAGGGTGGAGGAGACTCCTTCCAGCACTACATAAGGCCATGATGGATGTGGTTCAGATGAACTGTAGAAGGTGAAATCCAGGGAATGCTCTGGGTTTTCTTCTTAGCACAAAACCACTGCCAATGCCTCCTTTAAGTGACATGAGTCTTGTGCTGTTATATCTGAAAGGGGGCACCAGTCCCCAGGCTGGATGGTTGAGATCTGAGATAGCTGAAATGATAGTCATTTGCTCTCTTCTTCTTTTTTTTTTTTCTTCCCTATTTTTTATTATTGTGACAAAGAACAAACGGGATTTCACTCCTGCAATACTCAGCTATACTGAGTATTTTGAAGTTTCTGTGTAAATGCTCATGTTAACTGCTGACATCAGTTGGTTTTGGGGAAAAAGGAGAGGATTTTATTCCCCTGGACTATAGAGTGAATGCAGCTGGAGTTTTTCAAAGATGCCATTAGCAGGGATTGGACACCTCAGTTTTTAAATCAAATGTTGACCTGAATGTGAGAGAAAGATGCAAAGCTTCATTATTCAAAGCTGTGCAGTTGTCCTTTGATCTATCACTGGTAATTTAATACAGGGCTTTGCTGGCTCTGGTCAATTATTTTCCATTGCTGTTTCTGTTCTAAATGGCTTCTTGCTTTTGAGTGTTTCATGCATTTTGGTACAGCTTTCCCTGAACTATAGGGCTGTAGAGAGCAAATTCAATGAGAGCAGAAAGCTGATTTGCTAAAATAATGTTTGCAGCTGCAGTTAAATAAAAGCCGCCAAAACAATGTGCTCCGTCTGCTCATAATGCAGCAGCAGTACTTCATTGATCACTTTTCAAAGAAGAGAGAAAACAAAAACATGGCTAATTTCTAGCTGGATGCTTGTCACTTCTGGCTGGGGAAGAAGCATCCACCAAAATACAGAACAGACTTTTAAAACATTCCTTGGTGATGGTGCTGGAGAGGAACACATGCTGCTTACTGCATGGCAAGTAAAAAAAGCAGCTACCTGACGGTACCCGTCCATGCCCTGTTTCACAGCACATATACACAAGGCAGGGAAGTCATGCACATCACAAATACTCACAGCAAGCATGTCCTTGACTTCTGGAAGGGCAGATTGCATTATTCATGCTTTCTGACCCTTCACAGTTTGTGAGAATTTTAACTAGAGAAGGTCCTAGTGAGGTCCCGAATGGGGCCGGGCTCAGACACATTTGTGCTGGTACATGTCTGCTCAGGTCATGGACAGGTTGCACAATGGCATGGGGCCAGGTACCTCATGGGCATTGCTTTCTCCTTGAGAGAAAGTGACAGCATCAATGACTGGCCCAACTCCCTGATGCACACCTGGTCTGTGCCCTTCCTTCACGTCTTTCCTCTTGTTTCTCCTACTGAAAAGAATTTAATATCTGAAGTAAGGGTGTGGAGAAGAGGCAGATGAATACCAGCCTGGAAAACAGTAGGGAATCAGTTAGTTATCATAGCTGAAGGGCTGCCATATGAGTGGGCACTGGTTTAAAATAAAAAAAATAATAATAAAAAAAAGAGCAGATTAACCAGGGAGACAAGTCTGGCTTCTGCTGGATAAGTGCTGATTTAGAGAATTAACCTCGCAGTTAGAGTTCTCAGTGTTTTCATCAGCAGGTTCAGCCAGGGCTGGAAGAAGCCTAGAACAGCTTTGAGGCCTGGGGATATTCTTCTTTTGAGGAACCTAAAAACATAACCACTTCCTGCAGTGTTAATTACAAGTAGTATTAAAAATAGCAGATACCCACTATTTATAAAAGCAAGGTTGCCTTTTGGAAGTGCACTCCATGGTGATTGCTTTGGGGGGGAAGTAGAGGAGTCTCTCCTGGGTGGGTGTGTGCAGCTGACCATGTCCCCTTGCATCAGGGACATGTCCAGCACCACTGAGGTCTCCAGGAACACTCCACCTGGCCACCTCCCAAGACACAGTAAGTGATTAACTCTTTTCCAGTAGATGGTGTTTCTCTGTGTTAGCACAGAACTGAGGATGATCCATCCCAAGCTGTAATAATATGTAATATGTCAAATGTAACCCAACCCCTGTGGCAGTCACAGACAGCACAGAGGTGGGTGAGGAGGTGTGGCACAAAAATCATGAATAACAAAACAACAACAACGGAAAAAACAAACAAACAAACAAACAAACAAACAAACAACCATAAAAAAAAAAAATCTCTCGTGAATAAACAAGAAAAACCTAAGCGAGAGTCAGACATTGCTGCAACTTGCAAAACTCAATAAAGCATGAGCAGAAATACATAGACCTTGGGACAAAAAAACTGGTCTGGCTGTTTGAAAAAGTGGTACCCCAGGATGAACCCCTTTCAGCCTGCTGGGATGTGAAATCAGATGTATGGAGCTGCTGCTTCTTCCACTTTTTGCCCTCTTACCCTTCCCTCACTCTCATGTGAAGAACAGCTTGTATAACTTTAATTTCTCATGTGTATATCCACTTCTTCCTTGAAGTCCCCTGTGAAGACAGAGCTTCACTCTCCTGCCTGTATGATCCCTCCAATTCCTTATTTACTCTGTGCTCCTGTTTACAGTCTCTGAAGGCTTCGGGGTACTCTCATTTGGGTATCCCACAAAAAATAATTATGGATATGATGTCGTAACTAGAATAGAAGGGTTTTCATTACTTCCTCACTTTGACTATAGAAAGAAGAACTTCTTTTTTTTTTTTTTTTTTA
>VZTM01025441.1:31584-41638 GCA_013400555.1 Jacana jacana
AAAAAGCATCCAACAGAGGAATTGTGATCCCTGTCAATTTTTCTATTTTGATGGAGAAATAGGAGGAAAGGAAGAAAGTTGCATGGACTGTCCTGGCCATTACCGGTATCAAAGGATTAAATAAGATTTGCATGCTGTGCCTTGTGATTCTGATCACAGAGGTACCTTCAAGCTTCATGAATAACCATTTTTCAATCAGTCTTTTAGGTATTTAAGTAGGTTCAAGCCAAAAAAAAACATTTTTTACTGGAATTACTGAAGATGTCTGTCCCTTCTGACTGCCTTCTGATGGCGGTCTAACCAGCCCCACGGCACCGTCAAACAGCCTTTACCAAGAGAGGTACAAAGGGCTTAGAGTAAATTAATTTCTCAATTAGAGCAAGCTGATTATTTAATTTTTTTTTCATAATGCTAAGATTTTTTTCAAGAAAACTGACTGAATTAAATGCATATTTTTGAATTACAGTTTTAATATACAAATACAACCGAAGTAGCTACTTTTAGATTTTGAATTCAGGCTTCCTCTGACATGATCTTTTCTTTACTTTTTTACTTGCTTCCTCAGGAAAAGAAGAATGAAGTTGCAACATTTATTTTGCTCTCTTCCTCTCCCATTTAAAAAGCACACAATGGGTGCATCCTTATACTGATCTTTGTAGCCTTCAATGACAGGGGAAATTCAGCTGTCACACCTATGTCTTAACCTGAATGACTTCTTATGACTTCTTATGCAGGAGAATGGCAGCCAGCCGTGGAGTTATCACTGCCTTGAGTGCAAGATCAGGACACTCTGGCGCAGGATACAGCAACCATGAGTATAATGATGAGCTGCACTCTGTGTGTGGCACTCTGGGAAGAATCCAATGTGCTCAGTTTCAGATGCAAACTGTTTAAATTAAAGTTATTTCTTTGAGGCTCTAATATAATGAAGACAATGTCATGTCCTTTGGAGGGGCTGCCATGTTTGTGCACACTTTCCTGGGGGATGATATCCAGAAGATATAACCAATCAAGTTTATAATAGGCAGAATGTGCTATGGATCTACTCTGCAACTTCACTGACAGATTTTCATTACAGCAAGTACTGTCCCTTGTTCATAAGCAGGGATGCCAAAACCCAGTAGCCTTCCAGAATAATAATCATAACTGGCTTTAGAACTGTAAGTTTACCAGGCTACTTTATTACACAAGACTGAAATAATAAAACTCTACATGTACATCTTACATATCCAGCAAAAGGGGGAAAAAAATCAAATCTTTATTCTGTCTGTAAAGACTTCCACTGGAGATTATATATGGGAATTATTTTGCTCTCTATTGTAATCTACTCTGTATCACGTTATTCCATATTACTGCTACTAATCTTCTGCATATGATAAATCCTAAAATCCAGCAAGGAAAGGAAAGGAAAAATTCAATTGCTTAATAAACAGGAAGCTGTCCATGTAAGGAGAGTATTGACTATAAACATCCTTACTTGTTGAAACATAGTGGTAAAAGTTGACTGAATTATGAGTGATTGCTTTAAAAAAAAAAAAATCTCTTTATTTACAAAAATCTGAAGAAAGTACTTAGAATGAAATGTAATTGTTTCTCCTTCCAAGGGATATGTAACTATCCTTTGCTTTTGCTTTTTATTTTTTAGTAAAAATACAATACTGAAAATTAAAGTGTTTCCAAACTGGAGAGGTCACAATTGGGTCTTCAAGTATTTAGGTAAAATAAAAAGAGGTCTGTGTGACATATCAGAAGTCTATTGAACTTCTCTGCTTGTTGCCATGCAGGCACCTTTCTGATTACCCTATGATTTACTGCTAGGTTTCTTTCTTAGCGAGTTATCACCTTTGTCTTCAGCAACCTAGGGCAGCACTAGACTAATTTCAAAGTTGCAAGTAAATAAAAAACTTGTAAAAGCAAGACTTGCTCATTTTTAATTTAGAAATTACTTCAATTCTAATTGTAATTTGTCAATTTATCCTTCACATATTTTTCATAAATACTGACACTTATTACAATTACATGTCCAGATACGTAAATCTCTTAATTTGCAATAGGAGTGAAGCAATTTTCTGTGGACAGCATCAGAACAATAATGCTTAGCAGTGGGCAAGTACTGCCGTATCTTAGGGGCAGCTGAGAACTGTGCAAGAAATCGTGCTTTCATAGCGTGTCCCTTATGCAGCTGCCCACCCCTAAGGTGACATCCTTGCAAAGGCAGGGGTTGAGACCCTGCATGCTTCATGGGTGAACAGTGGGGAGGCACGTCTAGAAGTGCTCATCTCTCCTATAAATAGCACAGCTGCCTCAGAAACTCCTATGTCTGGGCAGTAATTTGACCAGTTTAGCCAAAACACCATTTCTGTACAGAAATTTGTTGCATACTTCAAAATTCTATAGCACTGGTAAATTATTTCAATTCTGAATGTGGCCTGGTGCCTTTCACATGGCTATTCCACATCATTTCATTATGTGAATGTTAATAATGTATTATAGGACATAAACTTTGCCTATGTCATAAGTCACCAAACACAGCTGCTACTTGGTATTGCTCAAAACATTTTTCTCCACCGAGTGGCTCATAAAGGAGATGATTAAACCTAGGTAAGACAAGATGTTACCTGCTTTCCATTTTAATAACTTAAATATTCTTTTTATATTGTTACAGTGACCTTTTATAACAGATCACATTCTGATGTGATGCTGTGAAAGTTTGCAATATTTTCAAATGCACTCCACACACATTTACCTGAATTCCGCAGGGAAGTGTTGTTTTACGTGTATCTACCGAAAAGAGCCACAGCCATGTCAAGAGGTTGATGGAGAGACAGAGAGTGCTTGTTATCCTGTTTTGCTTGCTGAAGCCAGACTAGATTTTGTGCAAATTTGATTTTTTTTTAAAAGTTTTGTGGAGCTGCAGAAGAAAATGAGGCTTCAAAGACAGATCTTACAGTAATTTCACTATAGTAATTTTGAAAAAGTGTAGAACTTTTACCCAGCAGTTTTGAGCAATCTGATGACTTGCCTACAGGAAAGGGAGAAATAAATTCTGAGGGCTATGGAAAATGGCATTCTCAGGCAACTAGCCCAAGGTTTTCACAATAGGTGTCTGTAATTGAAGTACAGTGGGGAAAATTGCCTCTTTGACCTGTATGGTGCTTTTATTAAATGTGTGTGCACTGAACTATGACAAAATAATGTAGCGTATCAGCTGGCTCAAGACATAATAAACTAAATTCACACCTTCCACAATTCTTCTGAAGACAGCATTTTTCTTCAAGGGACAGACTTGATCCAGTGAGTTTCCTACTTTTTTTTTGCTGCTTTTTTTTTTCTTTCCCCTTCTATCTGGATGGTTTTTTCTTTGCACATAAGACAGCTCTGCAAGCCGTCAAGAGCTTTGAACCTGGGAATTCCCAATTTTACCTCCAAGTCTATTGCCATCTAACTGCAAATACACAGCACGGGAACAAAGACCTATGTGATATTAAAGAAAATAGCTGTTACTTCTAAATAAAACTCCTATCAAAAAAGGACATTCTCTGCATCTGTTTTATAGTTAAATGAACTTGGTTGATTTTTTACAGATAGCTTCCCATCGTAAAGGGTAGGAGACTACAAACATCACATTGGACATCAAAAAATAACGAAGCAAGGCCAACCCAGTAACAGGGTGGTACTGTCCCACTTACGTTAGCTCTCCTGAAAGCATGAACATTGGTGGATACAGCAAGCAGTTTTCCACTCTCCTTGGCTGGAATTGCAGGCACATCAGGCAGCTCAGATAGTCAAGGCTATTTGGGACATATAGACAACTCCTCACAGACTACCTGAGTGCCACTAACTCAGTAGCATCAGTTCTAGGGCTTGAGCCAGAGGCTGGGAGAGAGCTCACGGAACAGCATTCAAAGGAAGGAGGAGAAGCCACCTGTCTGGCTTGCACAAAGTTGGCAGTAACTTAGGAGTGTGTACAATAAAGGCAAAGAGTGAAGTGTGGTGGAGGCCATTTTCAACAGGCAGTCCAACAAGATCAGGCCCTCTGACTCAAAGCCGTCCTGACCTGAAGTTGGCAATAATCTGCCCGGTGTGACAAGAGCGGTCATCTCCATTTCAGGAGAACTTTCTGAAACTGCTTTTCAGTGTGAAGGCTGCTCTCCAAAGGCAGGCTGAGCTGATTCTTTACTGTAAATGCTCTCATTTTCTGACTGCTCCTCTTCTTCAAGAGATTTCAAGTGCCAAAAAACTCCTCCAGGGCAAACCCCAAAGACTATCACAGGCAGCTCGCCCCCAGGGCCTTCACCTGCACGCATTTTTCATCTTATGCACCACCTATGGGAACCTAGTGAAAGAGACTGCAAGATGAGGAAAGCCAAAGGGTCACCAATTTGAAGGCAACACCCAAACTGGCATTTTGTCTGTACTAGATGTAGCTTTTCTACAATCTCTGTCTGAGATCAGCATCTGGATGATGGGCAGCTGGCCAAACACAAGTCCAGGCAACACCTCCAAGTGTGATCCAAGTGTTGTACCTGCCAATTCAGGTGTTTGTCTTCAAATCCAAGGCAGCTTCACTGCACCTGGCAGCACTCTTCCAAAGCTCACCTAGCAAATAATATCTACTAAGTTCTTGATTCCAAAGATGTAATGTTTACTTGTCAAATTTAGTAGTGTCCCAAATACTTCACAACTCACTTTGGTTTAAAAGATTTATGCTTGGACTATAGCAGTTCAAGCAAAGGGCCCTTATATCTATTTTGTTTTGTCACTGGATACTTTAAAATAATAACCAGACATTTAGATATCAAATTGAAAAATTACATCTTTCTTCTGAGATACATGAACAAAAGACTACAGTATAAGTGAACTCCATTCTACTAAGCAGATTTCAGATTAAAGGTGGGATTGCACGTGACATTCTCCAGTGAGGATATGTGTGAAATTGATAGCTGTCCTAGTTTCAGCTGGGATAGAGTTAATTTTCTTTCTAGTAGCTGCTGCTGTGTTTTGAATTTAAGATGAGAAAAAATTTTGAAGAATGTTGATAACATGTATGGTTTTTAGTTAGAATCATAGAATCAATCATGTTGGAAAAGACCCTTGGGATCATCGAGTCCAATCATCAGCCCTACTCTACAAGTTCTCCTCTACACCATATCCCTCAACACCACATCTAATCCACCCTTAAACACAGTCATGGACAGTGACTCCACCACTTTCCTGGGCAGCCCATTCCAGTGACTGACCGCTCTTTCTGTGAAGAATTTTTCCTAATGTCAAGCCTAAACCTACCCTGCTGCATTTTCAAGCCATTCCCTCCTGTTCCATTGTTAATTGCCCTTGAGAAGAGCACCAACCTCTCTACAATGCCCTTTCAAGCAGTTGTAGAGAGTGATGAGGTCTCCCCTCAGCCTCCTCTTCCTCTAACTAAACAGTCCCAGCTCCCTCAATCGCTCCTCGTAAGATTTATGCCCCAGGCCCTTCACCAGGTTCATAGCCCTCCTCTGTACTCACTCCAGCACCTCGATGTCTCTGTTGTGCTGAGGTGCCCAGAACTGGACACAATACTCAAGGTGTGGCCTCACCAGTGCTGAGTATAGGGGGACAATCACCTCCCTACTTCTGCTGGTCACAGCTTACTTGTTGCTAAGTAATGTTTGTATCAGCCAAGGACTTTTTCAGCTTCCCATAGAAGCTGAGAGGCAACATAGAAAGGGCAAACTGGCCAAAGTAGTATTCCATACCATGGACATCATACTTAGTATAGAAATGGAGGTTGGCCAGCAGGCAGGGATCTGTGATCACTGCTTGGGATGAGCTGGGCAACCAAACATTGGGTGGTGAGGGTGACTAGCATTGTATCACTTTATTACTTTATTTTGTATATTCTCTTACCATTGTTATTATTGTTGTTGTTTTCTTCTTCTGTAACTGTTCTAATAAACTGTCTTATCACAGTCCATGAGATTTTCTTCCTTTCCCCTCCTTTTTTTCCTCTTCTCCTTACCATACTGAGAGGGGTGAGGGAGTGAGCAAGTGGCTGCATGAACCTAGCTACTGACTGGGGTTAAACCACAATAACATACTGTATGATATTCCCTCTTGTCAATATTGTACAAACTTGCTTAGAAGTGGACTCCTACATCCACCCACTGAACCAACCACAGCGGGAATGCCAAGAAGTAGGAAGGTACAAGTTAAAATAAGCTACAGATAACACCTTTATCTTACATCATTCTCGCCACTTCTGTATGTAAGCTATGGTTCAGTGGAGTGGGTGTAAATAGCTCTGAAATATTAAAGTCAGTTTGGAAGGATTATATTGACTCTGCTTAATAGCAAAAGAGCTTCAAGTGCCGTTTAGTACAAACAATAAAACAAGATGTTTTTCCCGTGGGAGCAGACAATGACCTCTGCTTGTGCTGGCCAGCATTTTCATTACAAGTCTCTTGTGCCTCTTTCATTGGTCTGTCTGTTTGTTTGTTGGTAAGAATATTTTTGTTTCCTTTTTAAGACCCTCACTATTTTCAACAGGTCTTTGAAGCTTGTGAGAACCATCTGGATGGTCATGTGCCTTTCTCTCTCTTTTTTTTTTTTCTGTAGTCCTACCAAATTTTGTTCAGGTTTACTAATTTTTAAAATATTTCATAATCCATCTGTTTCCCATCCCTCTTCTACATTCTGCAGGACAATGCTGACAGCCTGACAAACTAACTTGGCACATACATCTGCAAGGTTGGGATTTGTGGCCTCATGTAAGTGCTCATGAAGGTTGTCTCCAGTCCTCCATGTACCTGAGCATTTGCTTTTTCTGTTAATTGAGACAGGCATTAAGACACCAACAAATCGTCTGTCACTCACTGCCCAAGTCAAGAAGCCACACCATTGAGCCATATAATTTAAATTACATTCTTGCTATGGAAAGGATAGTGCACCAGATTTTTTCTTTCCACTCCAACAGAAGGCTGCAGAGTTGACCTTGTTTGTGGCTGGAAATCACACTTGCTACCCAGAGAGAACAGGAGCTCAGCTGTAGACAGCAAGGTTCACAGCAACACATACCAAGAAGGGTGACCTGGACTGAAATCCAGAAACAGAGAATATACAGTATTTTTTGAATGTGTAAGAAGTGTGATCATTTTAGATTTTGCAGAGCCCTTATAGTATTGTTCACATGCTATGTGATTGCCATTTGGATTTTCTCCAGACATATCCAATGGGATAATAGTCACCTGTACCATTAAAAATGCTTCTCTGAGCAGCTATGAAACAGAAAAAACATTTCCAGCATCTTTTTTCTGTTTCTTCTCTCTCTTGGGAATTAATTTTTAGGCTATGTGTTTTAATGTAAGATTCACAATGTTACCCTGAGCACTGTTTGAAACTGCTGATTCCAAAGACCAAATTTTTAATTTATGAGAAGATTGGGAGACATCTGTTTGGGGAATTTTGTTGGTTTCTTTACAAGACCTACAGCACGCTTCTGTTAGAATGGGATGTCAGGGGAACGTAGGTAGTCTTAAACATCTTATGGGAAAATTTTCTATTTAAATAGATGAAATTACATGGTCACAAAATCCATTTTGCAGTTTGATCCAATATAGATTGTTCTAGCACGCCTTTCCCTTTTTCATAGCCCTTTGTTTCCCCAGCCCCAATCATAAGTATAGTTGGCCAATGTAAGTGTGCCTGGACTGCTCTGCCAGTACTTTTTGTGGCTGTGGATTCAGACCCAAATTCAGCCTGGAGGGAGCCACAGAGAGAAAATTCAAAGTTAAAAAACTTTCTTTTCATTTTATAGCAGTCTAAAGGAGCATTTTTAAAGGAAGAAAAGGGGTTTTATATGTATGTCTATCTTTGGTATTCACGAATTATGCAAGTTGTTAAAACTCAGGTTTCTGTGACTTTGTTTAAAACATAAAACCTTTTGCTCTCCATTTTGATTTTCCTTTATTCATTGTTTGAGCTTCCATAGGTTCTTTAAAACCGAAATGAAGCTCTCTAAACTGAGAGGAGGTTGCTGATTAGTGGAGCAAATACAATACTGGATCCAACTACAAATATTGATTTAATACACAATGGATTTCTCCCTTAAAAAACACTAAATCCTCTGCTTGGTTGGAGTGGGGTTTTTTTTTATCTCAGTGAAAATCAAATTAAGAATTTGAAAACTACAGCACACTAACAAAAAGTCCTATATTTTGAAACATGCCTTTCCCTCCATGTTACCGAATTTAACACAAGGGAGAAAAAAAAAATGAAAAGAAAAGAAAAGAGACAACAGAGCGAGTGAGAAACATAAAACTGCTCGGAGAAATACTGTCCCCACTGAGGTCAGGGACGATACTTCTGTGGCGGCTGATGCAGCCTCGCGGAGCTGGGAAGCATCCAGGGCAGGGGATGAGGTGGGAGCCTCCGGGCACCGCTGCTGCCGGCCCTGCGTGGGCGTCTCCGGGGTTCCGGCCCTTTTGGCCACGCCGCGGGCCCGAGAGCAGCCGAGAAGCTCTTTTCCCTAACTTGGAGGTAGGCTGCTGCGTACCCTCCACCCGGACGGGGCGGGGGTAGCAGGCGTCTGGACCCGCTCCCCTGCCTGCTCTCTGTGCGAGGAGCGGGCGCCCACACCGGGAAACAGGCGGCGAAGCTGGATCGGGAAAGGCGCATCTCGCCTCCCTGTGCTCGCCGGAGGGATCTGCTCTCCCGAGCTCCAAAATTCCCCNATCGTCACCGGGGAGTTTGCAGGAAGGTTTGCAAAAATAAATAAGAAAAAATAAAATAAAAAAGAACAAAAGGCGCCGAAACACACTTGCAGCAGTTGGCGGGAGCCGGGGAAGGAGGTAGCAAGAGGAGCAAACCCTGCTGCAGACCAGCGCTACCGCCGCGCCGAGGCGCGCCCTCCTCCTCCGCCCCAGCCCTGAGCTCCCGCCCCCGCCCCGGCCCCTGTCCCGGGACACCCGATAGCCGTGCCCGGCCCTCACCCCTGGCGACTGGGGCTCCCAAAGTCACGCGTAAGAAGTTTCAGCTCCCTAATCGCTGCCAGCTGACTCTTCAGACACTCCGGTACTTAAGGAATATCTAGGACACACATGGTTAGGAGTGATCAAAGAGGAGATAAGATCAAAGATCACTTTAATTGCGAAAATGAGGTCAAATAAGATTTTCAGATAAACAACTATAGATCTGAGGCTGTTGAAAGCACTATTGTCATTTAATGTAAGCGGTTGAAGTTCAGAAATTACTTGACACTTACATTCACGTGACGCACAGATTTAACATTCCCTTTTACCTACAGGTAGCACAGATTACACAAAAATAAACAGGAAAATATATATGTGTGTATATATATATATATTTGGTCAAGCATTCATTTCAGGCAGCTCGCCGCAGAGGTATGCGGCAGCCGGCCAGTGCCTGGCCCGGCGTCATCCCCCTCCGGCCCGAGAGCAGCCCCGAGTCCCGGCGGCAGCCGGCGACACGGCAGGGAAGGGTGGCAGAGCGGACAGAGGGACTGTGCGGCGAGCAAGGCTGTCCTGCTGTCCTCCTCCATCCCCGGGCCAGGCCGGGAAAGGGAGGAACCCCGGGTTTTCCGGGGCCAAGCAGCTGGGGTTAAAGGGAGAGGGGGTATCCCCAACGTGGAGGGGGGGCTTTGTGGAGCCGCAGCGGGGAGCAGCCAGGCCAGGCTTAGCTCTCTCTGTCCTTGGCCTCGCAGTGACACTCTGCTTCTGGCCGTAGCTTTCAGATTGCGGGAAGGGTCGTGCTTACCCCCGCAGCGGCTGGCCCGGGGGAGGAGGGACCCTGCCCCTTCCCGATCTGCGCTTTCGTCGCCTGCGGCTGCCACCGGCGGCTTCTCTCGGCCCCTCCCCTGGTGCCACGGAGCACATGGCAATGTTTTGGTTGATCGGTTTGGTTCAGTTTGTTGTTGTCTGATTGCGGTTTGTTTGTTGTTTTGTTGTGGTTTTGTTTTGTTTTTCCCGAACAAAATGTGTCGCAGCTGGCTGCCTCCGAAGCAACCGGAACGTCTCCGAAGAAACTTTCTAGCAGCTTAAAAAAAGGAAAAAAAAAA
>VZTM01025442.1:0-76091 GCA_013400555.1 Jacana jacana
CGCTGCTGGCGCCGGCTTTGCTCGGACCAGGGCGGCGGGGTCGGGCAGGGCTGGCTGGTGACCGTTCGACCAGCGAAGTCCGTAACGTTTCGCTGTACGGCTTCAGAGGAGTTTGTTGTGGTCAGGGAGACCTTGTGGCGTGGCTGGGGTGCTCCACCGCCGGCTGGGCCTCAAGAGGTCAGGGTAGAAAAAGTCGAGTGCCCAGAAAATGCTCCCAGGGCCACCAGCCGCTGCTGCCTTCCCATCTCCCACACGGCTGCGGTGCCTGGCTGACTCCCCCAGGCTGGCACCCCCAGTCTCCGCTCACCCCAGAGAGTCACCCTGCCCGACATGAGCCACTCTGTGCCCTCTACGAAAGGGCATTGCTATGCTGCAGAGTACCTCCTCAAAAGCCTTTGGCAGCCGCAGATGTGCCATCCCAGCCCCCAGCATCCCACCGTGAGTGCTAGAGCTGTCCTCACCCAACCCTCTTCCCACACAGGTGTTGCTAATCCCAGTTTGGGGACAATGGCTGTGGCTGACATAAACCACACTCCTCCATTCAGGAGCACACAAAAGGGGTAATAACATCCTGTGGCTATCCCTTGTAGGGACTGCGGAACAGAGGGGACAGAGTACAGGGGAGAGGACTGCCCTCCATGCTGATACTGGTGGCCCAGCAGGGTCAGGTTTAGGGTCAAACATTTTCCCTGCCAGCTGATGATCTGGAAGCCGGTCTAAGCAAGCCAGTGCTGAGGTCCCATTCCTGTGGCAGCTCAGGAAATGGCTCCCTGACAAACACAGGCTTGGTTTTGCAGCATTCCATTCTCTGGAATAGGCATGAGGACCATGGCCACCCTTTCCATCTCCCTGAGGATCCAGGAGTTTGGGCTGGCCAGGCTGTAGCTGTGCATGAAGCACACCATGAATGCCAAGCATTAAAGACTTTATGATGGCTGTGGGTCAGTAGGGTGCAGGTAAAGCCTTGCCATAGATCCACACTGCCCTCCTCTAGCCCCATTGGCCATGAATGCACAGGTCTGGTGGCTTTTTCTACCCTACTCCAGCAAAATAATTGGCACATTGAGGAGAGGAGCAGTGGCTCGCAGCTGGCACAGATCAGCCACAGCTCGCTGGCCCCAGGCGCTTCACTTTGAATTCACTCTTGCTGTCATCTTTTCCTTCCCCCGCTTCCCTCCCAGAGCCGTACAAAGAGAGCTGGCAGAGGCAGCCGCCGGCCCGGCGGGCACCACTCACCTTGCCAAGCTGGGCCCCCTCTGTGCCCCCTCCATGCTGTCCCCTCAGCTGCTTCACCCTCCCATCACCATTGTGTCTGCTCGCCTTTGAAACTGGCAGGAGACATCAGCTATGCTCAGATGATGAAAAGAGAGGGAGAAGCACCTGCTGGCATTTGGGGCTTGGGTTGAGAGCAGTGCTGTGCTGAATACATACACCCTTATTTGGGTGTTTGGGGACAGACCAGTTGGAGAGGGGCTTTTATTCCACTCCTGAAATACTCAGCCAGATCACAGAGTTGGGGTTTGAAGAGAAACCACCCCCGCAGCCTGCACACACACCCCTATTATTTTTAAGCATGTCATGTGCTGAATAGTTAAGTAATTGCTACCTTGCAGTGGGAACTCTGTTAGGAAAGGCTAAATGCAGTAACCGACAGCAGTCTTCTCGCCCCGTTACACTGGTGACAATGTGTTGTCACCTGCATACATCATCACATCTCTAGAAAGCATTTTGGGACCCCAAGAATTTCAGGCGGTAAGACACATTGTAATATCTGTGAGGAGACAGGAGGTCTTGAACATCAGGTGAGAAGTGAAGAGACATTTGTCCAGGACATGGGAACCACCAGAGTGAGGTTAAACTACTCATGCCAGAAGGCCATTGGCAGTTCGCTGGCTTCCAAGCCATGGATCCAAACAGGTGACCAAAACCATGTTTGGATATTCTTCTCTCTCACTTGCTATGACTTTCTCATGGGGTTCATTACTGTATGTATAGAAAGGTGGGGAGATGGGCCGTGCATATTTCGCCTGAAGCAGTAGTGATTATGAGCCCCATATGCTCCAAACCAGCCCAGGGCTGCCCATGAACAGAAAGCTGGTAATGACACAAGGTGCAGCCCAGTGTTGCATCTGTAGCAGGGGGTCTGATGGCAGCACTGGTGCATTCACCTGCCATTGAACCTGAGCTAATAAGCCCCAGGTTTTTTAGCTTGGGCACAACACTGCTCTGACCTTAGGGAGCCCATGCCAGTTCCCAGCCTACCAACCAGGGTACCTCTGAGCTTCTTCCCCCGATTCTGGGACTAGGTAAGCACAGACAGCTCGAGCAACAGGACAGCTACATCATTCAGTCTCCCTCACTTTTTACAGTGCTCACCACAGCTGAAGGCCCAATGGTTCCTCAGCTTTTGCTCCTGGATACAAGAGGGGATGGCCAGGAATGGGTAAGCTAAGGGAGGGCATGGAAGCAGCTATAAATTGCTTTTTCACTGTGACCACTGCAATGCCCAGCCTACCCAACTTTTCTTTTTGTGCATTGTCAGCTTTCAGACTTGCAGAGCATCTTGTAGCTGAATCCACCTCGTGGCTCCACACAGGGTAAACAGGAGGTTTTGGGGAAGCAACCACTACCACTCAGTTCTGTAGTCAGTAGAGCTCTTCTTGGTTCATTTGCTGGATTCTAGGACTGGAGTTACCCAAAAGGGTTTTACCTCTCCCCACTGCCTATAAATGAGCCTGGGATGTATGGTTTCACTGTAGAGTGAGGAGAGAAGAATCCCACCTTGGGAGTCTTGAGGTGCTTAAGTTGTCCCAGAAACCCAGGGCTCTTGGCTAGAGGTCTGTCCTGAGCCCTTGCCTTTGCAGCAGAACTCACTTTCTCACCTAGAGCTGTGCAGGAGCTCGGGCTTCTCCTCCCCTGCCTGAGGGACTCCAAGGCATAGGGGTTTCCACTAATGATATCTGCACAAGGCACACCAGCCCTGGCTGCTGCTGAGCTGGCAGAGGCAGCACTAGCTTGCCTTTAATCCATAACTGTAGTCACAGCTGCTGAGAGATTTGGATTTGACGTCTGGCCTGAGGAGCTGAAGGTCGTCTTCCTGCCTATCCGATGTCAGCCTGCTGGGACAGGGAGGGAACAGAGGGATCTGGGCTTACACATGGGGGGTTCACACAGATGATGACTCTGGGTCATTAAGGGTATTAAGGGCCTGAGGGCCACATCACATAAGCTACTCCATGGAACAAGCCCTGCCTGCCTTGGTGCCAGGAGCCACGTACTGGGAATGCTCCACGGGTTGAGTCCAACTTAATAAATATTAGTTTGCAGGACTATTTGCAGTCCAGTGAAGTGTAAGCCATTTTCTACTAAAGAGCTATTTTTCTAAAATCTGAAGGCAGTGAAATTAGGAACACTCACTTTGCATCAGCAGACATGATACCTCAGCCACCAAGTGAGAAAAAGCCACAAGGAAGTGAGAGGTGCAATGATGAAAGGCCATGAACAGCTGCTGAAAGTGCTCGTGAACCAGGAGTGACTTTACACAAAGAACTAAACCAAAAATAAAGCCCAGTTTGATTAAATGGTTGGACACAGGAAAGCAGGTCACCTTCTGGAAAGCAGCTTATGTAGGTGTGAGGCGATTCAGGCTATTTATGAAGACGGAAAATATGCAACAGCTTGCTGGCTGAAGCACAGGCCACCCCACTCCCAAGTAAGACCACTGTCTTCCAGTGACCCTTTTCATCACCCCTTCAGTCCTTGTGCTTTCGAGCAGTACTAATGTCTCTCTGCCTGGTCTCTGGTTCCAAACCAGAACACACACACAGGCAGGCAAACAATTCCAAAATTGCTGAAATTCGTTCACCTACACAATAGCAATTTCAGAGGTGAAATGCAAAGGTGGTGAACTTTTCTGCTCTCAGTCAAATCACACCTGAGCTCTATTTTTTAAGTAGCATGATGGCCAGAATCACTGATGGAAACTATAAGCATTTGGCAACAGAAAATCAGAACACGTTCAATTTTCTGTCTAACCTCAAATGACTGCTTGGAAATAATACCTGATGATCTCCCCTGAGGGCCCAGGAGTACCTTACAGGTCATTGTAGGAGCTGGAAACCTTCAAATCCCTGTGACCATGTGGGTCAGTTGGTGGCCGGTGCCAGTCCTGCCCATGAAAGCAGGTGGGCTGGAAAAAGAAAGGCCATTCACTAACTCGCTCTGTCACCATGACTTGTGAGAGGTGCGATCTTGTGGCCTGGGTGATTTCTTTGCAAAAATGGCTGGCAGAGAGCCTGGATACACATCCTGGCTCATCTCTGCTGTAATTTGGCCCAAACACTCAAGAGCAAATGAGGGAGGATGCAGCAATACTATGGGGGAAGCTGGAGAGGTTAGAAATATGAGCAGGAAATAAGCAAATGAGACTGCACTCGGGAAAACTGAGGTTAATACATTTGGGGGAAATAATGTGAAGCACTGCTAGAGGAACCCAGAAAGCTGGCACGTCAGTGAGCAGCCACTGCTGCCACATGGGACAGGACAAGCCTGTGTGATTCGGGGCTGCCCACCGAGGTACCCCATCACAGAGTGAGGAGGTGCTGGGGCTGCGGGAGGGCTCTGCACCTGGGCTGTTGCAATCGGTGCTGTGCACCTCAGGCTCCGGGTGATGCAGCCAGGCTGGAGGGCTTTCCAAGAGCACTACCACAGATGAGAGGTGGGAGGGAACGGCTGGATGAGGAAAGCCTGAAAGAATTCAGCATAAACAAGTTTTCCAAATGATGACTAAAGGAGGAGGATATGATAACCCTCTGCAAGTATTCGAAGGCTATAAACACCAAGGGTGGCTCATTTAGGATAAGATTAGATGTAATGGGATGAATTTACAGACAGGAAAAAAATATATTTTATGCAAGGACACAGGTACAAAGTAAAAGGAATTGGTGGAGTTTCCCAAAGCAGAGGTGGAAGTCCCCTCGGTGTGTACAAAACTGCTCTGGATCTGAAAAATAAAGAAGGCCATGAGCAGTCCAGTAAAGGAGAAATGGATGAGGTAATTTCTCTGCTGTCAGGTCTTTTACTGTGAGGCTTGCTTTTCTGTAGAAAAGAAAAACTTATATTCATTGCCTTGTTTAAAATTCCCACCTGAAGCAAGCTGAGTACAAAAGTAGGTGACATGACTCTTTCCCCAGGTTGTGAAGGACATTGCTCATCATAACCTGGAACTTTGCCTGCTTGTACAACAAGGGAGGTGCAAAGTCCTCCTTTATCTGGGCTTTGCTGAGGATGGCCAAGAGGACATAAAAAGGGACAATTAGCTGCAGCCACCTATTACCTGCATCACTGGCAGCATGCCACCAGTGGCAAGGTGATTTCATCAAACACTGCATTCTTTCTGGAAAAGAAATTCAAATTAAGTCAGGGGGATAGTGACAAAATGTTTCTCCTGTCCTGTGCCAGTTGATTACCCTCTGAGAAATGAGGTGAATAGGCTTTGTACATTTTCAGAAAGAACTTCCATGCTGGGGTCAGTGGCATAAAAATTGAGTTTGCAGTCTTGTTCCTGGTCTCAGCAGAGAGCAAGGTCTTGTCTGGATCCCCTTTCACTCATGCAGGGAAAAAGATCCTCATACTGAAGCTTTTCCCAGCAGTGGCTGGACAATTTTAGAGAGGCAGGAGGCACATACACCGCTCTATTGAGAGGTCCATCCTACATGGCCATCAGCCCACCTTGCACTGTGCTGTCAGATGAAGATATCACAGAATCATAGAATCGTATAGGTTGGAAGAGATCCTTGGGATCATCAAGTCCAACCATCAGCCCTACTCTTACAAGTTCTCCCCTACACCATATCCCTCAACACCACATCCAATCTACTCGTAAACACAGTCAGGGATGGTGACTCCACCACCTCCCTGGGCAGCTGATTCCACTGACTGACCACTCTTTCTGTGAAAAACTTTTTCCTAATGTCCAGCCTAAACCTACCCTGCTGCAGCTTGCAGCCATTCCCTCTTGTTATATCACTAATTGCCTGTGAGAAGAGACCAGCACCAACCTCTCTACAATGCCCTTTCAAGCAGTTGTAGAGAGCAATGAGGTCTCCCCTCAGCCTCCTCTTCCTCAAACTAAACAATTCCAACTCCCTCAATCGTTCCTCATAAGCCTTGTTCTCCAGGCCTCTCACCAGTTTCGTTGCCCTCCTCTGTACGTGCCCCCTAGCACTGCAGACCACAGCAGTAGCAGGTCAGCTCTGGGCATTACAGTGAACAAAAAAAAAAACAAAGAAAAGTGAAAAAAAAAGAAAGAAAAATGAGTTTCAGAGAGATTAGAGACTTCCTTCATCTTACAGATGGTGAGGAGCATGAAAGGAGCATAGATCCTTTCACCTCCCACTTGAATGGACACAGAAGTTGAAGTCACACCTCCTGCTTTTCAACATGTCTTGGATGTCTTAGGTCAACATTTGGGTGTCGTTTGTGGCCCTGTGACCACACAGGCAACTCAGGTGCTCATCTTCAGGTGCCCTGAGCTGTACCGCAGTGTGACTCTCCAACAAATGTAGTACAAACTTCCACCATATTTATTTATTTTCCAAATAAAGCCAATGACCGGGCACTCTGGGGTTTAAGTGGAACAAACCTTTTGTTAGGAAAAAAAAAAATTGTGAGACAACTAAACAAATCTAGAAATAAATTTTCGATACAATACGAGTGTTTGTTGGCCAGGTACTCAGTGGCCAGGTTGGAATTGATTCCTGGGACTGCAGCTACAATCAGACCAGGGAAGGGGCGCTCCTGTTCCACCGCTTATTTTTTTCACAGTAGAAGTGAGACACAGTTTTTCACCTCATGTTTTATTCAGCCCCTTCGCAGGCTCTGGCATTTTGAAGGAAAGATTCAAGACTTGGATCCAATCCTATCACCTGCTGATGGCTTTCTCCACTCCAGTCAGTGTAAAGCTAAGCAAAAAAGAGAGGTTTTTTTTCATCTCAGACTCTCTCTTCCTCTCCCACTCTCCTAAATCTGTGTAATCTATAGAGGCCAGGGTATTCAGTGCTGCTCAGAGCCTGTAGCGTGGCTCATTAAAATGTCAGACTCACCACTGCGTCCCAGGGCACTCATTCCTATTGACATCAACGGACAATGAAGTTGGTGGGAGCTGGCGAAGTAGAAAAAGCCCATGACTTTATTTATGATGAGATTAGTGATCAGACTAGCTTTAAATTACGTTAAACTCCTCTCGTGTCATTAAGCAGAGTTTTCAGGCTGTCCAGTCCAACTCAAACACACAATTTCAATAAGTTTTCCCTTCTTGTGTGACTCAGGAAAGAAACGTGTGTCTGACACTCACCCGTGCTCTGGTGACGGGGCCGTGCCAAGGCTTTCATGTCACTGGTGACCGGCAGTACATGAGGAAAATGGATTCTTTTCTGCTGCGTTTCCAGCTTTTATGATGCATCACACAAACAGTTTAATAAATACAGAGTAAAGTGAAAAATAAATCATTCTGAGAGAAGCCTGAGGTGCTCTGAAAGCTGAGCACAAAGCCGTCACTCCGCTTCTCTGGGACAAAACCCTTCCACACCTTATTTTTCAGACTAAAGAATTGAGTTAGCAGCTACCACAGACTCAGTTGTTCTTTATCTAGTTGCATCACAGATCTTTTCCTTGCAAACCTTATCTAAGATATTTCTTAGTAGGAAAATAAAAATGCTCATGGAAATAATGCAGAACATGAAAATTAGCATTAACCAGAACTAAAATTTCAATTTGGAAAACTGAACTATTGGTGTATGTCACATCTTCCTCACATTCAAAAGGATCTCTGTGCTTTCACATTCAGACAAATACATGCCTTTCCTATAGATGGGACTTTTATATCTCCAAATACGTCTAATAATGTTTCCAGTTTAACTCTGGAAGTTATTTTAATGAGCAGTGTCTCTCTTTAATAAACCAATACAGTGAAACCTCATTAAATCTAATTGAAAGGTTTCTCATGTAATAAATCATCATAATATGAGTGTGTAGGTGATTCTCAGCACTGCTAAACACCCACACATGATCTACCCTTCCAGAATATTATTGAGGAATTGTTTTTCCTATGGGTTTTCCCCAAAGAAAAGCAAAGAGTTAATTCTTTTGCTTCAGTTCTCATTTTCTGCTGCACCAGACTGTTCTTAGGGACGCCGAGGGGAGCTGGAAGTGGCTGCGACTTGCTCTGGGTGCGTGTTGCCTGGAGGTTCAGTCCTGGTGCAAGGCAGCGATGGGCAGCTCTGCTGATCCAGCGCGGGCTCAGCACCCGCTCCTCGGGGAATTTTCAAGTAAGTCCTGAAAGGGACCAGTCCCTGTGTGGCACAAGGCATTTAATTAGCATGTTAAATACTCACATGTATGTGTCAAAACAGCGCCAGCTGAGCAGGAAGGCAGTGTAACTCACAGGTTGAAGGAAACAATCATATTTGCAAATTTCCCCACACACACCCCCAAGCCGATTGTTGCCTTTTGAATAGTAGAGGGGAATCTGGTCTTTTGGAAGCAGAACATACATTGAAGTCCCTTATTAAATCAGCTGGCTGAACTGCAACTGCTGGAGGCGATGGTGAGAACTCGCCAGCTTCTTTTGAAAAGGATCCTCTTGTTCTGGGCACAGTTTAGGCTCCACAAGTTTATTGCAGATGCTGAACTCTCCCCCAGAGGGTAGGGGCACACACTTCAACGTACATCATTACACAATTCTGGGACACTGAAAGGCTGCCAGAACAAGTTATCTTGCTCCACCTGGAACCAAGTGAAAAGAAGATTTCTTTCTCTTTGATTCCATGCTGTCTCAGCCAGATGAACTTGGAAACTCAACCTGCCAAATTCACACAGTTTAAGAAGGTTCAGATTAAACCTATGGGACCTTACCATACTTTCCAGAGCTTTCACCTTGCATTCTTCCTCTAGCAATCCCTTCCAGCTCCATCATCCCAAGGGCTTGACACAAAAAGTCCTAAGGAATATGACTCGGTCGCTGTCCTCTAGCTGTCACCTAGCACAAAGCTGGCCCTGTGCACACACACACACACACACACACACATTAATTTCTTGTCTTTGGGCCATCTTCACTGGAGGGCCAAGTAGCAGTGTCCTGTGCAGGCAGCAGAGGGCAAGCGGGTATCTCACCTGGCATTGGTTAGAATCAGGCATGGTCCCACTGCAGCCTCTGTTGCCCTGCAAACAGTTGTACACGGGACATAAAGTGCTCACACTTATTAAAAAAATTTTAAAAAACACACAAAAAAAAAAAACCACAAGCAAAAAAAATCCAAACCCATGAACCCCCAAGTTCTATTTTAGAAATACTCTGTGTTCAGGTGTAAGGAATAGCAGTGACATTCAAACCACAGGGTAAGGAATCGTGAAGTGCTACTCCTGAGGTGAGATCATCGCTGGTTAGAAGCAGCAGGAGTGCAGCCTTGCTGGTAGGTGCTCCAGGGCCCCATGAGAAGGAAATTAATACTCCTTTGGGCATTACATCCTGCCATGCTCCCTTCCGCGTTATTGTGGAGAGGCAGCCCAAAGAAGTGCTTCTGTCAATGGAGAAGATGGCCTTGTAGTGACAGGACAAGGGACAATGGTTTTAAATAGAAAAAGGGTAGGTTTAGACTGGACATAAGGATCAATTTTTTTTTTGTGATGGGTGTGGTGAGGCACTGGAACAGGTTACCCAGAGAAGCTGTGGAGACCCCATCACTGGAAGGGTTCAAGACCAGGCTGGATGGGTCTTTGAGCAGCCTGATCTAGTGGGAGGTGTCTCTGCCCATGGCAAGGGGTTGGAACTAGATGGTCTTCAAGGGTCCCTTTCAACCCAAACCATTCTATTATTCTGAACCACCTGTAGCAGAGTGCCAGTGAGGGGGGAGCTGAGGGTGCTGGGCACATTGCAGGATCAGGCCAGGCATGGAGACAAAACCCTCAAAACCAGCCTTGGCCAGGCATGTTTTGGTCATTGAGTACTGGTCATTTGGACTCAATATGCTTTAAAAACATATTAGATGACAGGGTCCTGGCTGCTGGGAGCTGATGAAAATGAGAAGGCACCTGGGGAAATCTGGGAGCAGCAAGAAAACAGGAGGTTGGAGGCAAAACTGCAATTTTTAAATCCCTTTCTTCTCTAGAATTTCAGAGTCTACTAGGTTTGGCCTAGGCTGACATGAAAGATCTGGTGTGTTTCCTGTGACACATGAAAAACGACATACACACCAGTAACATCAATATTATTATAATATTTTAAAATTGGACTTCACACATAATTTTTACTAAAAATATGTATTTTGAGATTTATAGTTCATCTTAGCCTGGCTTTCCTCATTGAGCGTGACCAGAGTTTTGGGAAGAGTGATGTGATACTGCGTCTCCCAGGCAATGCCCATCGCTGCCCAGAGCTGAGTCAGTAGTGCCAACGTACCACCTGCATCTTTAATAATGTCAAACGGCTTCAAAACACTGACATCTGCTCATGAAGTTTGCACTTTAAGTGATTTCTCAGATACGCAAGTCAACACTCTCTACCTGGAACCTTGCTCGGAAAATGTTTGCCATTTCTATAGCAGGCATTTGCTCACTTAGGAAAAAATGATCCAGAGAAAATAAGGGCTTTGCTGCTCAGCCAGTTCTTACGCACACCGCAAGTGAGCTCCCCCGTCCTCTCTTCTCTCTATGTTGTCATGTTTCTACAAGAGAGAGACGCACCACAGCCGTCAGCCTGCTTCTCCCCTCCCGCAGGAACTCTGCTTCAGTGCTCGTACACCAGCAGATTTTGTTTTATTTTCGCTTGACAACTCTCTAGCAGAACACCAGTAAACCTGGGAGGTTTTTTTTTCACTATTTAACTAGGGATACTTGTTGCACAGTAATGTATCAAATCTCGTAAGGGGATTTCAATTTTCAACCAAATATCAAAATCCCTGGCAGAAGTTCAGTATTTCTTAGAATTTAAGCAGGCCTTTTTAAAGCCTGACTGTATTTTATAATGTCTCATCTTTTTTTTCAATAGCTTTGTGTACATACTGTGGGGATTGGGCCATATAATCACATAAAGACTTGGACAAAATCCAGTCCAGATCAGCTGCTCTTACAGGAACAAATCAAACAGGGCTGATTTCCCACCCCCCTCCCCTTCTCTCAAAACAAGAAACAGGGCTGGAGCTGCATGGGCTGCCAGCAGGTTGGAGATTAACCCCAGCATGCTGATCCACGATCAGGTTCATCTTTTACCACCAAGCATATTGGCCAAGAAGGGTGTGCATGCTGCAGCCGTGCACACACAACACACACACACACACACAGAGGAGGCAAAGCAGTATGATGTCTGTGCACGGCCATATACAAAAAAAACCCAAAACACCACCACCCAAGCCTGCCCCATACACCAACTGTATGTGTTGGTGGGGCTGTTTGATGCTAAGGTGGTTGTAAAGCCAGGCCATGGTCAGTGCTCTGCTCGCTCAGCAGCTCCAGGTGTATTCAGCATGTTGCCGAATCAAGCCCCCTCTGCGCTTAAGTACATCCAGCACCAGAACCAGCAACCCCAGTGCAGATCTGAGGGGGAGCTCCTGTGCCTGCTCTCCCCACCAGGGCTTTCCCAGCTCTGCTTCAACCCCCATACATGGTCCAAACACATATTTCTTCCTTATAAAACCACAGAACAAGACATTTGGCTTCTGTTACCAGAGGCCCAGGGTATAATTAATCCACACTATCTTGCATATTTAATTACATCTCCACTCAAGTATCTGAATCTTTCACAATCCCAATACTTTTAAGATGCACGAAAAATATTACAGTCCTGTTTTTACAGGGAGGGAGGCTGTGGCACAGAGACTCAGAGTAAGTAGGGCAAACTTCAGAGAAAACCTGGAGCACAACTAAGAACAGAACCCAGATGTACCCAGGGCTCATGCTTTGCGTTAAATACAGCACTAGGATCTGTCTCCTTCATGATGCCAGTATAATGGTATTTCCTCTCCTGGAATGGTGTGTTCGGCTTTGGCCAGCGCCTCTCTCTCTCTCTCTTGAAAAGTCATAGGGAGAGAAGGAGAAAAAGGCCAGAGAAGCACAACCAAAACAATTCTCGTTGTGCAGAGGACCTCCATACAAGGCGAGGAAAGCACACAGGAGTGTGTGGAGGACTGCAAGGTGCTCTGTGCCTGGGAGAGCCATGGGCAGACTGGCAAGTCAGCAGTTTGGGGCTGGGCTTCAGCCAGCAGCAGGTTACCAGGGCTCGGTGTCAAGGAATTCAGGCTTAGCCTGGGAGCTGCTTCTATTTTCCCCCACATCCTTGAATAAGCCATTTAACACTTTGTTGTTTATTTAACCCAAGGCATTATCTGCTCCCCAAGGCCTCCTTAGACACCTTGCAGGCAGGTATTTTGTGCACAGTACACACATCATGACAAGTATGCCCATGGTACTGTGCTCTACTTTGCAGGTGACACAAAGTAGAATGGGAGTGTTGATCTGCTTGAGGGTAGGAAGGTTCTACAGAGGGATCTGGACAGGCTGGATCAATGTGAAGTTCAGGAAGGCCAAGTGCGGCATCCTGCACTTAGGTCACAACAACCCCATGCAGTGCTACAGGGCTACAGGCTTGGGCAAGAGTGGCTGGAAAGGTGCCTGGTGGTGTTGGTCGACAGCCAGCTGAACGTGAACAAGCAGTGGGCCCAGGTGGCCTCAAAGATCAATAGCACCCTGGCTTGTATCAAAAACAGTGTGGGCAGCAGGACTAGGGAAGTGATGGTCCCCCTGTACTCAGCACTGGGGAGGCCTCACCTCAAATACTGTGTTCAGTTTTGGGACCCTCACTACAAGAAAGACATTGAAGTGCTGGAGCGTGTCCAGAGAAGGGCAAAGAAGCTGGTGAATGGTCTGAAGAACAAATCTTATGAGGAGCAGCTGAGGGAGCTGGGGTTGTTCAGCCTGGAGGAAAGGAAGCTGAGGGGAGACCTTATAGCTCTCTGCAGCTACCTGAGAGGAGATTGTAATGAGGTAGGGGTTGGTCTCCCAAGTAACAAGCAATAGGACAAGAGGAAATGGCCTCAATTTGCACCAGGGGAGGTTTAGATTGGGTATCGGGAAAAATTTCTTCACTGAAAGGGTCAACAGGCATTTTAAGAGGCTGCCGAGGGAAGTGGTTGAGTCACCATCCCTAGAGGTATTTAAAAGGTGTGTAGATGTGGTGCTGAGGGACGTGGTTTAATGGTGGATTTGGCAGTGCTAGGTTTATGGTTGAACTCAATGATCTCAAGGGTCTTTTCCAACATAAATGATTCTATGATTCTGTGATGAATGTGCTGTGAAGTCCTACCTTAGTGCTGTGTGCAATGTTCCCAGCAGAGGTAAGCCCTTAGTCAAGAGGAGCAAAGCTCAACTTCACCATAACCAAAGATCCTCAGATACACAGCAGTAATAGTCTTTTGTCAAAACTTTATTGTTCCAGCATGATCTGTCTCAAGGACGCCCACAGTTAACTATGCAGTGGTTAAACAACATTTACCCCAAGGAAAAACTAAGAAACCTTCAAAGACTTGAAAAATAGACAAGAAAATAAGTTAATGGAGCCAAAATAGACTCTTCAATGTGTTAGGGGAACACTGCTCAGAAGGATTTGAAAAAGATTTTATTTCTTTAACAGAGCTTTTGACACTGTATAACTACTTTGAGGAACTCTTCCAGTTTATCCTTGCAACTACAAAAAGGGCATCTCGTTTAACAAAAATCTTCATTTTCAGAAAGCCACATGGCTTGATATTAGAGTTGGGAAGATGCACAGTTTTACTGAGGACGCTGTTTTTGACTTCAGGCCTGTGTAAGAGTCACTAAAACACAAACACATTGCATGCTGTGCTGTACAGTAGCTGAGCAAGGCTCACAACCCAGGCTTGGAGGACAAAGACTAACAAAGTAGTGTGAAGAATTCGATGGGCGTCCTCGCCCAAACTGGCTGCAGCATTGCAACCTCCAGCCAGCAGTGACCCTGTGGACGGAGAAGCAGGTACCAAGCTGCCTATGCCACAATGTGCCTGACACCCCCCTCTTCCTCCTGCTTTCTTCCACTGTCTTCAGCCACACAAGGAACTCAATGAAGCAGCTATGCCTGATGTCTCAATGGAGGCTGTGCCATGTCCCATGTCAGACAGATCAGGGTAGAACTGTGGGACTGTGAAAAGACAGCCTTGATCTAGTAGGTGCCTCTATCTGTACCTGACAGGTCATCAGCAATATCAAGCTACCCAGGATCATACCCAGCATCCCTAGTGGGTCAAACCAGACGCTGCCATGCCATCAGCATTTTTGCTTGCTCAGGCATGGCTGCCTGTGCCAGTTTTGCCAGACTGCCAAGCAGAGCAGTTGGACCACGAATGAGGACAAAAATTAAGTTCTCCATGAATTTTGCTCCCCAAAGGAGTGGCTCTTCAGGATGTTCATCCCAAACACAGACTGGGAGTGTGGTCCCCAAGGTTCCAGATACTTTTTCTAGGCCTCTGTTTAGTGTTCCTGTGCCACTCCATGAAGGTTTAATGAACCTGGCAGTGGGGAAAGTCATTAGACAAGGTAGGATGGATGCCATAAGTGCAAAGCCATAGGAGAGAGGTGGTTCAGCCCTCCATCAGCAGAGCAGCTCAGGGCTGTCAGCACCTGCTTCTGCATTTGGAGATGAGGGAGGCCGGGAGAGCCCAGAGCTGCATCAGAGCCCAGGGCTGTTTCAGCTCTTTCATCCCCAAATCCCCAGGCCCCAAAGACATCCTATCTTCCACCACATCCAGATTATTTATTGCCTCTGGACACCTAGATGACCTTGCCTTCCTGACGCCATGTCTTTTGACTTGTACCTTTGTCTCCAGGAAGTCCTGTTTTCCATCTAGGCATACACAGTGGCCTTAGCAATTTGTTCTTTGTAAAGCCAAGGGGCCTCTGTGAGAAAGCATCTTTTCCCACATCTGCAGGTCTCGTACTCACTTTGAAATCCGAGATGTACTTATGGTTCTGCTCCATTGCTTTGTGCACGTTAATGTGAGTGTGGGATTTCCATGCAACTTGAGACAGAGATTTCCTTTGGTAACTGCATCCATGATCTGCCTGAACTCTATAGCTTAGGGATCCCTTGGCAGTCTCAGTCACCCATTTTCAGTTTGCACAGGTCTCTCCTCTACCATTTATCCTCTTGCACTCACAGGGAACTTCCTATAAACATTTGCCAATTATCTCTAAACCTGTGTTCTGCATGACACCTATGAAAAGATTTCTGAAGAGCAGTGTTTTCTATTTATGACACTAATTCTGTCTCCCTGTTCCCTCAGACCCGAGCCTGCCTATACTGTAAACTGCCAGGGCAGGACCAGCACTTGTCCTTTCTGTGGCACAAGGGGAAGGTAGTCCAGGATGAGCGATACTCAGTCATACAATAATAAAAGTAGTAAACAAATAATCAGACTAATACAGGGGAAACTACTTAATGGAACTGTGGTAGGAGAGAACAAGCAATTCCTCTAAAAAGCAAGTTATTCCAAATACTGTCTTCCTTCACCCAAATCAAGCTATCAGAATCTATTCTGCTTTGATTGACCACGTTTGCCATCTTCAGAGCGTACTTTCCTACTAACTCTTCAACTTCTGATATTCTCCACTTTGAGAGCCCACAAACATAAGTCAATTAGAAATAAAATTTAATTTACAACATCAAAAACAGTCACATTTGGAAACAGTCTAATTCCCTGATGCTCAAAAGCACATCACATTACAATTTATCAACCATCACATTTTTAATGATGTCAGACATTTGTCATAAAATCACCATTAAACTGGTATCTAATGGCTTCTAATAAATGTCAACATGAACTTGCAGATGCCTATTTGAAATATATTAGAAGCCATTAAACAGCAATTAAAAGGAAGTTTCACAAATAATATTTTATATTAAGATACGTCGCAGAGCTGTGCAAGAAAGGGACAGTGACGTTTTGAGGGACCTCTGAAAATGCTCCCTTGTGCCACATATTTCTGCACCAACAGACTGTGTACCTCCCCAGAGAGCAGCCCACGCTTTCAGGACATCCAGGGCCCTCCCTGCTGGATGAGGCCCTGGCAGCTTGGGGCATGGATGCTTTCAGTCACTGTTTTAAGGACCAGCATGGATGCAATGTGGGGTAATGTCATTATCCCCTCTCTCCATCATCTTCTGCTCCAGAGGCAGAAACGTGTTGGAGACCCTTCACCAGTGTTGCTCTCCAGGCTGCAGGGAGGTGCTGGGGCAGGCATGGATGTGGCGTGCGAGTGGGGAGACACCAGTGTGGAGAGAGCTAAATGGGCAGTGACATCTGCTGGCATGTGGAGGGTTCAGGCACCTCCAAGGGAGGTGAATAAGGTTTGGGGGAGGATTAGTGGAGAAGGGGAAATTAACAGCCATTCTTCCTCTGCAAGTATGAGGTGAGTGAGAAAGAGGGTTAAAAAGATACGCAGAGGGGCAGCCTGAGGGCACCAGTACCGAAGTTTGCAGTCTACCTGAATTTTGAAACCTTGAAGTGTACACAATTTACTACTGACTTACAAGAAAGAGCTCACACCACTGGCACTACCCATGATACCATTTTTTTCTCCAGTCTGCATATCAACAAACTTCACCCGGTGTGGTGGGGGCAGTCTGGTAGGAGTATATCCTGGGGTCTCTCAGGAAGGCACTGATGATCACCTTTGCTTTCTGGCTCACAGCTCTCCAGAAGCAGATGCACATTGAAAGGCACCAATGGTCCATGTGATGTCCATGTGTCCATGCTCCTTCTGTTCTGGAGCTGTGGTTTACAAGATGCATCTTATGTATATGTTAAGTACATGTATATAAGGTTTATATAAAATGTACAGCTTGTTAAAAATACGCCCAGGTATGACGCACAAAGTTTACTTTCACCTGCTATAGAATCCTAAAATCATTTAGGTTGGAAAAGACCTTTAAGATCATGGAGTCCAACCATTAACCTAACACTGCCTGTGTTAACCTACCACTAAACCATGTCCCTATGCCTTGAAAATGAGTGACAGACACATAACTTTAAACATTAACGAGAATTTCACAGTATTCGCATGCCTGTATCAGTCCAACCAAAGCTTAGAAATAGTTAAAAAGAAGAACTTAATGGCAGATTCTTCCCTCCCAATGTCAGGTTTTCTTTAAAAAGCACCTTTTTTTGCCTCCTCACTCTTTTTTTTTTTTTCCACATTAGCCCTCACAAACAGGAGGGAGGGATGAGACGAGATGTGACCATTAATCCTGCTGGGGCTCAGGCCAGTGCAGTGAGAATTAGGTAAGCAGGAGGCTGTGGAGCCCGATGAGGACAGCACGTTCTGGAATGGTCAGGAGAGCAAGCAACAAACCAGCGCCTTGCACGAGTAGGTATCAGCAGCCAGTAATAGATCCATTGTGTCAGTACACAAATATGTTGTTATGCTCCACCTTCCCTCCTATTTGTTTCTTACAATACTATGGCTACTTTCCTCTCTCTCATTTATGTAGCCGAGAAATGGTCCTGACTCAGAAAAGCAAGAAAAAAATGCTATCCCCCCCACCCTCCCCATTGCTCACACTGTAAAGGACCTGTTTATACAACTGTGGAAGAGGGTGTGTATTTGCATATTAAATGGGATCAAGAAAATATGTAACATATGTTGCAAACAGAACTAATGTCTAAACACACATGTAAACCTGGGCTAACGGGTCCTGCCAAAATATTTTAACCATCTGTTTTTACTTAGCTGTTTTTGAACAAATTATGTTTATTATGTTAATTTATTTTACTGTCAACAACACCAAATGACAGAGTTGCCGCTAAACAACATCATTATATATCACATTCTGGCATAATACCAGCAGGTTTTTTTAATGCGTCAGGAATAAATGCATACTAAAATGTCAATTTGTTTAAAATCTAGTTCAGGATGGTAAATACATCTGCACAAATTCATCATGTTCCAAGAGACACCGTTTGCATGGAGACTACTTAAAGGTAGGTGCTTCGGCAGAACTTGGAGAAAGGCGGGAGCGGGGCGGTTCTGCCTGGACTCCTGGCTCCGGCTTTGAGGTTGATCCCAAGAGGAGGGGAAAAGAGGGAGCGAAGGGGAGCCTAATTCACATTTTAAGAAGTTGTGATTAAACTTCCCGTGAGTGTATCTTCATTTGCAGCATCCAGGAAATCTCCCTTAGAGCAAGAAAAACTGAAAGTGAGATCAAACGTGAAATAATGTTGATCTTCATCCCAGGCCCACAGCATCCCCATCCCCAGCATTCACTGTTTGTGTCTGGGCAGGAGTCTCTGCCCTCAGGCTCTGCCCCTGGGCTTATGCAGGGCAGGGGCGCTCAGTGGCACAAGTCCATGTCCAGGATATGGGGACAGTGAGGGATCCTCTGGAGGCCCCAACATCCCCTCCCAGCAAATAAGTTGCATGGTATCTTCTGGATCAGCTCCTCTCTCTTGCTCAAAGAATTCTCTGCTTGTTTCTCAAAAGCAAATCTTTGTTTCAGCAGCACTTTTTTGCTGATACCCCTAAGAAGAAAGATCTCCTCTCTGGAAGGGGAGGGTCCATCAGTGGCTTCCTTGCCTCTCTGGCTGCCTCCACTGTCCACAAGCACTGCCCAGGCAAAATCATTCTTCTTCCCATTTCCAAAGTCAGTATCTGTTCTCTTAAATCAGTCTGCTTCCCCTAGTCCTGTTCCCATGTTGATAGTTGCTCACACCTTCCCTAACTAAAACAACTTTTTCTGCAAATAAGGGGTGCTAAACCCTATCTTCTTCTCCCATGCAGGCAGTGTGATCTTCTCCTCTGAACACATTTCCCTTCCAGTACTATTCATGGGATGGTGTAGGCTGCTTTTGTTGCCAGGTAGTAGAATCTGGGCAGAGTTGGACAGGCTATGGCTTTACAAAACCCTGGTGGTTTTAGTTGGACCTCAGTAAGAGAAGAGGAGAAGGATGAATGAGCCTGAAGTTTTCAGAAATGCTGAAGAACCAGAGTGGAACAAGATGAAAGTGGAGTAAGTGAAAAAGCCCCAAATGAGACCACAGGCGCAAGGAGTGATCTCTGCCTGTCGTGAACCACTGCACTTCGAACAGGTTGCTCTGGGAACTGAAGGAACTTGTGGCATATAAGCCAGTGACAATGTGATGTATTACAGGATATAGTACAACATAAAATATAATCAGACCACAGTCCTGCACAGACCCATGCGTATACATAATGGTGCACGAATGGTCCTGCTGAGGCCCAAGGAATTACTCCAGCACAGAAGGATGAACACATGCACAAAACCATGCAGAGCCAGAGGCCAGGATAGGTATGGTCAAGAAGGAACTCTTCCGTCCTGAGAAATTCTAATATGGAGTAACACTGCCTCTGATATTGAATCAATTAGTTGAGAAGCAACCAGTAAGGAAATACAGTATTGCTTTCTGGGGATTAAGGAACAGGCATCTTAGGACAAGAATTTAAGACAAGGAGCAGGCTTCTTTTGATTAACCTCAGCCTTTTGAGAAGTATAGCAAAGAAATACTGTGCACATAAATATTTTGATATCTCGCTAACAAATATTATAAGCCATGCCACCTTTGTTTAAACGCCCTTCCCCGTCATGACACAGGGTGTTCATGCAGGGTGGTAAAGGAATCATTGTTTATAGGGTCCACTATAGCACTAGACAATTTGTCAAGTGCAGCACCATGTGAGAGGCAAAGCCATGCAGTGCAAAGCCTGGTGGGAATCCCCCCTCCCCTCTCTAAATTCTGGTTTTATGAAGAGAAAGGTTACATGGTTTATATTTCAGGAGTTGAAGTCCTGAGAAAATAAACCTCAGTCCAAGTACTTGCCCAGCATACAACAGATATGCCATAAAATGTATGGGCTGATTTCACGCATATGGCTGCTCATTTTACAAGGGGATGATTAAGATAGTCATGGTTGTGTTGGCTTTTAGTCCACAAATGCCTCAGCTGTTCTGGATTCATTTAAAATCATAATGTACCTCTGTGTGCAGAAAGCGAGCAGCCAGTACTCCTCTGCTCTCGCTGTCCTGCAAATCCAGCCCTTTGCTTTTGACGGTGTTTCCAACACGGTTCATTAGTTGCTATTGACTCACGCAGTCCATCTCTTTCTTCTTGCAGCCTGCCATCTCCCTCTCCTCTGGCACCAAAGAGACCATGGCGTGGGCAGGGCTGCCTTTGGGAAGAGATGAATTTTTATTGCAGTTTGCTGGCTTCCACCCCCCTTCCTGCTGCCTTTCTTGCTCTTTGATATCTCCCGACCGGCATTTCGCAGCCTGCCTCCCAGGGGATGCCAGCCTGCCCTTCCTCCCCAGCCTTCCAGTCAGAACACACTGAGATGCTCTCCTGGCACTTTCGGAAGAGTAATTTGCTGAGGAGAAATGTTACCTGTGGGAGTGCAGTTCAAAAATGCTCTTTCCTCCCCAAGACTAAAACTTCAGCATTTGCATCCCCAGCTCCAAAGAGAAATGTGCCTGGCCTCCACTGGGAGAACTAGCCTTTCACCCCTGAGAATGCAGGAGGCTTTTGCGGTGCGGTCTGCGTGGTACATCATGCGGTGTTAGTCCTGCAGTACCCCATCCCCTCCCCCAGGAGAGTAATTAAAATGGCAGGCTGTGACTCAAGAAACATAACCACCTTTTTCCATTTTAATCTGATTTGGCCATCTCAGGCTTTTCATGCACACTGCATTTGATACTTCCTGCTTCAGAGGTTTTTCTTGCTGCAGCTGCCCAGCATCCCTTCCCCTCACCCTCCTCCACATCTTTTCCTGCACTTGGTTTGTCTCTTCACTGTAAGAGGGAAAGGCATTTATTGTTTCATTCACATTAAGCGATTATCGTGTAACAGAAATAAACTGCTTGTACCTATACGATCATAGGTTGCTCTGCAGAACAGCAGAGGCAGAGGTTCGCAATGTTTTCCTCTGAAGCAATCTTTGTTCTTAAAAAAACCCCAAAACACAACAAAACAAACCCTAAAACCCGTAAGTCAGTATCTTCCCGCAACTGCAGCTGATTTCCTGTGTAAACTAAAACCATGTGATATTCCACAAATGCTTCCAGCTCTAAATTACAGGAAATGAAAACCATCATGGAAAAGGAAAGCTTTGGACTAAATTCCCAGATCAGATATCATTATAACTCCATTTCAGTCTGATTACAATTTGGATGCTTTCTAACATACCTGTTAGTAATTAAAGGAGCTGATAACAGCTGATAGAGCACAATGTCACCCGAGGCCCTGCTGCAGGACAGAGACGTCTTCCACACCCAGGGCAGTGCCTCAGAGGTGCCGCAGCTGAAACCGTGAGCTGAGGTTGATCAAGGGAAGTATTTTTATGTAGCCTTTGTGAAGGTCAGGCTCTGAACTATTAACTGTATTGAATTGCATGTACCGTACACAGTCACGGTTTGCAATTAGCTGGCCACACACCCACAATCTGAACATGTTCACGCTGTTTTACCATCAAGGGACTAATGGCCACGCAGCTCTTCATTGCTCGGTAACATGGGGTTTGCAATAGGAAAGAAAGAGTTGTGCAAGGGAATATGAGCCAGTGCTGGTACAGTACATAAACACTACAAGAACATAGGAAAAGAGAGGAGCTGATCTCAGCCCATCCCACCAGAATTCGGAATAAATGCTTGGTCTTTCGTCAGTGGTGCTGCGTACTGCTACTTAGAACCTGAGGGCTGCTCTAATTCCATGGAAAGCTGTAGGAGAGATTGAAGCCATGTTTGCATTCTACTGTGATATGCACCGTGAATGTGCAGGACATCTCCATGTTTCCCCATTAGTCCCTTGACAGAGAGCACTCACAGCCCCTCATAACTGGGATGAAGGTGGTGCATAGTTAACAGCCCTTCACCTTTCAGGTGGATTCTCTGTAGCTCTGACTGCTGGCAAGTCAAGTGGCCAAGCTGAGATTTATGGACACTTGTCCCAGTGTTCTCATCCCGTAAATGACTGCAGAAAGGGGATTTTCATTCCTGTGACCAGTGTGTTCTCTTCATTTCTGCAGAGTATCTGTGTCCTTCAAGGCACTAAATCAGCCTGGCACTGCTAAGAAATAGGGACTTCAATTAAACAAATTAATTGCAATGCTCTTATGCAATTTGTAAATTGATATGCTAGATTTTTTAGTTTGTTCAGCCAAATTCATGATAATTTTCCCTTTGAACTGATGCAGTAGATAATTATCAAACTGAAAAGAAGTTGAGGCAAAGTACTTGTTTTAAGGACAGTTCGTGGGTGCACTGTCATTCATTTCTTACTTCAAATGTCACAGGAGTGAAGCATCACTCTTACTATGGGAGGAAGTCTTGCTGGGTGTCAGACTGATGCCTGTACACCACAGTCACCCTTTCCAATGTTTTAACCATTGCTGTCACTTTTTCACACATTTGGGGTAGTACCTGCCTCTTCTGAATGTTAAAGTCTCAGCTGTCCTGTTCCTGGTATTATGAAAGCATTTCTATAAACAAAAGTATTTCAGCCATCAATATATCAATCACATTTCAGCCTGCATTGATTTCTGTCTTGTTACCAGAATGAGGCAGATGCTCCAGTGGGGCTGAGGGTCACACATCTGATGCCAAAGGAACTAAGAGAATTTGCACAAATGGAGGGCTTCAGCCAATACTTGTTATAAGCTGTTCTTGCTGAACGTCCCAAATGAGAGGCTTCAGTCCAGCAAAATCATTAAAGTGAACAGCTCTGCCTTGTTCCCTACCCAGCAGACATTTCTGTTAGGGTAGGTCATTAGTTATTCCTGAGGTTGTTAGGTTATCGCATTGAATCTTAATCCATCTAATTCATCCCAGCACACTCCCATTTGCTTCTAGTGCTTGCCTTTTAAAATACCATTAAATCATGTCAAAGGCCTTCTCTGCACCTGCCAAGAAAGCTGCATGCATCCTCCCATTCTCTTTGCCAGGTGAATTCTATTTAGTATATTCCTGGAGAAGACAGCTCATTGCAAATCCTATTTCTCCTTCTCATATTTCTCCTTCCCAAGCACACTTCCTCACGTGCGCTGGGGGGGTTTAACTTTAAGATACCCAGCTCAGCCTGGGCTCAAGTCACTCAGCGCTGTCCTGAACAGATGCTGGTGGGCTTCCATTGCCTTGAGCTAGCCTGGATGTCCCACTTTCTCTTGCTGAGATAAGAAGTTAGCAGGGGGAAGAAAGAGGAAACTATTTGCCTTTGATAGTCTAATGCAAAATAAAGAAATCCCAAGAAAACCTTCCCTTCTTGTGCATAGACCCCTTCGGTTAAAAATTCTTAGCAGGGTTCTAAAAATAGAGAAACTCTGCTGGGATCGGTCCACAGCTTTAAATCAAACATATAAATCAGTAAAGAAATGAAATTCTCAGTCTTAGATAGCTTGTAGTGAACTAGACCAAGGCTTTTACAGAACAAAGAAACCTAAAAAACCCCTAATCTCTCTTTGAAGGAAAAAAGTCTCTGATCACTCCACCTGCCACTTCTCTCTGTGCCAAGAAAAACTCAAGTATACACCAAAAATACTAAAGGAGAGTTGAGTGTTGCATTAAATTTATGTACCACTAGAGACCAGGGTTGAATGTGCTGACTGAACTTATTCTGATAACTTAGATGGGAAAAATCTATACTGAAAATCACCTTACTTAGGTTGGTTTAACAAGAACTATTTAACCAAGAAAGAAAAAACCCTAAGTGTTGGTCACTTGCTTTCACACCCAAGAAGAAAGAAATACACACGGCCAGAACCTGGTATTTTTTTCTAGCTGTGAAGTACAACAGAAGAGGTAGGGGAGTAGTTTGTTAGACCAGGTACAGGATTTTCCACTGAAAACAAGCAGAATTTTCAGAGAGCTTGTGTTTGTGCATGTGTCATTGATTAAACTTTTACAATTGGTCCAAGATTTGAAGGCACACAGGATGTATTGGGGTTGGGCTGATATTGCTAATGTAGTCATCATGGTGAACCTTGGGGAGTGCATTGGACCTTCTATTTCAGAGTCCACATCGTCAGGACAGAGTTCCATGCTTTTGGGCCATGCTGTGCCTATTATCTTCTGGTAAATGCTTGCAGTCTCTCACCTTATGGATAGACTTATACTGTGGATCTTGGTTTGGGAGAGTGGGCAAGGGACCCGGGCTGGAGATGGATGAAGTACACAAATTCAGGGAGTAAAAGGGTTGCTGCAGCTGCATTCATTGCCAGGGCAAGTCACCTCCACAAAATTACAGTAGCTGAGGAGACCAGAACTCTAATCTCACACAGCCAGGCCTTCTTCTTATGCTTCGTTCAGTGAGACCCATGTGTGAAGGTCTGGTCTGACCTGCACACGGGGATGCAGAATTAGGCAGCACCCTTGGGAGGACATGGGAAATGTGGGGAAGGGGGAGGGAGAAGGGGTAAAGCTGGAGAGGGGCCCTGGGAAGGCTCAGCACCAAAGATGGGCAAACCTGCTTTAACTAAAAGTGTAGGACTTAAAAAACTTGCTGGGAAGGCAGAGTGTCTGAGGGTATCCTTTGCTGCAGGCATGGTCTGTAGCAGCTTGTTTGATGCCTGTGCCTACCCAGGGGTCTCTGCTGAAACTGCCAGGGAGGTTTCCAATTAGCACCAATTGAGGCAAGTTATTTTGGGGTTTTAATCGGGCAGACACACCTCCCCGGGGAAGCAGCAAGAGACCACCCGCTCTCATTGCGTAAGCCACCAAAAAAACATTAAACTTACAGTAACCGTTCTCAATCACTACCAACCCACTCTAGATTTGAACCATCCACTGAAAGGGGAAAGGTTAATGTGAGCTATTTTTTTTAATCATTGCTGAAACATTAGGAAGAAGCTCTGTTAACCTTTTGGGGACTGCTCGCTCACTGCCTGGTGTTCATTTGGCTGATCGTACAGGCTACAACCATGATAGGGTAGGTTTCCCAAGAGAGCAAATAAAATCCAAGAGGTACATTTTTCTTCTCAGCACTTGCCTGCTGTAACGCTGAACCCTTCATTAAAAATGTGATAAGCCATGCAATATATTTTCCTGTATATTATAGACTTTAATCTTTAATGTTAATGACAGAAATGTTACCGTTAGCAGGACTGCATTTTGCTCCACACTTTAGACATTCTTTTCTAACCACGTTTTCCTGTCCTCTTTCAGGCAGATGGTAGCTATTTCAGCTTGAATTCCTTTTTATATTAACATAAAGAGAATTGGAAAAAACAAACTAAGCTATAACTAAAATAGAAGAACTTACAGCAGCGAAATGTCAAACACTTTTTTCCTAGCCATGACCACCCTTTGACTTCACTGTTACTAGGTGTGTGTCTTGAAACTGAAGTCAGTTTTGTAAATACTGCTGATGAAGAGGAATCAATCCACCTCAATCCCCAAGTCATGCTGACATGACTTGTGCACAAATCTTAGAGGACAAATTATTGGCTGATCAATAGGAAAATTCATGTGTTTATGAAGCATGTAAAAGCCATGTTGGAAAGTAGAGCTTGTTCCAACAATTAATAAGGTGGCTTGTAAATAAGGAATTCCTGAAGTCTAATCCCATCTACATACTTCTCTGTGTCCTTTACACAAGTCTTTGCAGCCTTCTTTGTGGCTTTGACCTTTGTAGCTGTTAAATGCAGATAGTGTCACTGATGCCTGCATGTCACACCAGTTTTGCAAGGCGTCATTTCTACTTACAAGGTTAGCATCACATTTCAAATACAATTTTCAGCCAACACCCAAAAATTCTATGGGATTAACCACCACACTCCTCAAGGCAGGAAAGTAGTCATGAAGAAATACATCAAACCTGAGCTGAGGACTGTGGGGTGGGTGCACAAGGAACATCTCTCTTCTTTATCTGCAGGGTGCCAAGCATATCAGCGTCCAGTCTGTTGCCATTGCTATGTGCAGAGGGACATGGGAGGAATAAGGAAATATTTCAGTCCTCACCTGGATCCAGAGAGGGTTTCCTTTAAAAATCATCTTTCAAGCTCAAGGCTTGGGGGTGTGCGATACCCTCTAACCACCTCAAGACCCATCCTGAAGGCTGTTCCTTGATCCTTGGTGGTGGCTGAGAGGTACCAGGGGAACCAAGGTGTGTACTGGCCAGGAGACACCTTTGTACTTAAAAGGCCAGTCTGGGAGATGGCCAGGGAACAGTGATCTACATGACAGGCAATGATCCTGGTGGACAACAGGATGACCATGAGCCAGCAATATTCCCCTGTGGCCAAGAAGGCCAGTGGCATCCTGGGGTTCCTCAAAAAGAGTATGACCAGCAGGTCGAGGGAGGTTATCATCCCCCTCTAATCTGCCCTGGAGAGGCCCCATCTGGAGTACTGTGTCTAGTTCTAGGCTCCCCAGTTCAGGAAGGACAAGGAACTGCTGGAGAGGGTACAGCAAAGGACCACAAAGGTGATTAGAGGCCTGGAGCATCTCTCTTAGGAGGAAGGATTAAGGGACTTGTGTCTTTTTAGTCTGGAGAAGAGAAGGCTGAGGGGGTATCTGATCAATACCTATAAATACTTAAAGGGTAGGTGTCAAGAGGAAAGGGCCAGTCTTTTTTCAGTGATGCCTAGTGAGAGGACAAGAGGAAATGGGCACAAACTTGTACATAAGAAGTTCTGTCTAAACAAGAGGAGGAACTTCTTCACTTTGAGGGTGGCAGAGCAATGGAATAGTCTGCCCAGAATGGTGGGTGGAGTGTCTGTCTCTGGAGACATTCAGAACCTGCTTGGACAAGTTCCTGTGCAACTCGCTCTGGGAGGATCTGCTTTGGCAGCAGGGTTGGACTAGACAATCTCCAGAGGTCCCTTCCAACCCCATATTGTTATGTCATTCTGTGTTCTTCACAGGCCATGAGATTCCTGGAGGTACCAGAGCAGGGACTAATTTTAAGGAAGATGGAAGTTTGGGTACTATGGCCTCCAGTAACTTCTGTTCCTTCATCAAGGTTAAGGAAAGGGATGGGGCATCCACACTAATGACAGACATTAGTGACACTATTGCAGGCAAGGACAAGTGATAAACTGCTGATAGAGGAGAATAGGGGAAAGAGTCTGCTCCTGCCAGTGGCCCCGCTTTCCTTTTCTTCTCTGGGCTAGTGGTGTGAGGCATCTGTCCTCATGATGCTGACCTGCAGGTGGAGAGCAAGCACAGTTCCTCCTGCTTTGAATCATCTTTTAATCCTGTTGGCAGGCATGGGCTGTAGATATTATCCTGGAAAATCATTACATCTTAGCACTAAAACCTTTCTCTTGGCACTACAGCTTCCTGGAGCAACAGTCCTCTGAGCCAGAGCCATAATGTAAGCTGGAGCCATGGCGCACTGGGGAGCAGTAGGGCTGTGCAGGGAGCCCAAAGCTGTGTGCCACTCAGCCTGATGCTGTAGGGACGAGGAAACCTATAGGTTTTTGAGCAACTCTTGCCTGGTCAACACGTGGCTGGTGAGGCTTGGGCTCTCCCTGGCAGGGTGCAGGTCAGCCTGGGCACTGGTGAGTCACTGGCAGTGAGCCTTTGTCCTTCTGATGGGGAATTTGGGTGACAAGGACATGACAAAGCCTTCCTGGAGCCAACAGCAGAAGCAAAACATGGTGAAACTCTTAAATACAGAAAGGCAGGGTCCACCTCTGCTTGAGGAAAGCCTAGATGTTGTACAGACCCTTGGCCAGCAGCGGAAGCAGGACTAGGACTGCCCTGCCCAGCTGGAGGGAAATCCAGCTAAATGGAGATGCTACCAACAAGCACAGGAGTCCCCATGATCACCGGGCACTAACCCCTGCTGAGCTTCATAAACCCGAGCCCAGTACAGCTACCCCCATTAGAGCAGAAGAAGAGCCCTGGCTGGTGCCAGCAAGACCTGAGCTGCTGCTTTACAGAGTCAGGGGCCTGAAGGCTAATGCAGTCATCTGATGGGAGCAAGAACCACCAAGGATAACAATTCTCCTTACCCTGAATTAGCAGAAAAGTGCACCTTTCACAAGCTGAAGTAATGCAAAACTAATGGAGCGTGTCCAGCTCTTTCATAATACATTAAGTCTTCAGAACTGTTTCACCATAATGCTACTAACAACATTTTACTGGGTTGGATCACAGCACTCACAGTTGACGAGTTTTTATGTCCTAAATGTGGGCTCCACTTTTGATATCTCTACTCGTAGAAATGTGCATGTATGGTTAGATATAGTGGTGTATCCATTATATGCTTACATGACCTTGGAGAGAACGCAAAATTAAGTAGACGGAATATTAAGAGCCTTATTTTGAGAAGCTGTTTTCACGTGTGCAGGCACACTCTACTTAATATATGTAATGAATTCTGAGGGAATAAATAGGCAGGTCTGTTTATTTATCAGAACTTATGATTAAGCACTGAAAACCAGGATGTGTCTTCCCTTTTTGCTGGACTTTGTCACTATGAAAATAGTAGTTCAGGTTAAAAAAACCCAGCTTCTCCAAGTATCAGGTTAAGCTGAGAAATTAGTTCAGAAATTTTGAGATTTTTCTTTCCAAAAAGTTATTAGTTTGAAAGAAAATATTTTAAGATCAGCAGTCTCATATCCACAGTCCTTTTTTTTGAGGAAAATCTGAACTTTTCAAAATTCTATTTAAAATTCCAGTGCTGGCAATGTGTAAGGACTGTAACTACTGAGGGTCCTGCAATACTGGGCCAGCCCCAAGTAGCCGTTGAATGGAAGGATGCTCTCATTAAAGCCTTCATGTGCCTGGCCCAATAAATCAATATTGTTTCAATCTTCTATTTTCATTAACAGCTCTATATTATAAGGATTGACATCATAAATCTTAATGGCCACTGAGGCTCTGTTGTGATTGATAGTGTCAATGTTTTTCTGTTACTCGCAGTGATCGTTGGTGTGATCCTTACTACCATGTTTGGAGGATGTTCTGTATGACACCAAATATTGGCAGCCTTTTCTGGATTTAAGTGGAATGTTCCTTGCAACTGTAATGCAGTAGAATTTAAATTTAGGTGGTCATCCATATCTATCATAGTAAAAGTTAAATCAGCAGCAGGCTTAATTAGCACAGGGTGAGAAACTTTTCCCCTGCAAGGAGCTTGCAGGGCTCTTCAGTGAGAAGGGGGGGAAGAATATGAACCCTCCCTGTAGTCATCAGTTCTGTTGCGATTTATTGTCTTACATAAAGTACTCATCTGGAAGATTTTATCTGTATATTTCCTTGTAAAACAGTACACAGTTGAGCTCAGTAAATGATAATAATAAATATTAATTATAGGCAATTCTGGTTTTATCACATCATACTTGTCAAAAGCCAAAACTTTACCTCATCCTTTACTATAATATTATAAAATAATTACTCCATTTTCCCATCTTTACCGGACAGCTGAATATAAATAATTCCCCATTTTTGTTTCTTCGACTCTCAACAGCTCGATCTCTGTTACTAATGTTATCTAATATCTCCAGAGGGAATAAAGCAGAAGAAAGATGATAATGATTTAATCAAAGACAACTCAAATGGTAGTTTTGTTCTGCAGACATAAACAGAGCTATTGGTTCTCTCAGGATTCCTTTTTAAGACCCATAAAAAAAATCCCCCCCCAAAAATAACAGTTAATACACACTTTTAAGAAGTGTTTTTCATTTTGAGGGAAGGATTGAAGTCTAATACATTATTGGTTGAGTCTTAAAACATTAATGGTGTTGTGAAGACAAGGTTTTTATTATGCATTTTACCTTCACTTCTTCATTTATTCCTTACTGAGAAATCAAATAATCAGTAATAGCCTGATATTTTGCTACTATAAAATGGAACCAAAACAACCCATGAAAGCGGAAAATTGTTCAGGTAACACGTGAACCTCTAGTGACTGAACCTTAACTAAGTAATGAACTATAGGAGGTAACAGTCAGATGTTTTACATTACTCCAAGCTCTCTTTTTCCATTTTAAAGTGGTACTGGTGTAAACAAGTGTGGAGAACTCTGCACACCATTAGCATTGTTGGACAATAGCATTTTCAAAATGAGTTTCCCACAAGTTTTTTTTTATGCTTGGGAGAAAATGGCACGATCAAAGTTACCATATGAAAGGTATCAGACACTACCAGTGAGGAATCTGCTTACTGTCCTCCAGCAAAAATATGTGCACTACTAAGACATTTTATTTCAAGACTCCTTTCTCACTTTTTAATGGTGTTAACTGGAAATTACTAGGGACCTTCCAAGGGTAAGTCTGAGTTGCTGGAGACAAACCAAATGAAAGGTGACTTTAGAGCAAAAATAGTATAAGCAGCTTAAAGGCTTATAACTATAGATGAAAGATTATATTCTGCATGGGAGTTTTGCAGGCAACTCAGGCAAAACTGTTCAACTTCACTAACCAGTTTGTCGCTTTCCATCACACAAAAAACAGGTACTGGAGGATGAGAAACCTCAACAAATAAAGATGGAAATGTTACAGGCTGATGGAGTACCTAATTTTCTTTTTACACTGCACCATTTTGCAAATACTTTTCGATTTCCCTTTCTAAAAAATAAATAAATGCAGACAGTGCTACTTAATAGCATTAAGAGCATCAGTCTGCTTTGCTGGCTGGATCTGGATCAAACAGTGGAGATCAAAAAGAATATAAATGTACCTGATATTCCAGCATATCCAGAAATAAACCACATGTGATAGAAGGACTAAAAGGAAGCAGAATGTACGTTGAGTATTTTTATTTCCAATGTTCTTTCACAGTTAGTGGATTAACTCACCCTTCATCCCTTCTTTACTCATTCAGATCTTGACTCTTTTATCCTCTGCTGGCAAATTGAAGGTCTGCCTTGTGGTCAGAGGTCACTGAATTAATCACTTTAAACAAGAGCTTTGCTGAGGTTTCAGAATTTCTAGTGTGACCTATTTCTCCTTTCTATTTTCCACAGCTTTCCTAGCTTTCCCCCTGTTGTTTGTAAAGCAAAATCAGTGGAATAAGAACAAGAGTCAGGAAGTGCCAGGAAAGGAGCGACATTGTGGCCCAGTTTATAGGAAAGCAAGTGGCTTGTATTCCCAAGCCAGGAGGGCTGGCTGGATTGCCAGCATCTATCGGGTGCGGGACCTGGCCGCAGCAGTCGCAGGAGGAAGCGATGCACAGTGCTGTGCCAGCCCTGCACCGGTCCCACGGTGGGATGTGCAGACTGAGTGATGCAGGCTCAGCAGCAAAGCCCTGAATGACGAGACTCCTCCTAGCAGTAACATCATCACTCACCCTTTAGTCCCAGCAGCTGCAGAGAAACGATCCTTGCCCAGTTCAACTGACAGGAAATGCAAGATTCTGGATCTTACACCCAATATAGTTTTCAAATCATCATTACATGAGCATTGGAGTTGCTTAATAATTGGTGGGTTTCTTTGTTAGGTACCAATGGTCACTTCCGCAGGGAGCAAATCACCAAAATGAAAGGAACCCTTGGCCCAAAATATTTTGGAAGCCTGAACTGTGACTGGACAAGATGAATCACGAGGAATTCATGCTTGCTGTGCTCCAGAAAAGGAGCCATGGGGACTGCACTCATACAGACATGCTGTTTGGAGAGCAGTCGAGTCTCTGCGGTGCAGACGGCAGTGTGCGTGCATGGGGACGAGTAGGAGCTACACTAACGCCAGGCTCTTCTGTGCAGTATGAATGTGTCCCCGTTCATGTGCTGTGTGTACCAGCTCTATAGCTAAGTAGTGAGTCTAAGACAGAAGTTGCCATCCTGCATGTCTACACTGTAAACAGTGTTCCTCATACGGAAATGCTGTGTGCACCTTGCCTAGAGACTAAGACAAAATGAGGGTGTAAGTATGTATTTACTGACTGTCGCACTTAATCCCACATGGGCAAGAATCGGTCAGCTGGAAGGAAATCAGTCTTTTCTTTTTCTCTTTCCTCGGGTTCATTTGCCAGCTGAATCCATCTCCCTTCACAGGTCCCCAGTGCAAGTGCACAAATGGATCTGCGCTTGGACAGGGTGGACAGAGAGGGTTAGCAAGGGAGCCAGGGATGTGGGGGCAGGTCTGTCCTTGGATGTCAAAATACTCCTGGTGCCTCGTTCATTGATTTATTCTTTGGTCCAGAGGCTTCCCCTTTTGCAGCCATCTCCTCTCTTCTAACACAGGGGGTGGGGGTGGGGGGCAATTTCCATGTGCATTAATATTCCAGGGGCATCACGGGAGCAGCAAATCCTTTGAAGAGTGAGAAACTCGCTCTAGCTATTTCCCCTTGGAGCTGATGCCAAGGCAAATCTGCAGCTGAACTGTCCGGTGACTAATGCAACAATTGTACCTTGACCAGTTGCAATATTGCACTCAGGACTTTTGTATATACTCAATTCTCCCTGAACCAGATAGGATTTAAAGAAAGTGCTGTAAGATTTAGTGAAATAAGATCTGGACTTGGGAGCCAGGACCCAAGCAAATCTTCCCTTGTTTTATCACCTATTCAGATATAGGGAGTATACTAAAAAACAAACAAACAAAAAAAGGCATTTCTCACACAGGGCCGTTGATGTAGATGGGAAGGAAAGGGCTCAGCCTTTTCCCCATCACACCCCCTCACCCACCAGCATTGCTCTCAGGCATTCTGCAAGAATTAACTGCCTTTAACTGGATTACTGTATTTTCTATTCCTTCTATTCCTTCGATTCCCAGTATACCTTGAAAGATTGCATTTCAAATGTAAAATAAAAAAAGAACTAATTCCATTAACTCAAAATAGGTCTCTAATTGACCTCTTAATACGGTGTATTTAACTTGACACCGTACCGTTTTCATATGTAAAGGGGATGATTCTTAATAATTCAGTGCTTCTATTTTCATTCTATAGAATACATCTTCCAAGGGAGCAGGGAGAAAATTGTGAATTCCTGTCATTTATCACTCCACCAGAAATTAAACTGCAGCTGCCACTGATATGAAACAGTACATTTTACACCTGCCTTCCCATGCTTTGCTTTTGCAGTGTTGGAGTCCAAAAAGGTATACTTTTGATATTAATAAATATACCGGGGACATGTGTGCAAACATACTTTTTCCTAATCTTTTCAGTAACAGGAGGGAGAAGGTGGGGACAATCAGTATTTCCTATCACAGGATTCAGCTCAGACTCGTTAATTATAATGCTGAGGAATAAAATGTACACAAAGCAGAATGAGTTAATCTGATTTCACGGCGGGCTCTTACGCAGCATCTCCCCCTGCCACCTCCCTCTCCCCAGCCAGACCATCCCCTCCACCCCCGGGGGTGACACTTTGCATTTAATCTAAACCCTCTCAGATTAAGCGGGCGTGTAATTTACTCCCCCAGTAAGGCCCATTGCAAACGTGGAGGTGAGGTAAAGCGGAGTGTGTTTAAACAAGAACCTGATCCTTAATGTCAAAGCCGCAGACCCGCCTGAAAGCCCCTCTTGTTCAGGCTGCTCAGCAAAGCCTTTAATTTGCATTCAGTCTTGCATCCGTCTGGGATCTGTGTGTGGTAGTGACTGATGTTTTATTATTGTTTGGTAGATAAAAAACGTTTAAATGGAGAACAACTCAGTTGCAGGAAGGGCTTTGTATAGTTACCCCGACATGCTTCTCCTGCTGCTGTAAGCAGAGGAGGCGCCGTATTTTTCTACCACTTAATGTGTAAAGTATGACATATTTTAAGGAGATTATCAAAGTGTAGCTTTAGAAATCACTTTAAACATAAAAACAAATAAACAAATCTATAGTCTTTTGACAATTTCCCTCAGCTAAACTCTTCCAATATGCTATTCTTACTTTTATTATTCCTTTCTGCCTTTGGGTCCTAGGGAGGATGGGTACACAGGGCAGCACAGGCCTTTTCACTCACATAGGGTATAATGGACCATGAAAGTGGGATACATCCTCCAAAACCAAACGTCAGCTGCAGTTAAGATAAACTGCTCCATTTTAAGAGGCAGCAAGTTACCTCGTGCTTCATTGGAAACCTCACCACCAGGGTGAGAGAGGAACTGGGAAAGGAGGTGGGTCTTCACCGAGATGGAGTGTGACAGCTCTCAGGCCACCGGTGCCTCCTCATTCGGAAACGCTTCATTAGAGAACACACAAGGGAAAGCGTCATGCTCAGATCTGCAGCATTTCCTCTTCTCACACATTGCGTATTTTCTATAGCTGACAGCGTGTTTGTTACAAACCTACCTTCAGATGCGTGCTGACAGGACAGGACACACTGGAAATTGTGCCTCCAGACCAGGGGATTTCTTAACTGTAGGTCTCTGACATCTGCTGCACACTTGTTGCATGACTGGAACAGGAGCACAGCTTTTAATTTCACTCTTTGAATTTTGCATTCCTGTTTTCAAATGCTGCTTGTGTAATTTATGCCTTTCAAGCCCACAGAAGTTTGGTGGAAAGGAACCTCTTCTTTATTTGAAATCTCTGAAGTGCAATATTTCTCTTGGCTTAATTTTTCCCTTCTTCTAAGCTTATGTATTATCATCTGACAAATTGGATCTACTCTTTTCCAGCAAGTTATTTGAACAGGGACTTGTAGCTGCTTTTAAGAACAGTACAGCTTTTAGATAATTTCATTGTTATTTTATGTGCCAGATGTGGTTTGTTTTCCACAGCTGGAGTATTAGAAAAATGTTGCATAACATCCGCCCATCCCCTTACAAATAGAAATTAAAATCCACAGATAAAAGATAAGTGGGTCCTGCAGAACCCTGTACTGCCTTATTTCACTTGTCTCTTTGTGCTGGAGTGAGTTCAGGCTTGCAGTCACCTTCCTGCCAAAATACAAGCTCATTGCTCATCTTCCCTCTCCCTGGGCTTCCACAGCCATTCTGTGTCTCTGCACTTCACAGGCTGTATTTGGCTTAACATGCCCATTGACCAGAACTTGAAGCCCCAAAATAAAGCCTTCTTTATTCAAACATTCAAAGCAAGTTCAGTAACTCTTTTGATTACTCTCCATTGACTAGTGTCACCCACATTACAAGATTTACTTTTGATATTTAGAGTTTCATTAAAAGGTACGATGTGCCCTGAAGTTCATCCACACTCTATGCAACCTCTTTTTATTTCTTGCTTTCAGGAGTTATTACATAGAGGAATAGCAGGTGTCTCTAGGTTATGATAAAGTGCCCTGAATGCCACCCCTTGGGCTGTGGGATAAACCCATGGAAGGATCACCCTGGCTCGGATCAGAGAGATGACGTATTGCTGAATTCTCAGCCCCTTCAAAGGAGGTTGAATGGAAACAAACAATTTTAGCTCAGTGGGGATCAAACAGGGCAGCCAACAAGTGCACCCAGCTGAGAAGTCTGTGAGGTCTGGGTGACATTTCCTTTTCTTCAAAGGAAAAGACAGAAACAAACTGATTTTATGAAATCCATAAAAGATGCCCTTGCAAATCATAACTAAAGAAATGGAGGTAGTGGTTTGGCAGAAAGCTACATTTACTCCCACCTCTTCAAATATTCATGAGATAGCATTAGTCACTGTGTGTTCCCTTTGCAAAGCGTCCTGTCTCGCCCAAGGTAGTGCACAGAGTGGCAGGGTTGTCGTGGTTCGTGTTTCAGTTGAGGACAAGAGTAAATAGCCCAGCACAACATGCAAAGCCAGATCACGCTTAAGTTACTGATGTGCCCAATCTGTAGAAATCTACAAAGCAACATCCTTGAAATATTTTAACTTTTTAATTAAATACATGTTATATGCATTCATGCTGTTAAGTACTTAATGGTCACTGATGCTACAGTCTGATGAACTTAAAACCTCGAGTACACAAAAGGGAATATCCCAGACATGGGAGGAGTCCTCTTCTGGTGCCAGAACTCAGTATCTTCTGTTTTATTTTTAGTTTTGTAGATAATGGTCAGGAATTCACATACTAAGTCACTAGGGCTTCAAAAGGTTCAAATGCAAGACACTTTGGCATTAGAAATATGAGTTAAGAACATGCGCAGCTTTTTCTGTTTTCAAGGCGCCACAAATGTTAATTAATAAATCTTACTTGCCTTATCTAGAAAAGTCCCTCTGTCAGTCCTGGACTTTCCCTCAAAAGCCAAAAGGAAAGGCCTTTATCATAACTGCTGGAGTAGCACGTCTTCACTAACAGGAAGTGATACCATAAAAAACTTTAGAGGTAACGAAACCATCTCCTAAAATTAGTGCATTGAGAGGAGGCAGGACTCCATTACAGGAAATTATGTATCACCCTGCCCCTGTTTTAACCAAACAGCTTCAATATATTTAGGTTGTTTGGGCAATGTTCAATGTTACAGCTCCAAGGTTCCTAATTTTCTAAACTATATTTCATCCAGGAATTTGAAGGTAGACCATGGAGAAAGCAAAACAGAAGAACCACATCTTGAAAAGGAAAGACACCTACAAGTCTAATTTATCAGATGATCCTGGTAGCAACCTAATGAAGATACTACAAGGAATGGGGAGCACAAGGAGGTGAGTATTACATATGAGCAAGAGATGTTTGCCAAGAAGGTTGAAAGGGACCTCTGGTTGTACAGAACTCAAAAGTGAGGCTGGGAGATGCAGGGTAAGGAAGGTGGGTGACAAGGTCAGAACAGAGGAAAATTAATTTCCTTGGTTCAGTTTGGTAAGACAGAATTGGCAGGCTCAAGGGGAGTGAGAGAAGAAAAAGGCTCAAGAAACAGGTTACAGTGAACTGATTCACAAGGTAACATGCCATAGGAAATTATTCTGGTTGTGTACTTCTTTATATCTCCTTTAAAATTCTATGCCAATGTTATATTGGTAAATCTTAACTTCACTGGGTCTGCGAGCTGATTTTCCTAATTATCTCTGTTGGCTCTGCATCACTATAATTGAAGGGTTCTGCTCTTTTCACAGCATGAGCTCAACACCAAACACAAATTGTTAAAGAGGAACTGATGTGCAAGTTCATGCCAGGAGGAGGAACTGACAGCTCATGGTGTAGCTCAGCCACTGGCACAAAAACAGCACTCAGCTGAGCAGTGAGTATGTAAGGCATTTCTCCCACTACATGATTTCTTAATATAATAATATCATCTCTAGAAGAAAAACATTAACGTGACTGACAGGATCTTCCCCCGATCTCAAAGCACACTCCAGAGATATGTAGTAACAATCAGAACTGGACACTGAGAAATTCAACAGTGCCTGTGCATCCAGATCTAGACCATCGCACACAAACTTTTTGGGGATGCTAGCTGTGAAGAGGAAGATGCTATTGTCCATAGCATCTGCCAACAAAAGTGCTTCTTGCTTTTACAGCCTCTAATTGGAAAAAAACACATTAACATCTAAATGTTGCCTCAATGCATTGTGCAAAACATCTCTAAGATTTAATTTCATGCATTATTTGGATTCATATCACTAACCTGTAATTGTGCTGGTCAATAAGGTCTTTGATTTTGATGTTAACTTTGTAGTATCCCACTAATTAACTCTTGAGAGAATTACAGTTAGCAATTCTCACTGTAGTGGAGCACCAAAGAATTGCAACTATTGCAATCTTTTCATATCAAGATCACTTGAAAAAATAAAACATTTTTAAGGAGCTCTGATAAAGCACAGGATTAAAAGAACAGATTAATTAAATTATTATAGACACCATCTCCATTTTCATTCTGACTGGTATTTAGTGAACAAACACAACACCTTGCATGTGCTATACGAAAGATTTATTTTAAAGAAAAGTTCCACTGGGCAGGTAAGTACTACACTGAATTAAAAGGTACTCTGTTTCCTATAAAATCTAAAATGAATAACCCAGGGAAAATAATTGCCTGACTGCTGAGAAATTATACCTAAAGCACAGCCATAAACGCGTGGTGTACTCTGTGTATGTATTTAAATGTTCCCTAGTTGCCCCTGATTACAGCTTGCCACATCAACAAAACATCTGGTCTGGTGTTTTTCTTACATTGAAACATCTTGGCCAAGCAGGAATTTTTATCTCAAAAGCAGCTGAAACCTTTGTTTACCATCTCACAGGACATGCTGTTAGACTCTTGTGCTGGAGATCTTTTTAATGATGTGCTTGATGGGACCAAACAGTGTATGTTCACCAGCTTTCACCTTCACTATTAATAACAGCACAGTTCCTATCCGAAATGTCTTCTATAATTGTGTAATTACACACCTCATTTATCCAATTGTTAAGCCAAGAGTCTGATTAAATATTAACAACTGCTTGGTTCTTCTGGTGTCATTAGTTGGAAAGTAACCCTGTAATCTCAGGTAACACACGATGGTAATTATCCTTCACAGTCACACTTAGCTGAAAATCCCACACAATCACAGCGGATAAGGTTGCCCAGCAGAAAACATACTACCTCTCTGTTCCTCCTTACCTTATTGCTGCCTGCCCCGTGTACCACGTGTATGGACTTCCCACGGCAGAAACGCAAACGTGCAGAGCACTGCGGAGGAGGGCACTGGCTGGTTTTGCTCCTTCATTCCCATGCTGCATGATGAGAAATTGCAGCCTGGCTTCCCAAGCTGTAATGTCATTTTGTACACCAAGTCAAAGAGGGGACAGTTTAGTTTTGCCCAAACATCCCTTCCCACAGAAAGCGAGGAAGGAGAGTGGAGCAGCTCAGCAGACAGCTGGCTGGGAGAGAGTTGGGAACGATCCTCCTGTCTGGCCTTGCATCATAGAGGCGCCCATTCTGAGAACTTCACCAATTTTTAGGCAACTTTAGCTGAAATACATAAACCAGGAGCAAGCTGCACTTCTGTTGCACTCTGCATGGGAATATCACCAGGCTCCTTAAAATAAAATGTTGCAGAAAGCATCAAAATGCTATAAACAACCCAAAGCGATGGCAAACAGATGTTTCGTTCAGTGGCAGCCCAGGCTCTCTGAGAAGCAGGGTGTGCTGCTGCCATGGCCCTCACCAAAGACCTCAGGACCTCTGAGACCCTGATCTGGGCAGGGGAAATGGCCAGGCACCCTCTGCCTCCAGGAGCAGGATCGCACTGATGGGGAGGTATGTGAATTGGTGAACCTGAGCCACGGGCACAGGGGGATGCATGGGGGTGAGACTTGCAGAAACTGATCCAGCAGATCCCCCTTTCCCTGCTGCTGCAGCAGCGTTAACAGAAGACTGCCTGGAGCAGTGGGCTTTCCCCCCGTTAACATCTTATTATGATGAAAGGAGCAGTTTATACCTTCCAGAGTTATTGCTTCCAGGCTGTCTGTAAACTCTGGTGAAACCATGCAGCTGGTTCAGGTTTTCAGCCTTTCTGTTGCAGTGGAGAGGACATGGACCACAATTTGTGTTGGGCTGGGGGTGGGCTGGGACAGGGGGCTTGCCACCCGCCAAGCTGGGACCACCAAGGCGCCGCTTGATGTCTGCTGTGCACAACTCCTCATCTCCTCTCATCCGTGGTGCAGCACGTCATGGCAGAGCCAGTGCTGGCACGCCAAGGTGTCGGACATAGCCATCCAGGGGGCTGACAGAGAGGAAGGGGTCGGGGTTTGCTCTGAGACCGCTCAGAGCATGAGGGTAGGCTGCTCCAGAGCAGGGGACACAGAGCTGCTTTGCAGCTGGTGGCACTAGGAAGCCCATGAGAGAGCTCTCGCATCCGTAATATGCTGCGGTTCAGCTCAGGCTCCCAGTACAGCACTGGCAAGTGATGAATTTGAAATAAGATTTGCAAGATCAGAGTAAGAAATCAATAAACTCCATCAGCTAGGATCTAGCAGCTGTCTGAAACAACAGGTTACAGCAGCTGATGAATACTTTAAGGTGGGGAAATGAATTAAAAATAAGACCAAAATATGATCAGAAAGCATGCTTTCCAGCTGCTAGCCCTACATGAGAGCAAAACCCAAGAGAAATAACAACATTCAGGCATATCCCTGAACATACAGCTAAAGCAACTTCTTCAAGGATGGATAATACCTTTATATGGTGGGCAGGTTATGCTACAAGTTACCAAATAGCTTCTTGTTCAAGTTTTAGCTGCTCGCTTTTATGATTGATAAAACCAAATTATCAATACCTGTATTCTTTCTGAAATCCACTTTAAACAACCCACATCCACCCCTCTGCAATAATCTTTCCATGATGCTTGCACCAGTCACACAAATAAAGACTTCAGTGAAATACTATCAATATTCCCAACTCTCAGACCCTGCAGGGAATTTTTTTGGAAGCTGAGTAAACACTTGAGCTCTCCTCACCAGCACACAGCTTTCAGGTGGGACATGCAATAGGACATGCTCTGGCCTGGGAAGCATTGGGGAACCCCTGTGTAGTCTCCAGGTATGGGCACATGGCAGACACCTCCCTCTCCATCATTTCCCTTTCCAGCCAAAGCCATAAGGGATAGGATTTAAGCCGAAATATGTAAAACATGGACAAGCAAGGCTGCAAAACACCCTGTCTGGTAGGCAGGGGTGGCCACTGAGGCACACCCAGGAAAATCAGAGTAACCTTCATCCTCTAGGATGAGAGTGGGAGTTTCCCAACTTCTCCAGCATGGGCTGGGACACAGCACTGGGACCTGCCACCGCCAAGCCAGGCTGGGTGGGGAAGCCCCAGACTTCACTCCCACTGGAAGCATAGCCTCAAAGCCTGAGAGAGGGAGAATCAACAGTCTGCAAGAAGCATTAATTTTTCATTAATTGGTAACACCAGTCATGTGCCTCCATGGCTGCAATTTCCCCCATGTTGCCCAGGTCACCCATGGAAGGAACCCTGCAGGCCCCTGTGGGCAGCAAACGTGGAGCTGCAAACTCACATGCTTTCTTCCTACCAGAGTCACAGAGTGAGTGGGGATGGATGAGCAAATGAAGCCTTTGTGGTCAATGGATGAAAAGCATATGAAATATTGGTGAGGACACCTGTTTCCAGCTGTGCTTGGTAGCTTTAGTGGGTTCCTAATGGCTAGAAGGAAAATCTCAGGAAAGGAAGCTGTGAAGAGGTCTCTAGCACATTACAATTGTTGTGCATTACACTGAATAAACCACTTACAATTATGCTGCTGCTATTTAATGGGATTATAACAATTGACCATCAGAAAACTTCTAATAGGCCTCTGATGAAAAGTCAAAGAGAATATACATAAACTAAATTTCTGTAACACATCGCTCACTGTTTTCTGTATTGTTGCAAGAAGTTTCACTGAACAATAAAACCACCTTGAGGAATACATTTGTTCAGTTAAGGCTGACCTGAATGAAAGGCTTTTTTTTTTCCTTCTGGCCTTGCACAGACACTTTACAAAGAATTGTTTTTTAGAGCAGTATATTGATCCTCACCAGTTACTGATAGGATGCTACCTGCTGGGAGCCTGCTCGTCCTCCTGGTGATGCAGAGGATCCGAGAACGCAAGATTGCCCATTTCCCCCAGGAAGACGTGACTAGCAGTTCAGAAAGACAAAGCATGGCTGAGGAGACTTTCAGAGGAAGCACAGACACACCACCCTGAAAGACAACTTGTACTCCTTCTGCTGCCTTCACATCTGCAGCACCAGTCCCAGCAAGGAGGCGATTCCAGCAAACGGAGACGTAGGATCCCAGGGAACCACCTGCAAAAGCCCACACAAAAGTGCTCCCCAGAAACCTTCCGGCCTCGTAAACCTCTCATGGGCCCCTGAAGGCCATAAATTCTGCAGAGCTTCTCACAACTGTTTCAAAACGCTTAATGTTTTCCTTCTGCTCTACGGTTTCCCTGCCCACGGTGGGGATCTCTGCACCCACCTGATACTGAGCCTGGCTGAGTATTGCTCCATATGCCAAAACCCATTATGGAATTGAGCTAAATCGTCTTAGCTGATGTTTGTCCAGGTAAGACATCAATGCTTTCTTATGGCTTGACTTATTTTAAATTTAAACGGGAAAAAGGTGCAATTATTTGAGTCAGATTTTCAATTTCTAACATCAAGCTTTAAGAAATCAGTGAAACAGATTGATGAAATCAGCTCAAATGAAGGACTTGAGTGTGGGACAAGCATGACATAAATATAAAATACTTAAAAAACAGCATCCCGAAGAAGGAGAAAAAACCTGTAAGAAAGATACCTTACCCTGTCACCTCAGAGCGGGTAGCAGGAGTAAGCAGTGAATGAGTTACTGTAAACAAACTGGTTGGCAAAGCAAAGTGAATTCTTACAGGTGAGAATGTTCAGGGATGTGGATAAACCCAGTTAGACCCTGCAAAGGAAATTAAATAGGAATGTGAATGTAAAACTGGAAGTGCCCATATCCCACCTGAAAAAGATTTTGTTGCAGAGAAACTGGGAACTGCCAGCCTGTCTGTCATGCATCTACCAAAGAAAGAGCATCAGTCAGTGAGCCAAAAATAAAGGATAAAGGGGAAAAAACATCCAGTTGCAGCAACTGCAGTCATTTTAGTCCATCCCCTTAACCTAATCTCCCACCATTCTTCAGTATGACCCTTTGCAGAGTGAGGTGCCCTGGCTGTGAGCTGCCTGCACCTCAGTTAGGAGGAACCATACAGAAACTGGTTATTTAACCATGTACTTCTGCCACGAGCAGAAGCTGGCCAAGAGCAAGATGACCATGGGCTGTGCTTAGATGGGAGCCATCAGGTAAAGATGGGTACCATCAGTTTTGAAGGCTTAGCATTTCAAGCTATTTTATTTAATATTTTTTATTAACTAGGTAGAAGAATTGCAATGAAAATTGGTTAATTGGTATTATATGGGTGGTAGAAATACCAGGACATTGTGTATGAGACTTAGATGACTTTGTGGGTTGAAATACTAGAAAAGGATTAAATTTGATTTCACCAACTCCACACCATGCATCTGGAGACACCTAAGTGGAACCGTAGCTTTTACATGGGGACTTGTTATTTGGCCTTGACAGTGAAAGAGGAGGACTATTAGCTCACAAGATGATTACAAGCTACTAAAGCAATGAAACAGTAAGGAAGGAGATCAGACTTTATGACCTAAGAATCATAGAATAATAGAATGGTTAGAGTTGGAAGGGAACTTAAAGATCATCTACTTCCAACCCCGCTGCCATGGGCAGGGACACCTCCCACTGCAACAGGTTGCTCAAAGCCCCATCCAGCCTGGCTTTAAACACTTCCAGGAATGGGGTATCCACAACTTCCCTGGGCAACCTGTTCCAGTATCTCAACACCCTCACATTAAAGAATTTCTTTCCAGTATCTAATCTAAACCTCCCCTCTTCCAATTTAAAGCTGTTACCCCTTGTCCTGTGACTACACTTCCTGACAAAGGGTCCCTCTCCAGCTCTCCTGTAGGCTCCCTTCAGATACTGGAAGGCTGCTATAGGGCTTCACTGGAGCCTTCTCTTCTCCAGGCTGAACAAGCCCAGATCTCTCAGCCTGTTGTCATAGCAGAGATGCTCAATCCCTCTGATCATCTTTGTGTGCTGTGAGCCTCACCCACAATCACTCAGGCTTTCTTCTACCAAGTGCTAAAATAGCCCTATTTTTCCCCAGTGCCTGCAGCCCCTATGAGAGCTGCCATAAATCCCAGTCTGGCAGCAGCAGAGCTCGCTAGGCTGTTTGCAGAGGGAGCCGGTCTCTCTTCAAGCTCCAGCTCAGGTCACTTGCACCTGAGAAGGAGAGACAATGCAGAGAATAAGAGACAACAAAATAAAACCACAGGAGTGCTTGTACAGTCTCAAAGCTGGGCAGAGTCTGTAACCCATCCCCACAGTGTGGCAGCGAAAGTGATGGGCTGCTCTTCCCAACCTGCCACCATCTCCAAAATCCTCCCCACCTTTGTCCCTGGTACCCCGGTGCTGAGGGGTGAAGGAGAGGGCTGTGCTCTCCCGGCTCCTGCTCATTAACCACAGCTCTTCTGCTGAAGTATCAAAGCGCAGCAAACCAAACTTTACATCAATTATTTTAACACGAAGCCTGTATCAGATTTCACCAGTAAAGCATTTCACAAGGGATAAAAGGGATTCTGTTCCCCACAATGAGCTACGTTTTTCTTATTTGGACACTGATGGACCCTGCAAACAGCTCCAGTGGTAACTCCAGGCCAGGGAGGGCTGCAGCTCAGCACTGATGGGAAATGGTGAATAGCCACAGGTTTGTTGTGTTTGTACCTCTCCCTTTCCTTGGACTCACATCTCCCCAAAGGAAAGGGGATTCCAGTACACACCCATGGGCACACTCCAGTCAACTTTGAAGCTCAGCTTTACCATCTGGTAAAAAAAAAACAAAACTATTTTTGTTTGTTCATTTCTAATATTGCCCCCCCTCCCCAGTTTCTTACCCATTGAATGACTAGAAGGGATTTTGCTGGAAAGAGCTGCCGCACGCAGACGGGAGGGGAGTCCAGCTAGAAGGTCAACAAAAAATACTGTTTCCCACAGCACATCTGAAAACTGAGCTGCTATTACATTTTCAAGGCTATTTCTCAAAGTGTATTTCAATCTTTCTCTATGTGAAAACCCTGAAAATACTTCCAGACCTGCTTGTCTTCATTACTTTTCCCAGATTGTCTATAAAACACCAGTCAATAACCAATGCTACAGGAAGGAAAACTCTGCAAGGGAGAAAAATCTAAAGTAAACAATGTAGTTTTTAAGTCCATGAGAAAGAAATCAGCCTGTGGCTATGGTCATTCTTCAGTCAGTTGTTTCTACTTCACATTTCTACTTAGCATTAGGTGTTGCTGCTCTTTGCAGTCAGAGGAGCCTGTGCACTGCGTACGCCTGCAGAGTCTTTGCGCGTGGGGTACAATCATGTGCGAAAGGGCAAACAGAAGGGCAGGAAAAGCTCCCCAGTGAATTTAGGCCAGGATGAGGCACTTTCTTTTTAATCTCTTGCAGTGACTTTGGCAGATAGAGGAAAAAAATTACATACTTTTTCGGTAATCTTTATTTGCCTTCTTTCTTATCAAATACCCCACTCTGGAAACACTTTGTAATTTCTTCAGCTCCTCTCTAGCTTTTGTTGCCCTGGTCCAGTACTTTCTGCAAACTGAAATCTGGTGAGTGAGTTCCGACCAATTTATTCTAATTTGTATCATAATTGCATACAGCAATTAACCTCTTTCTTCATAACTATGTAAGTAAGACTACTCCTCAGTTTGCCTCGGTCTCAGTTTAGGCTTTTTTAAAAACCTCATTCTTCATCCCGTAACTACTAATGCTCACAGGAAAATAACCTACCAATGAGGACAAGTAAGGTTCTTGCACTGGGATTTCTTGACCTATTGTTCGGATCACTGTAATCAGCACAAGGAACAGGATTTTTCTTGTTACATACACAATTTTCTCATGAATTAATTAGAATAGATAAGATACAGTGCTCCATAATTCAAATTAATTCTCCCTTTGTATCCTATTCTCACACACAGTCGCTCAGTGGCCTGGCTGTTGGCTAACACGCAACAAGCACAGACCAGCAGAGACCAGGTGCCACAGATGTCACATCATGGGTGTCAGCCCTGCAGAGGCTTGCAATAAGAATACTACTGGCTGCCACAGAAATACCCCAAAACTAAATCTTTGCAGGATCTGCTCTAATCACCCGCTGCAGCGCTCCCCTCCATGGGCAGCTCCTCCCAGGGGGTCCCTGTCTGGAGGCAGCACCGTGCTGCGACACGGCGCTGGCTGAACAGCCCAGCAAATCCAGCCCCAACGCAGCTGCAGCCCCCCGGCCCCAGGGGAACAGCAGGGGCTGGGACAGGGGACCCCCAGGTGCAGGGTTTGGCACTCCCAGGCTCTGCGTGTGGCTTACCTGGGAGCAGGCAGGCCCAGACGCACGGTGACCTTGGCCCCTCCTGAATGAATCTGGCTCCTGAGACACATTAGCCTTTTGCGGTCTATGAAAATGTTTCCAATAGATAATATTAATATTCCACCAGCTGAAATATGGAGCAGCTCAAAGTTCTCCTACCCAATTACAGTTCTGGCCATTAGCACAGCAAGCTATTAAAACCAAGTTAAAATAGGAAAGTGGCTGCATTTACTTACTGTGCTGCTTTATTTCTCAGAAGCTTGGCATTTAGAAATAAACTAATCACTTCAGTTTGACAGCGAGCAAAGCACAGTTTGCTGTGTGGTCTTAAAGCCTTGAGAAGGATTTGGATACATTTAAAGGTTTATTAGTGAAAGGGCTTGCCTGTACAGAGCAAGGATGCTGGATGGCTGTGCTGAATTGATACTGATGTGTATTAAATCTAACACTAACATAATGAGGGGCAGGAAACCTGAAAGGTGGAAAGGTGAATGCCAAGAGACTTAAGCCTTCATTATAATGGCTCTTTTTTTTTTTCCTATTTTTTTTTTTTCTTTTAAACTGGAGAGCTCTGTCTGTAAACTGAAGATTTAATCGCTTTGCAGACTTAGCAGTTTAAAGTTCTTGCATCTATTCTCTACAGCAAAGCACTATTATGGCATTAGGGCAAAGAAAGGAATACTGCAAACAAATGCTGCACAGAGAACCAAGCAATGATTCCAAGTGCCAAATTTTGTATCTGCACCTTTCTCCTACTACTGCAGGGAGAAGTTACCTTCTCACTCCTCCAAAGGTAAAAGATCTACCGCTTTCTTCTGGTTTGAAAGGAGTTCTTAACTATTTTGCAGCTTCATCAGAGCTGTTGAACAGCACGTCTACTCTGCCCTGAATTTTATCTGAATTAAGTTATTTACACTCAGGTAGCCTGGATTTTGTTGTTGATTTTTTTATTATTATTATTATTGAGGCTTTATTACACTGTATTTACTCTTTTTTTTCAACTTTTTTTTTTCCCAGCCACTTCCCCCCCCAGTTTTTCAGAAGCATGTATTAGGTACTCCAAAAGGTTTGTGACTGAGAAAAATCCCCTGAATTTTCTTTTAACAATGAATGAATCCTAGCTATTTCATGAGCTTTAACCTAATGAGAATGCTTTAAACCTGAGAATGCTTTCCCATGCCTCACAGCAGCCCTATCTCCTAAAACGAAACCTTATTCAATGCTGAGTAAACAATAATGCACTTCTCCCCTCTTAAATCTAACTTGTGGATTTTTCATCTTACTTTCCTAAATACATACTGCAAAAAGGGAATTATTTTTCACAGCTGACAGTGGGAATGTGGAGCCCAGGAGGCAGAGAGCCCCAGAGACCTGACAGTCTGCTTGAACTGTGCCTGAAAAATGCGATTCATCTGAACGCTGCAGAGAGAAGTGGGGGGAAAGGGATGAGCCTAATTGGTTCTGACTATAAAAGTCAGATCTTGGTTTTCTCTAGAGATGTGCATTGCAGGAAACACTATTAGTGAACCTGCATCCCTTTTAAAAGGGCTAATTTAATCAAGTGCTACAATAATTTAAGAATGTGACACCGTTAAGAGATTTACATATAATATTTGACAATAAAAACTCTCAAATGTTTGTCATGAAATGACACCGAATGAATCATTTGGGAGGAAGATGATACGCATTAGCGGTGGCCAAAGGGAGCGGCTTCGCACACAATGCAGCTTCAGAGGAGACAATTTGCTGAGCGCTAGTTCAAGCTCAGATCCCGTCTGTTATGCACAAAATGAAAACACGAGACAAAAGCTCAACGAATAAAGGCTGCCTGTCATGAAGGTAGGGGAACGATTTATTGCCAGGTGACGGGCGCTATGAGTTTGGTGTCACAATACCCTCCCGTGCTGTGCACGATGCCGAATGTTCCCAAATGGGACCTCTGGGCTGCCCCGAGGGGATTTTCCCGAGCAGCATCCCCAGGAGGGCCGAGTGGAGCCGCAGGTTCCCACCAGGCTTGAGGCCAGCAGGGACGGAAACCGCATCGGATTTACTCCACGTTCCTCTGCCCACGTGTGGAGCTTTCAGGCGGATCCTCTAAGGGCTTCAAGGCTTCTCATTTTTTTCAATCTCTCACCTTACATAAGCACTTCATTTATCAGGGCGAAAGGGGGAAAAATCCATTCCGTGTTGAAATAGACTGCCACCTGCATTGCTTCCTAATGTAAGCAAATCCCACTGGAAAGGTTTAGCACCAGACTTTTCTGCTGGACCAATAAATCACTCTCGGAAATACTGTTTCAACCCTACATGTGGTGTTAACCAGCAGGAGTAGCACACTTTTTAAAAAGAAATTCCAACAATTCAACAATTAATCCAATTTCCTGGAAGAACACAGGTGGCCGCCGTGCATTTGAGGGTTCAGATCAGCCACAGATGTATTATCATCTATTATTACAGAGCAATTCAATGACACTGCTACTGCATTTTAATAATAGAAAAATTACTGGAATACACAAATACATGAGTTTAAAATGTTCCACAGGCAGAATCCACCTATAATTTTGTGTGTGTGTGTGCACGTTCATGCAGACAGTGGAAATACTGCTTTTGAAAGACACCGGGAGACTATTAACCTGTGCAGACATTGTGGTTGTCTCCTGGAGTGCCGGTACCCCATCCATTTATCAGCCCAGCTGTCTCACCAGGTAAAAATGAAACAGTCCTCTGAGTTTAACAGGATGCAATCGACTCAGGAAACGTAGCTGGGCTCCGCTCTGCTGTGCTCGGGAGAGTCGGAAAAGTGGATAAGGAGAACAGCTCATAAAACAGCACGAAAAAACCAAATTCTTCCCCGGAAAACTTCCTCTCCAATTATTCACAAAAGAGAATAAAAATCAGTAAGCTTTGAAACAATCTGTACCACTTCTGTATTTTATAGTTCGCTGCAATTGCTTTTAATTAACTTGTGTCATTTAAATGGCCCGAATTCTAGAGCTGGCTCCTTTCAAAAACCGTCTTCTCGCAAGCTTTGGTTAGCTCGAGAGAAAAGCCGGCAGATGACTTTAAATGGCGTGAAGGTGGACTCATTGGCAAGAGTGTCAGGTTTGCACTTAGCAAGGAACTGGCAGATAGCAGAAAATGGCTGGACAGGATTCAAGCTCCAAGGACTCAGAGCTGAAAAAGGATTTATTTGAGTAGCGAAGTACAGCACTGTATTTACTTCAGTTGAAATTAATAAAAGCTTTTAACTAAAAACATGAAGAAATTAAACTTCCAGTGCAAAGCAACTGCAATGCTTCAAAGGTACGGTCACAGGGATATTTATTGCTTTCCTCCCTCCCCGTGTCATTTATTGCTTCTAGCAATAGGAAGGTATATGGATCTCCTTGATCGGGTATATGTTCAAAAGTCAGATTAAAGCTGAAGCTGCACAAAATTACTTCGCCTACAGGAAATAAAACGCTTTATTTTTGTCCTAAATCAACCATAGAAAAAAAGCAGTATATTCATTGCACGTGAAAGGCACAGACCCTGAAAGGCCTAGAAGCAGAGTAGTCAAAGGAGTGTGTGAGCTGCTTCACGCAGGTAGACAAGAGTCTTTGCCACAGTCTACAACAACAAAACCAACAGGATTTTGTGCCAAAAGAAGTTCTCTCTGCTGAAGGACCATCAGATGAAACTGTAACTTTATTTGGTTTTGAGGGTTTATTTTTGTCCCAAGATTTGTGCTTTCTTTACAAATGTCACAGAGTTGCTAATGACAGTACTTAAAGTATCAGCCACCCTACTGAAGCCTTGCTTACGCTTCTGACTCCACCACTGGAGGTGGAAACAGTGGGAAGAGCAACCAAAAGCGTTTCCAGAAGGCCAACCGTTGCTCTGTTCCCAGGCTGGTGCTAAGCCCTGCTCTGGGGGGGAAGCTGGCCTGCCTGACCGCCGGGGTCCCCTCCAGCCAGTGTCTTTGTGAAACATTCTGTGAAATAGCATTCACAACTACTCAATCCCAGGCTTTTGGCTAGTCACAAGGACGCCGGACACAATGCTGACTTTGTCAAATCAGACATTTCCAAACTTGGATTCAGCCAGAACAGCTCACAGAAGATGCTGAAAAGGTGGGGTGGGTGGGGAAAAGGAAACAGAAAAAGCAAAGGGGAAAAAAAAGCAGAAAGAGAAGGGAAAAGAGTGAAGAAAAGGGGGAGAGGAAAGAGAGGGGAAAGAAGGGAGAAAAGGACAACAGGGAAAAATGGGAAAAAAATCTGTCATGATGTCTCTGAATCGCTGCTTTACACCATCAGATCTGCATGAGACAGTTCTATGGAACTGCCCTGATTGCAGTTTATGATTCTAACTCGGTGATGGGACATTCTAGTCTTTTCCAAATCACATTTAGCAGCCTATAGCAACCATTTACTTCTTTTTATTCCCCTACTACTTATCAGTGCCTTATACGCAGGAAACCAAGTGAGGCATTTTCTTACTTTGGCAGGAACTGATGCAGCATTTGCTTTCCCTTACGGACTAAAGCTTTCGGTAGTAAACTTAAAGCCCACATTTCAAGCCTGGCAGCAGCTGGTCTCAGCAGCCAGCATGAACAAGAGGACATTCACAAAGTTAGCTATTGCCAATTGGAAGAGCTTGTGCCCAAGGAAGTCGAGGATGCTGCAGACTGACGTTCCCCAGGTGGGAGCAGACCCTGGAACCAAGTAACCACAAGGGGTGGGAGAAGTTCAGACTAAGGCTACAGGACCCTCCCACATTTACAGGCCATCAAAGGCTAGTCACAATGGCTAATCACAAACTCACATTGTACAGGTTTGATAATAATAACTGACAGCTGAATTTGAAGTATACATTTTGTTCCAAAATAGATGCTCATGTAGGTGGATGTGTTGTAGAAATATAATATACTACACGGCTGAGCCTAGATAAGCTGCTGCTTGACCTTATATTCAATACGTTGTGCCAACCCTCACCATCACTATTTCTTTGACATATTTCTTACCCTTTCTACCACTGAATTATGCTGCAAGTCCGCTAGAAAGTGTCTGAGTATCTACATGCCTTGGATCATGATCTGGCAAAGAGAATCTATGGACATTTTTAATTCTTACTTCCCTTGACCACTCCAAAAAACTCTGGATAAGAACGAAATGTTTGTATCTACCAGTAGAAGATCTATCATCTGTGAATTTCACCTAAAGTGGCGTAATTGTGCAGTGAAATCCACACTGGGGACAGTCTGCTTACATACCTCTTTCCAACAGAATTTCTTTTTCGCTGCTTTCACGTGTTATTCCAGACAGAATTGGAAATTTCTGCAAACTAACTTCAGAATAATGCTCCTGAGCAGCAGAAATCGTAATTCATCCCATCATTTCTAATGCTTACACAGAAAAGTCCACGAAATGAGAAAAAAAAAATGGGAGAAAGCTCCCTTCGTACCCGATAGCATCAGACCTACCATATTTTAGAACACTCCCGGTACTACTACGTCTATNAAGGAATTTGACAAGTAAACCTAATACAGTTAATAGCATTTTAATCTTTATGCATAGTAATCACAAACTCACATTGTACAGGTTTGATAATAATAACTGACAGTTGAATTTGAAGTATACATTTTGTTCCAAAATAGATGCTCATGTAGGTGGATGTGTTGTAGAAATATAATATACTACATGGCTGAGCCTAGATAAGCTGGTGATTCTCAAACGTCAGCATCATCTGCACAAAGTTAGGGTTGAAATCTGCTCTCTTAAATACATGTTCATCCTTCTTATGACACCTTCTCTAAAGAGCTCAGTGAATAGTAGATAAAATAAGTATCTAATGAGGTATGACAGAAACTCCGATGGGGCTAAACGGCACAGATCTAAATTCTAATAAATAAATGGAGTAAAACATTTACTGCCAGCCACTATGTCAAGTTAGCCATAGGAAACTGTAGCTCTGCAGCTGGAGAAGGGCAATGTTCTGCAAGCCAGAGAAGCGATGGAACTCCTCCAGCCTTGATTATTTATGGTGTGACGATGAAGGAACAACTTTCCATGTGAGGAACAGCTTTAAAGTTGAACAGTGAAGCTGAAACAGAGACTTAATGAAAAATCAGAGGGGAACAAAACTACAGCTACAAAAACAGTAACATTCGTTTTAACGATTTAAAAATATAATTTATGTGCAAAGCCAGATGTTAACTTGTCCAGCTTCAAGGTAAACAGCAAACTGTATTCATAACAACCCTTCTGCTGAACAGCAAATGCACTATTCAATGTTGCTGTAAATAAGGCGCACTTCATACCTCCAAATGTTATCAAAATGAACACAAATGCAAAATAAACATTTTTTTAAACAAAGGACACATCTGTATTTAATGCAAAGCTATTTTCAAAAATCCCAACCTGTCATAATCTACCAAAATCGTAATAGCCTGAAACATAAGAATGCTTTCAGCCTCAGAAAAAAAGGCTTCTAATTTTAAACATTTACGAGGATGCTGAGAAGTGGCTTAGAACCATGCTTTAAAATATGTTTTCAGGCTTCAAATTGCTGAAAGCTGAGACCTCTTTACCCATTTGGCTTGGACTAGAGAAAGGGAGAGAAGCACAAAAATATGATGAAAAGGCTATACACAAAAACTTCCATTTTTTTTTAAAAAAAGCAACCCACTCCCTTGTCCCAAACCCCCTTCTTCCCATAACTGAAAATCCCCCCTTTTACAAAAAATGAAAGGGAGTGACTCTTCTTGCCTGATAAACACCATCAAACAACTCATCCACATCGCTGGCTCTGATGCACCACCACTTTTAACAAATACTATCTGCAAATATTTTCAAAGGACAATTCTGCCCCCATTGGTGCTGTTCTTACACAGGAGGGACCCTGTCTCAGAGCTGTATTTCAAACCGTACCAAGAGACGGGTGATTTTGCCAAAAAGAGGTGATTTAATGTCTGTTCTAAATAATGAACATGATCATACCTTTTAATGTTTTGTTGTTTTTTTTCCCAACACTTAAAGTGTGTGCTTTATACTGGGAATGAACTTCCCTTTGATATATTATAACTATGTGAAGGAGGGGTTGTTCTCACATTTCTGTTTCAGAGAAAACACCAAGCTGTTTGATTTTGAAAGTTAAAGGATTAAGTTGGGGGGAAAAAAATGCTTCTAAATGCAAACATACTCTATTAAATCAAATATAGTCTCAGCTTGATACAAAACACTGACTTTAAAATTAGCTACACCTTTCCAAATATGCCATATGTGCTCCTCCATCTACCCCACAAAAATAAATACATATATATGTAGGCACTGAAAGATGGGTGTGTCAAGTAGATTTTTAAAAGCAGTTAAGCATACAAAAGTAATACATGAAAGCAAAGAAACAACCACAAAATATATATTTATAGCCACAGAAAGTAGGAAGGAAGTTCTGAAAGTCCACAGGGATTCTTCCACCTTACCAAGCACCTGTACATTCTGTGAACATTTTCCTTTTGTCTTTCATTTTTCTTGGCTCCTGTCTTATAGTTCGACCCCAAGGCAAAGCACCATACAAGAAGAAATGACATTCAAAACTATTAGCTCATCAAAACTGCCTTTAATATTTAAAAACAACACACACACACACAATATTGCAAGAGCTCCTGGAATCCCACTCAGAAAACTCAACATTTTTACATCTCTTTTCATGTTCTTGTCACCACAATTTGTGCAAAACAGTGAGAGGACACACAGGGCATTTTAGGAATGAATCTTTCATCATTGTAATCTCTCAGTTACAGTTTGACCACAAGAAGAAATGAACAGAGTAGCACTGTAGGGACTGTATTGGTGTATTTTTCACTTTGCCCTCAGATGTGCTCTGACTTCTGTTGAAAGATGACATTGTGGCTTCTTTCACTGTCTCCATTATTGCTCCCAAAATAATTCAGAGGTACCTAAGGCTTTAAGTAACATCAGTTTAACAACATTTTCGAAGTAGATTTGATGGTTTGATGACCTTTTCATCAAAACTGAGCTTCAGAACTCTTATCTCTTGATAGTCTGAACTGACTTACCTCACACAATCACAGAATCACAGAATGTCGGGTATTGGAAGGGATCTTGAAAGATCATCTAGTCCAATCCCCCTGCCAGAGCAGGAACACCTAGAGCACATCACAGAGGAACATGTCCAGGCGAGTTTTGAATGTCTCCAGAGAAGGAGACTCCACAACCTCCCTGGGCAGCCCGTTCCACCATTACCTCCTCAGAGATGTGCTGAAATGGTGACTTCCCATGCTTGCTCTGCAGCAGGGGACTCAGCACACACTATACAGGGTGATAGAGCTTTGTATTCTGGTAAGGCAACTGTTAGTGGCTCCTGATACTGGAAGGCTAAGGTGCCGCATGCAATTCCTCTAGTGCAGTAAATCTGGCAACAAGTGAACAAACCTCATTATGTGTACCATAGTGCAGGAACAATTTCCCTTTAAAACCACAGACTGGGTCAACAGCAGAGGTACAAAAGCTATAGACCAAGAGCGTTGGAGGCAGAGCGCTAACGGTGCTGGCAGGGGTAGTGCTGCTGTCACAGGAGGTGAAAGAAACATGCTAAAAGTTCACTGTGAATCATGCAGTCTATTGCAGAATGTCAAACTTCCCAGGAGTAACCAACTCAACTGCTATTTTTAAACATAAACTTGTTTGCTTTTTTTTCATAAAGCAGTCAAGCTTTGAGGTTCCACCTTCATGGATGGCAGCTAACTCGTCTTCAACCCAGAGAGTACAGGAAAAAAAACTGTGTGCAGGTTTTTCACTTTTGCTGTTACCAGGAGAGAATATAACACCTAAAAGACCTGCCAATAACAAACCTGCAAGCAAGGAACATGGCTGAAGACACTGAAAACAAGACAATAAGAATTAAAAGCTCTTTAATTATAGATTATGAAGCTCCTGAATGCTGGCTGCATGTATACACATTGGAATGATTCAGAGAACTGCATGGAAATATCTATTTACCATAAAATCTGGAAGCCCATTTGGCATTCAAATTACACAAGAGTGTTTTTTTATTTCATTCATGATTGAGATTACTTCATATAAACTAATTGATTTCTGAGTATATAGTACAATTTAACTTGAGAATCCTTTTCCTTTGTGTTAACCATTAGTATTGAGTATTTGCTGCTGCCAAGTTCCTTAAACATGAATTTTAATACAGTGTTTTGTAATTGGCTTGCATGTGCCCATCTGGAAGGATACTGGATATACACATTTTCTATTTAACAAAATGAAGGTTAGCATAAATTAAAAAGAAAACCCAAACAACAAACTCACCAAAGAAACCTCTGAAGTGATACATCTCTTGAGTTAGTTTAGCAACACAGCCAAAAATCATAAAAAATTTGGTAAGGTTGTTTAAGTTTTTCGTACCATTGTAAAATACAGCTTCAATGTTCACCATTATTAGAAAATTCAATAATTCCTTGTTTTGATAACAAACTAAAAACTGCCCATAACATGGAAGGGTCTTCACAGTTATGATGATTCTGCCAATGATTACAAAGATCCTCTTTTCTTTCAAATAACTGTTTGCATAAAATGCAGTTATAGCCCGCTTTAGACCAAATTTCTATTTTTCTGCTTGGTGCACCAAACCCTACATTTTGCATCTTGGCTTCTTCACTGCTTTCTGACTGAGTCAGTTCACTATTAGGTAATACATCAACATTACTTTGATGGTGAAAGTGCATCTGTCTTTTCAGTTTTGGGAAGGTACAACACTTCTCATGGGCACTGCATTTTGCTGAATGCCTTTTCTCATTGCACTGTTTCCACAAGTGGGATGTATGTTTCATCAGTTCCCCCTTAGCTCCTCGATTGCCTTCCTTTACTCTTCCCTGGATCTCTTCTCCATGAGAGCACAACAAGTGAAACTTCATTTCACTAAAAGACTGTGCAATAAACTGGCATCGACCACACTTGATCTGTAATTTCACTTCTCCTGGGTTATGGAATAGGTCCTCAAGATTGCACTTATTCCCCCTGTTGAAAAAAAGGACACACAAACTATTTCAGGATTAGCCACGCACAGAATAGAGATGGCAATTTCTGTCCTTTTAAGTTCTAAGAGATGACATTCATGAAACTTTCATTTAATTAAAACCAGGCACTGTTGCCACAGTATCTAATTTATTTGGAACAGAAAAAAAATAAAAAGTCAGGCTGATGAGAAAACAACTAAACCCAAATGTTATCCGGCACTGCCGAGTTTAAGAACTGCCTCCAAAATTAGCCTTAGTAGAAATAATCTTTTAACAACACTAACCTTTTAATAAAAGGTTAATACCATTTTTAAAAGTTCCTGATTTAGTGAGGTCAATTCAAATCCTTTTAGCTCTGTGCTAAAAAAGTGAAAATGAGTATTACATGTAGCACACTACTAAAAGAAAGTAACTTGTTTACACTGAGTGATCTAAGGTCAATTTAAGGCAAAACCACATGTCCCACCTCCCACTCCAAGATGGAAACAATGAAACTTCAAAGTTTCTGTTTGTTTTTGTTTTCCCTAGAAGTTTGCAAGATAGTTTTTAAGGGTTTAAGTACCTAATTTACAATTGGATAGCCCCCCTCATTCATTTAGAAGAGCTCTGCCCTATAAAGACACACACAGCTAGCAAGAACCTGGTTTAAGTTAGGCCAATCAAAAGGCGGCCCCCACAGCAACCTTCTCACAATGTCTCCGGAGAGGACCACGCAATTCTGTGCTTTTATACACATCAGACATACCACCCAACAGAACAGATAAACCAAATGATTCATTTTAAGAAGGCCAGTAAGGCTGAAAGAAATGCACTGGTGTTTCTTAGGTTCAGTATCTTACAAATTTCTAACTGATGCCCCAGGGAGTGGAGCTATGCAAAGCAAAACACAGAAAATTACAGCATCATAGTGCGGTATCAGGTTAGAGCCCTGATTAAAGTGTACTTCGATGAAAGTCAATGCACAGTGGAACAAACAAGAAAGCCAACATTTATACTGTGTCACGAGACTTCACCTCAGAATCACAATGCAGAGAAAAAAGAATGTTCTATCCATCTTAATATGGTAAACGTTAACTTTTCTACTTGTCTATGTGATGGCAAGAGTAGCAGTAAGCAACACACAGGACAGATTAGCTCACAGTGCTGCAGAGAAGGAAATGGGATAATGATATTTAATAGGGTAAACAAACTACAAGCTAATATTGAAATATGAATTGCTTTGCACTTATTGCAGTTCGTTCCTTTATCTTCCAGGGAAAAACCCAAAATGGGTAGAACACAAAAGAGAGTGCAGGTAAACAGAGAAAGTGTCAGCTGTGAGAAATCAACCCACCAAAACAGATCTGCTGGAAGTACCCTGGTTATTATTAGAATATACGCAAAATTACTTTGGATATTCAAGTGTCAGTAATAATTTATATTTAGTAAATCAGCTAAAATATACCAGATGGTCTAATGGATTGACTAGATTCCTTAACAAAATGTTTAAACCACTAGGAATCTCTCTTTGGGGGAGGGAGGAAGACGAGGGAAAAGCAACAATTTTCCTAACATTGATGTTTATGAACCTCCACTGACAAACTGATATCTTCTTTTCATTAGCAACTTCTGAGTGAAAACACTCACCTCTCCGTTGCTTCCTCTGCTTCTTTTATATTGGTGTCTCTCTTCTTTAAAGCATCTTGCAGATGTTGCTCGCTAGTGGAGGGCTCTGTGCTGATAACAACCCTGTGCACTTCTCTTAGGTGACCAAAATACACTTTTGCATGGCCAAAAACTTTAGCACAGAATTCACAACACACCAGTTTTTTGGGTTTGCCTTCGTTGTGATGAAGTTTCATATGTGTGCTCAGGTTTCCAGAGTAAATATAGGCTTTCCGGCAAATCCGACAGCTGTAAGGCCGCTTGTTTGTATGTGTGTTTATATGGTCCTGGAGATGGTGCTTAAACTGGAAGATATGGTTACAAACATAACATTTATACGACAGCTTAGGTAGGGCTGAACACATATTTCTACTTAAATCACCTGATTTAGCTGATGTAGCCTCGCTATGCTTGTAACTGAAATATTTGTTGGGAGGTAAACTATGTAAAAAAGTATCTTGGTCTAAATTGTCAGGAGATGGTGTCTCTACCATTGCTCCAGAAGTCACCGGTGCAAGATCCTGCACAATCACCACTGGTTTTGGTCTGATGCTACGGTATTTTTTCACTGCTACTGTTTTTTTGTCTTCAGGTGGCTGAAGATCAACTTTTGCCCTCTCTCTCCCTTCTCTAAACTTATTAAGGATGCATTTCCTTCGCTTGGTCTGAAAAGCCAATAAATCATCCGTGGCTCTTCTTTTCCTGCCTCTTCTTTTAGAGGCTGCACTGTTCATTTTTTTTAGACTGTCAACATCCACTTTATTGGATGGAGAGAGGGTATTTTCTTCAATGGTTTGTCTGGGGACTTGTGTAAATGATACAGCTGATGGCTTATCAGATGCGTTAGAAGGAACATGAAAGGGTGTTTCCAAAGCTGGTATCTTTTCACATTCAGATCCCACTGAAGGACCAGATACATCTGTAACATTAGTATTCTGCCTAGTTTTACAGAACACTGATTTTTTCATCCTTGAGTAAGGCAAAATAGGAAGTTTTCCCTTTGGTGCTGTTGGAGCCATCGGTATTGCACTGCCAAAAACTGCCGGGGGCAGGACAGCAACAGCAGTTGCAGAATTTGTCGGTTTTTCCTTTAGTTTCTCAGATGTTATGAATGACTCTCTTGTGGTTTCAGATGCTGTCTTCACAGAGTGGAGACTTAGTTTCATGGGATTAATTGCTCTTGCCAGCTTGGATAAAGAGTCTTTAACTACAGATAGTCCAGAGGCATTACCATTAGCAATTTCAGTTTTGATCATTAAAGGAGATCCAGATTCCAGACAATTGCTCTTATTTACTAATGTGGCAACTGTAATTTCAGCTGGGTCATGGTCTGTTAGCAACACTTGCTCAGTTGAATCTGAACTAGAATGAGTTTCAGCACAGTCTTCAGTTAAAGTAGTCACAGGAGAAGTCTGTGATGAGATCGATGCTTTGGTAGGTATCTCGTTCTGTGCACCCAAACCAGAGATTTGTGATGGTTTTTTGTCACTCAGCAATTTACTTCTTACAGGTTGGTACCTGGGGATAGGCAGCTTTAGGTTTTCAGAAGGGGCCACGTTTGACTGCTGGACTTGCTGTGTTAGGGCAGGGGCAACATATGGCACGGCCAACAGAGAAAAGGTCCCCTCATGACCAGCCACCTGCATGACAGCATAGTTTTGGGTGGGTACTACCACTGGTTTAGAACCTGCAGCTGAAATTTGTGTATTTTGCTCAGGCAAAGATGACTGAAGGCAAGAAACCACTCCAGATGTTACAATTTTTGGTACCATTTTTGGAGCAATGGTCCTAAACTGACTTTTCTTCTGAAAACTTTGTATTATATCCGAAGGAGATTTGTGTTTATCTGTAATAATAACATAACAAAGATGTAATATAATATATAGTATTTCTTTTTTAAAAATTACTGTATTGGACATAAAGCTTCATACAATGGTATTGTATGACTATACAATACTACTATACAAGACTATTACACACAACTTAGTAAAAATATTAAGGTAATTAAATGACCACTAAATTAAGTTCAGAATTGCAAAAACGAAACACACTCCCTGAAGCTTGAACATAACTGTAAAAAAAACAACAACCCTTTCTAATCCAATCTTAAACTCATGTTTTATTCTAGGTTAGAAACTACCTGGCATTTAAGAACAAATACACTTATAAGCCCTTTCTGCCCTGGAACAGCTGCACTAGCACACTGGCAATATTCAGCTGGAAGAAATAACAGGGGCAGGACTTAAATTCCATGATGCACAACTTTTCCGTGCAGATGCTCTGATCATATCTCTCAACCAAAGTCATACTATCTTCCAGAGTTTCTGTAACACTTAGAATTTAGGGAGTTCATCAGATACAGACCAAAGCTTACCTGATGAACTCTTAAAATGACTGCTATAAAATATGCAAATAATATGTAACAAAATCACGGAGGACTGGAGAGAAAACATACCATTATTAATTACCCAATCATATATGTTGCTTATGTGCCTCTAATGCACAATAGAATTACTGTAGTAAGTTATGCAAATATTTTCTTGAAAGATGCAATTTATCAAGGTTATATCACAGTTCCTACCTGTTTCTGCTCCTGTTGGTAAATGTCACCAATGTTTTTAGTACAGAAGAATGTGAAGATAAAGAAAAATAAAAGGAAAAAGGTAAATATGCTGACCTCTCAGACATTCCATAAAAAAGGATTTGACTTGTAGTTAATTGTACCACTACCATTTCATGTAACAGACCATTATACACTCTCAAATTCAACTACTGCTTCCAGTTCCCAAAAACTGGGACAGGTTTTCTGAAGAAAAAAAAATATATTTCCCGGTAATCTCAAGCACTGAAAATTCAACTACAAAAATCCCAAGAAGAAAAACAAATTGGGAAGACAAAGTAATAAAAATGCATTTTGAGAACGGAATCACATTTGAATAGAATATGTAAAAATAAAAGCTGGGACCCTGAAATATTGCAATAAGGTAATTCCACAGGAAGTTTCCATTCCTTATTATTTTAAAGCCTTGTATTATAAATGTATTAGTACATGGTTCTGGACTTAAAGAGGTAACTGTAAATTACTACCAACACTGGAAAGTCTAGTAAGTTTATCTTAATCCTGGATGTTCTTTTTAGATGTTCCACACTTGGCAACACGCACCCCAAGTTACAGAGCTATCCCATTTCATGACCAGAACTCCTGGACAGGTGTATGCACACACTCATGGTAGGCACACGTGCAATACATCTACTGTCTTCAGGACACACTAGATGCACTGAGCAATCACATATTAACTGTACAGTTCATACACAGCTGGTCTGATGCTTCTCAAAACTCTCTGCTCTGCAGGAGGTTCGTAGAGGAACTATCCTGGGCATAAAATGTTAAACCTTTAATTGCCATCTACAGCACCCAACCCCAAGTCTACTATGAACCTTCCTGACCCCCCAATTAAGTGAAACTGCTGGGCACCACCATAACTTTCTTTCTGCTCAATGTCTGTAGAGATGTCCAGAATTTCTAGACATTCAGTGGAGAGCAGACTATGGAAATCCTGCCCCAAAATAAAAAGAGATCCCCATAAGTCCAGGCCTCCAAAATTTGTGCAACCTGGAAAAAGCCAAAATGTGGTAACTTTAAAATTCCATTTCCCTACAGCCCTTTCCATTCTCCAAAAAGCAAGAGCATGTACTATTTCTCACTAAGAACTTCCATTTTTGCCAACCTACAACCACTACATATATATAATCCTTTATGTTCTCAATTGCTAACAATACTCAGATTATTTTTTCTTTTCTGCATGGTATCTTATTGTTGCTGCGTTGGAGAAAACACTTTTAAGAGCTTCTGAGAATTATAATAAAATGATGTAAAATATTGTAATCATTAACCAAACTAGCCCTGAACTTCAATGCTAGTTACAGGTCAAATTGTACAACTTAAAGTAGATGACAGAAAAAGTGTAGTTTTCTTTTAGGGGACAGTCTGCTATTATTTTCCAGATGATGCTTGCCATATACTCACAATTAAAGACTTTTTCCCAATCAGCAGTTATTCAGCTTGTCACAACAGTCAACATAAAGCAGTTTCCATTTTCTATTCAGGCTAGACTTGCACCTCTCCCTTTTTATTTAAAAATCCCATTCACTGATTTGCAGAAAATGTTTAGGAATGCTGGCACTCCAGCAGACTGCTACCTGTTACACTCCCCACTATAAGGCAGCGCTCTGCAACCAGTGGGAGCAAATGATGTGAGTTCAGGAAAAGACAGAAGTTTTGCTGTGGACATGCCACCTCTACAAAGTACCAAAAAACAGAGGTAAATTTGAAGGTAGGAGGAAATATTGGTAGAAATAATGTATGGCACTAGCTTTAAAAATAAGCATATGCTTCTCAAACACGTTGACTTGCCTATTGCAAAACCAGGCAGTAAAATCACTTCTCTTTAAAGAAAGTCTCTCCACATATTTTCTCAGCATTCCACAATAAAGTATCATTCTAGAAACCAAGACCTTCATGAATATTAATCACAAAATGCTCTTTGAAACAAAGTCTGTTCAGATCAATACCCTTCTTACATAGTTAACACAATACCAAACATTGATATAACTGTTTGAGAAGGGTTTCTTATACAAAATGCCCTTTTTCCTACTAGCATGATTTTATCATAAATACGTCTTCCAGGCAAGCTATGTTAGTTATCAGCCTTCTTTCAGCACAACTTCTTTCTTTTCTCCCTGCTCCCGCCCCTGTTTTACATTAGAGAGTGCAGAAATATTCATTGCAGTGCCTCCAGTAAGCAAAGGAAACTCAACTCTGTATTTCCCTCTCATCCAATACAGCTGCTGCAGTTAAGCAGCTTAACCAGTACCTAAATATAGAGATGGGCTAGATACAGACTAGCTGTCTGATGATCCTCCAGACGTGGTTAAGGTTTTGCTTGTGGACTGGGAATGCTAATTGGAAGAACTGGTGGAAGACTGTTTAGCACCTTGGATCAGGAAAAAGCAACCAGTCACTTCACAGACTGGAGGTCCTACTGACCCTATCCAGATTGTGCAAGTAGCATCAGTGACCAAAACTATTTTTTTCCATTTATACTTGGTGAAAAGGTGTAACAACCTCCTTCGTACACAGGGATCACTACAGTCATTCACATCTGCCATCCTGACACTGAAGGACTTGAAAATGCTCTGGCTGGCTGGCTACCAGAAGGCCACCTGGAAACTTAATATGCATCTTTCAGGGATATTCCCCTTCTATTCCATACCTTCTTCCAAATTATTTCTGTCTCTGATTCAAAGCACTCTTTTGACTTGCCAGTTATGACCTGAGTAAAAGCCTTCAGGCCCATGTAAATCCATGAAGTCTTCCATCTAAGAAGGGGAATTCTCAATTAAAGGAGGATTAGAGATGGCATTTTTGGGGATGGCCCTTGGTTTTAGACAGCGTTCTTTCTACATGTCAGTCTATGGGTGCTTCACTGGAAGGCAACAATTTTTACACTTCCTCCAAAATTTTCATTAACAACAAAGGAAATAAATGAAAACATTAGATTTAATATCTGAATGATGTGAAGCTAATTTTTAACTTCTGTGCTCTCAGTCTTTCAAGCAGGCATGGAGTTGGGGCAACAGGTAGAGCCTTTTAAATAATTAAGCACAAGGTTAATTCAAATGCAATTTAATCCATTTACTTTAAAAGTCTGTTAAAAGATTAATGGTTACCACGCTAGTACTTGCAAGTATCAAATCACTTAAACTTGCACGATGTCATAAGCTCTTACCCCTCCTAAATAACCTTAAAATTGTGTAGGACTGGACAGTGATACAGCAATAAAAAAATCAATGATGAACGAAAGTCTCTGACTCAGACACTGTGGAAAGAATCAGAAGAAGTTTCATTTTCCTGACTAATCTGGTCCGCTTTGAACATTAAAATAAACCACCAAAATGTGAGAAACCACTGTCAGTTTTTAATATAACCCTTGCAGGACCACCTCACTTGCCTCGGTATGTATTTAATTTGTGCATGACTGGAGAAGTGACAGAGCATAACACCAGAAAAAAAGAATCATCTTGGTTGGAAGGGAAAGGCAGAATGCAGATGAAAAAGATTAATGAAATATTTTATTAAATGCACGTTGACGTTGCTGAGTCTTTTGCTGACTTTGAAAGAAAGAATATCTGTTCTTTTGGAAAGAAACACAAGATCCTAACAGACAATACTAGATCTATTTCTGTCAATGATAGTTAGCAGTTCATTTTACCAAATCTCCATACACACTAAATACCTGTGGATACTGTCTTTCCAGCACAAATTTCTTGTTTTTGCTGGCCCAGCATACTTTGTTGGACACAATGTTTCTCTGCAGCATAAGCATGAAAAAAACCACCACCTGCAAAAGTGCTTCAGTCAGTTATAAATAGATCCCAGGACCAAAAAAATCCCAAAACCCAAACAACCCCCCAAACCAACAAAAGTCAGAAAAAGACAATATCAAACTACAATAGAAAACGTTAGCTTCCAGTTACTACATTGAGAACGCTACTGCTTCTTGCTGATTGCCATTTTTCTCTCCCCCAAACAACTTATTAAAATCAAATACATTACACACCAAATGCAAAGCTATAACTTAATAACTGAGTAACGTTGGTTATTATAGTAAACAGATGGGATGCTTTAGCTTCAGCGTCACAGCAGACACTCAACAGCATCAAACCGAAAGGCTCAGTAGCTTCAGTGAGGCTTTTAAACACAGGGGCTACATTTTATGCTGACTTATGTTTTCTGTAATCCCATGTAAACCAGTGGAAGTGCAGCTATTCTGGAAACCAGAATTTGGCCTTCTATGTTTAAAACTACTTTTGCCACACACTTATGTGAAGTAACATTGGTAATAAAGCCTACAAATCAGGACTGTCCATCTCTGCACATTATAACCATTAATTTGCAGTTGTTCCTAACTTTGCCTCATAATAACAACTATATGGGTAGAATGATCTGTTTTGTCTATTTGCTTCAGATAATTTTCTAACAATAATTTCAACAGAAAATTGGTGGCCATCACAAGGGAGGTCTGTATTTACCAAAAAAAAAAAAAAAAAAAAAAAAAAAAAAAAAAAAAAAAAAAAAAAGAAGACTCTACTAACTACATCCGTGCATTAGACAAAGATACTGATGTTTGACACAACAACGTCTCTTTTCTCTGTGAAAAGCTGCCCAAATCTGGCAAAATTGTAAGCTCTTGGCATGTGTTCAACAGATAAGTTAAGCACCTAATTTTTCCAATGCTTACATTGTGTTGAACATCGCTCCTGCTTCAGGGGCTGGATTTTTCCTAAAACTACAGCTTCAGGTCCAAACACACAAACTGTAACAAGGAAATAGCCTCTCCTTATCTTTATGCTGACGAGTCAAGAGTGTGGAAGAGAAACTAGGTTAACAACCAGGGCAAGCAGGAAAAGGACAAGAGAACTAGAAATGCAACTCAGGAAGCATCCAGGCCAAAGAGTCAGGGGTGGGACACAGGAATTAAATGCAAACTTTAGATGGGTAACAAACTTTACTACTACATGTGATTTGGAGAGGAAAAGCACTCCAAGCCACGGGGATAATCTTGTATCTCACAACCCTTGCCCTTTTAGTACTTAGGTTTTTGAAGAGCAATATAATTATGTCTGCATAGGAGTCCTTTTGTGCAATTTAAAATATATTGGAAAAATAAAAAAAATATGACAAAGCATTCTAATGCAAGACTGGAAAAATCACAGTTAATCATTCACACAAACACTGAGGTACAGAATAAACAAATCACTTTAGAAAATGTGTTCTGGTGTACCATGGGTGGAACAAGATCAAAATAGCTTATTAAAATTCTAAAAGGGAAAAGTAGACCTCTTTAAAGCTATATATATATATATATATATAAAATTCTGATTTGAGCATCAATGTGATTTGCTAGTTGTGCAATAAGCTTTTTATCATTTAGACAGGTTGTCTTTGCAAGTTTATTATCTTAAAGAATCAGGATGATAGTTCAGATAGTTCATTTCAAGAAATTCTGTGAGCAGTGGGATACTTCCTGGGTTCCTTAAATAGTCCAAAAAATTCCAAAAAACTCTTCCTAGCTGAAGAGAACATTACAACACAGCTACACAATAAAAATGGGTTTTTGACACTTACTGGACTCCATTAAAGCAGATATTTAACCTTAAAATTTCTAGTGACATTTTTCAGTGTGGGAATAAGTTAAAACTATTTTTGGTGTAAATAATCATTCTGAAGAGATACCTCATATAGTAATTAAAGATCATGGATATATAGTTCATACTTAGGGAAGGTCCTTCAGTTTCCTAATTCAGTCCTTTTTTTCCTGAAACATCCTTGTTGCACTACTGACTGTACATTATTATATGCCAAAGTTTATATATATCTACTCTTCAGAAAATTAGTATTCAACTTTAAAAAAAAAAAAATGGAGAAAAAAAGTATCTTACTAGGTGACTCCGAGTACCTTCTCATTTTGCAGAACTGCTTTCCTCTGTTGTTTGAAAGCAACAAAGAGTTTCTTCATTATCATGCTGACATCTATTTGGACTTCTGTAAGACCTTTTACATAGTCCTCCCACAATACCCTTCTCTCTAAATTGGAGAAATACAGATTTGGTAGACAGACTATCTGGTGGATAAGCACACCCTTACCAAGTTTGCGGTTCACACCAAGCTGAGTGATGTAGCCGACACACCTGAGGGATGGGATGCCGTCCCGAGGGACCTGGACAAGCTCGAGAAGTAGGCCCATGTGAACCTCACTGAGGTTCAACAAGGCCAACTAGAGTCCTGCACCTGTGTCGGGGCAACCACCAGTAGCAATACAGGCTAGGCCAAGAAGGACTTGGGGTACCGGTGGATGAAAAGCTGGACATGAGCCACCAATGCACATTCATAGCCCAGAAAGCCAACCACATCCTGGGCTCCATCAAAAGCAGCATGGGCAGCAGGTCAGAGTCTGCTCCACTACTCCACTCTGGTGAGACCTCACCTGGAGTACTGCATCCAGCTCTGGAGTCCTCAACACAGGAAAGACATGGATCTGTTGGAGCAAGTCCAGCGAAGGGCCACAAAGATGATCAGAGGGACAGAGCACATCTGCTAAGAGGACAGGCTCAGAGAGTTGGGGTTGTTCAGCCTGGAGAACAGAAGGCTCTGTGGAGGCCTTACCACAGCCTTTCAGTACTTACAGGGTGCTTATAAGAAAGATGGGAACTTTTTATCATGGCCTGTAGCAATTAGATTGGGGTAATGGTTTTAAACTAAAAGAGGGAAGATTCAGGGTGGATATAAGGAAGGGTCGTGAAACAATAGATTATGTTTGAAATAAATATGTATGAAATTCTATTTCTACACGGGGTAACTGCTTTGAGGTAACCTTTTTGAGCTGTAATACCAAACATATTAGCCACACATGGGTAAATCAATATTCAAAAGCATCACCTTGTATAAAATATGGGCAATGCAAGGCTTAACACAACCTCTGGTATAAAGGGCCATTTCTGCATGACTGTATAGAGGAAGAAAGTCTTGGAAGTCTTTCCTAAAAGTTAGGACATGACAGAAGAGATTTTTAAAGACTCTCTTGCAATGAATGTAAAATACATTTATTAGCAGGATCCACGTGTTTTCTTAACACCTCTCATGCAGCGTTTGTGAACTTTAAAAGCTTTCTATCTTTTTGAAGGCACAGTCTTTCAAGTTATAAGCTACTCATTTCATATTAAGGTTAACGTAATTGTTTTAAGCAGATCAAAATATTTCCTATCAAGAAATGAAAACTGACAAAAAGAGCACTAGACATAAAGCATCTGTAATTATTAATAACTTTTTCCACCTTTGCAGCTGAAGAAATCACATATAGATTTTTCTCACTATGGCAATACGAAAACTTGGGAATAAGGTTTATGCAGATAATCTGTCAGCTCAAGATGCTGCCTGGCCTCTGCAACCACACAAATCACTATTAAAGGTGAAAACATGGGTTCTTTTCTGTTGAAACGTGGAACTTCCACCTGCAAAAGGCTGTTAGATGAATCATCAGAGACAGTGTGTTTCAGCTTCTGCCCAGCCTCCACTCGTTTCAGCAACCAACCATGTCAAACTTGTGGGCATTATCTAGAGACCATTTTTGCCTCAACAGGATTAAATTGCCTAGAAAGGAAATTTTGGTATCACTGGAAATCCAGTGGTTTATCTTAGTCAGTTTTTCCCTGCCACGCTGTTCCACATAGGGTACCATCCCTGGAGATCTGCAAAGCAAGGCTTCAGTGACGCAGCCACTTGGGGGAACTAACTCTTCAGAATAGAGCTGAAGGGAGGTGATGCAAGCACTGGTCATAAACTCATAATTCATAAACCTTCAATGGCATTGTGAATGTGAATTAGGTACTCTAGAAGGTGGGGACAAACAGAAGATTCAAAAGAAAAGACTGTAATTGGATTTTTAAAAATTATTTTCTGGGACACCTGCCAGTTGAAATTTCTTTTAGTGAACTTCAAGAAAGACATGGACCTAAACAGTAATTCATTCACTGTACTGTCAATGCCAATGCAAAATCCTCTTTAAAAGGTCTATCAAGATCACATCAACCTGGACAAAATCTTGATATGCCTAATGTAAGTGGTAATTAATAGACTTATTTTTTCCGTTAAGTGCAGGAAACAATGATGACCAGGTCTACTACTGAATCGAAGACAGACTTCTTCAGAAACCATGCAGCACAAAAAGGTCAAGCAGAACCATTTTATGACTAAATCGTGAAGTATTTTCTGAGTAGATTCTTGCTCCCCTCTCCAATCAGCTGAGAATCAAATCTATCAACCGTCCATCCTTCCCTCCATGGGACAGAAAGGGACATATATCTGATTGCAGTAAGGGAACTATGCCTCATAATTCCAAAATTTATTTTTTGCCAATACCAGTGTGCAAAACGAGAGCACAACACAAGGGCAACATTTTTTTCATGTTACAGAGTATGGCTTTTTTGTGATGACCAGAGCATACCCTGCTGAGTAGATCCCGCACAGAAGAGAAAACAATTCACCTCTTTGGCTCAACAGACAAATACCTTTTACTTGAGGCATTAAAAGCACCTGTATGGTGACTTCTCTGTGACAAACCTTGGAAAGCAGTCCCTCATTAAAGATGAAGTGAAGATCAGAAAACTGTCAGGTCTGGCCTGGGCTATTTCGTGTCTTCCAGCATGAACTATATACAGGGTTTATCATTTCCCAAAGAAAGGGCCAGATCACAGAGCACATCATTAAACTTATATGATTGTTGGAGAGTACCTTCTGAGGGATTTCGTAAATAGCTTATTTCTTCCGAAAATTACCTAAGTGACCTCACTTTTGAATGGGATTCTCTAACTATGGTTTTTGTTTGCTCTAGCTCCCCCCTTCTCCTTTCTTCATGACCAAAATTTCTTCAGAAAAAGAATATATTTAGCTCTGGCTGAGATATACAAAACATTGTAATCTGTAGTCAATTCCACTAAGGATTAAAACAAAAATAAAGATTAGAGGATCTCCACAATACTTCAAGTAGAAATGTATATTTTTTCAATGACAGACACAAGCCTGTAAAGCATCAGAAAACTAAAACATCTTCAGAAAGACTATGGCCCTGGCTAGGAATACTTTAGTTTTCAGAACAACCTGAACATAGCTAGGCCTTCCTGGCAGTAGGATGTAGCAGAAAAATAATTACTATTACAGTATCTGAATGCTTGTGTTCTCCCTGTGCATAACTACAGTTATTTGCAACACTTATTGACATTGCTAAGCTTGCCCATACTAGCCACTGCTATTGTTTAAAGGCAGCACCAGTTCTCACAAGAGGGTACTGGATGTGCTGTAAAGGAATTGATGGAAGGTACTGCTGGTAAGTGGTATCAGTAAGTGTCCGCAAACACGCATAATGGGTGCCAGCACACAAGGGAATGAGAACAGGAATGCAGTCCACAGGAATGCAGGCCAAAGATGATATCCTTAACCTGCTGTGCACAGAACTATCAGCAGATTTCTAATTAAAATCATGTGTGTCTGGCGTGTGCTGGCAGACAAAGGAGCCTCCTGGTGCAGAGTCCAGCAGGGGGAGTTTGGCGCTCGTCACCGCTGCCTCTGGTCGCCGGCGGAGCTGGGCCAACCCCACCGGGGCACTTGCTGTGCCTTCTTTGAAGTATCAGATCCGTTAAGATCTGCAACTCATGTGGACTACCCTTCAGTCATCTTCAACCAACAGGAAGGCTAAACAACTCGTCTCAATAATTTTATAACCCTAAATACAACTTAACTTCACGTGAAAAATCCCGAAGTCGTCAATTGTTTTACAGCACCGCACACAACCTCTGAGCAGCTTCATGCAACGGCATCCTTTCAAAATACTCTACCTCTGCAAACTTGTCAGTCAATTTCATGTCTTGTATGAACTGGAGAGCATCTTGACAGGAAACAGCTGAGCCTTCCTGTTCAAGGTAATTCATTTTAACAAACTACTTTGTATCTTCTGGAACTGCAGTAGAATTTTTGTGCAAGAGATTTATTTTTTTTTAAATTGATGATTTTGTGTTAATCTAGTTAACATCCCAAATAACATGTCCATGTTACTAAAAACATCAGTGTTCATCACAGATGTTCTTCTTTTGGTTGACATCTGAAAACGAAGCCCTGTTACCCACATATTTTCCCATCCCAAGCAAAACCCTGAAATCTTTGTCAAACTTTCTTGCTTTCATCATTGCTCAGCTCATCACACAAACCATCTGCATAAATAAAGATGTAAGCATCTGCTGTATGGCAAACGGTCTCAGGGGCAGATGTTTTTATCCTTGCATTCATGTCACTGGCTTGGATACATTATTTGAACAGATGTACACAATCTGAAAGTGTCGTGTCCCACAGTGAAATGCCTCCAACTGCTTTCTATCAAAGTACATAAATGCTATTTGCACCTGCATTTATGTTAATGATATAAAGGCAGCAGGGGTTCCAGCAAAGTGAGAGCTGATGCTAAGAAACACATTTACATAGCTAATTGAAGTTTGAGATCTCCCAGCACCAAATGACCGTACTAACAGGGATACAGGATGTATTAAACTACACAGTGGCTTTTCAAAAACCTAGACTTTTTTCAACAGTTAAAATAAACATACCCAAGGAGCAAAACTATTATTTCAGTCCGTGATATACTTTTCTGATGTATATTTTAAAAAGACAAAAAAAATAACAAATTCCTAGATAAATGAGGACAGCGTTATACTTTGCACAGTAATTGTATAAGATACATTTTTTTTCACGTTATTGTCATTTAACACAAATGTTTTATAAATCTCATAGTGCCACCCATCTGAAGGTATTTTAATTCTCCAAGGCACATGGGTATTTATGTCATGCAGCACCATAAAAAAACCTCAGCACTTGCTCAACGACAAATATTAACATGGGTGTGAACGACGGAATAAGTTGCCTCAGTGACAATTTCGTAATTTGTAAGAAAAAGATTAAAATCTTAAAAGTTACATATTTTAGATTATTCAGAAAAATTGTTTTCTGAATCTGTTTGAACATGGAGTTACAACTGCTTGTTCTATAAATGATATCCACCTTTCTTATCAAGTATTTTCAATTGAGAACAATACAGATGCCCTGAAGGAGTACATATCAAAGCACAGAACTTCTGCTATTACATGACAAATGGTAGCAGAGAAGGGGTTTTATTGTCACTCAAAGAACTTGCATTAACCAATACTTCCATACTCAACTGAAAAGTAACAAGCACTTTCAAAGTATAGAAAGACTGACAAAAAAGCTATACAGAATGTAATTGATGGATAGGTTCTACTTCCAATACTATTTATTTTCAAACTTTTTATTTGTAAGAAATGTTCCAATGTTATAGTAGTACATAAATCATTAGAAATTGCTAATGGCCTCAGTATTTTCAAAGTGCCATAACACATTTAAGAAAAAGAAGTGATGAACGATACAAGGACAAAAAAGAGTGATAGTAAAAGAAATCAAAAAAATACACTGAGACTAGTATATTTGTACAATATAATGACTTCACACTGGTATAGCTCTTGGTCAGAAACTGGTTATGATTTCTAACATGGCTCTTAAAATTCACTCTGTGTGAAAGCTGATAACAGGATATTGACTGGAATGGGTTTTTGTTTAGAAACACAAATGATTCATCAGTTTCAAGTTTGCCAACAGCTTCACAGCCTATATTGTCTTCCTATTATTCAGAAATGGCTTTAACAAAGATAACACATTCCATTTGAGTAAAACAGTGGTCAAATTCCTGTTATTTAAAAGAAAAATTAAATTATGGCTTTTAACTATTAGAATTAAGTATTTGAGTCATAAGCACACAGACATGGAGCACACTGCAGGGTGGATAGCTTTACACAACAGTGAGTACTGTCTTCCGTGAAAGAATAGTCCCATTAGACACAGAACTCATCAACCAAGATCAATTTGCATGACATCCTCCTGGAATAGCTTCCTCAGAATCATTATAGTATCATAAAAATACTCTTCACAAAACAGGTAAAGTATAAACTTACATGACAGTAAAAGCTCAAGGCTTCAAGTTAAGTAATATATAGTGCTTTTCTTAATTAACATAAGTACTAACAATGGAAACTTAACTGACAGACTGCAAGGGTTCTGAGAGGTCCATTAGAGCTTATGTCATATCCATCAACCATTCACTCACATTTAAGAAATATCACTAAAAATGACATTTAGGTTAACAATCGTATTTAAACATTAGCATTGTGACACAGATCAAATGGGAAAGGAAATTAAAGTTACGGCTGCACATTTAGAAGGTTGGGAATACACATTTGCAGCAGAAATACCCTTACTGATAACACAGGGAAAAAATTAAGATGCTAACCCTACTGAAAAATAAATCAACAAAAGATGACTTTTGAAGAGACAAAACATAAAAGAAACATAGTTAAACACCAAAAACATTAGTGAGGATAACAATGCTGTAGAAAAAGCACTAAAAAAAAATCTGTGTTTATATTTAAGAAATCATAGTCTCATAGAATGGTTAAGAGTTGGATGGGACCTCGAAGATCATCTAGTTCCAACCCCCCTGCCATGGACTGGGACACCTCCCATTAGACCAGTTTGCTCAGAGGCATATCCAGCCTGGTCTTGAACATTCCCAGGGATGGAGCATCCACAGCCCCTCTGGGATGTGGACCTGTTCCAGTGTCTCATCACCCTCAGAGTAAAGAATTTCTTCCAAATACATCTTCCTAAACATTTATTTTGTTGGGTTTTGCTAGTTTTGTAGGATACTCTTCAAATAGATTTAACCCCAATTATATGGCAGTCAAACATGACAATGATTTTCAAATATGAGTATTAAAAAAAAATGGAATACACCCTGAACATTAATTCTGCTGAATCGGAAAAGAAGCAGATTTACATATTTCATGTTTCAACTACAGGTCACAACAGTAATAAGCAATATCCTAAAGAAGAAAACAATCTTAGCTATTTTAATTGTTTGAAGTGATAAATGCCGCAGACAATGACTACTCTTTTTAAAAAGTGGTATTAGAGTAGAATAGTAGACAAACAATACAGTGATTTATTAATGATGATATTCTTCCACGTTTTGAATCCCAAGCCTCTAATTTTCAGCCTATAATTCTCAAAAGAAGTATAGAAAGTATACTGTACCTGGAGAAAAAGTTAGAGGATTCTGCATTATGCCCTTTAATAGTTACGACAATGTTCCTGAAAAGAAGAAACACAGATACTTAGAAGTTCTGATAATTTTTCATAAACTGAAAAAAATAAAGGACAGTGGCTATAGCTTTCTGAAACTATATTTCAGAATGGATCCTTGTATGCCCATACCTCATGCAGAACAGCACTGGAGTTTTAAATCAAGCATTCCTCTGGATCACACATACCCTAATATTCACTCTCCGTATTTCAACACTGAGTACAACTCATTTAGGCTTCTTAAAATTGAAAGCCCCCATTAAAGCTAGAAAAGAGGACTTGTCATGAATTCCAATGAATGCTGAAGAACCACAGACAATGTAGGGTTTTCCTTCAAATATCTGAATTGCACAGATACCATATAACTGACTGACAAGCAGGAACTCCCATGGATGCTACAATGAAGATATTAGCTTGCATTTGTGAAGTAAACACTACACCATCACCTGTCCTCATTTTCATGTTGGTACTTATCACAAAATTTGATGCTTAAGGCTTGCCATAAAATAGCATTACATCAAATGGTCAACCAGTAAGCCCAAAGAGTGGGCTACTTCTCTCCAGTGCAGCCAGTGTGTTGCTTAAGCTTTGTTTAAGTGAAGCGTGACTCAACAGTCAAGTAAGAAAGACACAGTATAATACAATGACAAAATAAAAAAGTGTTATTATCCACTTAGATTTTCTTTATCATAGTCTAGCTTTTGGAATGACCATGTAATGTTTTGGTTTGGCTGAGCACCTTTAACATATTAAAAGTCACATAGGGTATAAATCTCTTGCAACCCTGATGCAGTTGGAAGCATTGGGAAGGTAACAGACAAGCCCATTGACTGACACAGATGGAACTCCAGCTACTCAGGAGTTTAGCTGGATCTATGCTTTCACACCAGTACATGTCCCATGAGCAGTAACACATCCCATGAGCAGAGCCAGCTGTGTGGATGTGGAGTTTGCTTACTTTCCTGGCTAATTTAACAGCCGGTAGAATCTGACATGAGGAACATTCTTGACATGCACTAAAGAGCATCCTCCTGAGCACATGAAGTACCAAAAGACTGAGTTTGGATAAACAGAACAATAGTTAGGACAAATTCAGATGCAATTATCAATCACAAAAATAAATCTTGAATATATCTCTTTACATGACGCAACTGACTCTCAAAAAAGCAACAGAGAGGTTTCCAGGAAGGAGACGGTTCTGTGGGGCAGCAGCGAAGTATAAAAGAGGCGAAAACAATTCCATTTCCTGGAAGTTCAATACCAAAGCACCCAAGAAAATGGATTTGGGCTACTGTGAGGAGATGTCTCACACAACAAATAGGTGATGTGCTGAGCCATGGGTAATGAGAAGCTCTTGTATGTCAACCAACACCTCCTGCCACAGGTTTTCCGGTGAGTATCAGCAGATCCCAGGCTGCCTCCAAGAGCCTCTGTCCGTGGTACTTAAGTTGTCAACCTCCAGTCTGTCAGACCCAGGACACAAGCATATGTCAGCTCATCTAAACCTAGTTTCACATCATGGCAACATATAGACAACTCACTCTTAACCTACAACAGTGGAACAGAACACATTGATGGGATTTTGGAATGGCAAAACACCTTGAGGAAACAGGGTGGCTTTTCAACGGGTCACCCACAGTTGTAAGACATCTGTTTTAAGGCCATATTACTCAACAAGACTTCTAGAAACAAAGATGTTTTTCTTTCAATTTGGGATTTCCAAGACTTGAAAACATACTGAGGAAGTTACAGGAAAGCATACTATTGGGAAAAATATAACGGTTCTCAAAACTATTATTCTGAAGTTACATTTTCATAGGTTTTCCTGGTCCCTCCCAGTTGTAGGAAGTATCAAATAATTTTAAAGGGTGCCTCGCTTATTATTACTACTTCCTCTTAGAGTTATAGCAAACAAACTAGACTTCAGGATATAGAACAGTAATTTTTAGAATACCATGTGGAATCACAAGCCCCATATCTTCTTCCAAGCATTCACAAACCCTAACACTAGGACAGAACACTGGACCATGCAAATCCAAACATTTTATACAGGTATTTCTGATCTGAATTCAACTGCAGTAAGATAACGGTCTTGATCTTGAAAATCCAGTGCTTTCTTGACAGACTAGTACACTGGTCAGCTACTGTCAATGAAAAAAAAAAATAATCTCAAATTAACTTTCCATCTTCTAGCCATTCATGAATATTTTTCATTGGTGTTACACTGAAGAACCTTTTACTGCCCTTTACTTTATAGGTATTTGATCAAGTAACTTACCTTTTTGGAAAAACTGAACAGCTCAAGATTTTTAAGTCAGGGCAAGCTGCTGCTTACCATCCCTTCAAATTTTTTTATCCATTGTTATATATATGGCTGTATTAAAGCACGTTTTCATGTCTTCTTTGAATACGAACGCCAAAGCAAACTGCAGAACTTTGCACGTCTGTCCTGTCTGCACTCTACAATATTTTCAAATTTATCAACGGTGATATTGTCTTTGTGATCACTGCCCAGTGATAGTCTTGGAACCAGTCCCACCACAAACTTACTCCAAGTATAATGAATCATGTTCCTTTCTCACTGAAAGTTTCTGATGTCCTTCAGCCAACTTCTAACATGTTTAACAGATACTTAATATCTACATATACGATGCAGGTCCTAAACATAAAACTGCAATCTTACCAAAAAGTTCTGAAATTCTGAGTCAATGCACAGTGAAGAAGTTAAAGGATATAACATCCATACAACTACTATACCTGCCCTCAGCAGTTGTTTTTTTTTTCCTTTGACTATTCCTTTTTTCCATTTGACTATATATCTGGTTTGGCATGACTACTTCCCCCCACAAAAAAG
>VZTM01025444.1:3038-42462 GCA_013400555.1 Jacana jacana
ACGGAAAGGCATTCTTCGGGTCTTTGAAATGTTCCAGCACGCTCAGCTGAACAAGAGAATGGTGTATGTGTTTCTGGAAAGATTCCTAGAAACCCTGTTTCCCCAAAACAAGTTCCGTGAGCTCTTCAACAAACTGCACTCACGGTCAAAGCAGATGCAGAGGTATAAGCAGAGACTACATTCTACTCAAGCGCCTTCCTTGCAGAAAAGGTGACACTTCAAACCTATTAAGCTGGTGTACGTTTGTCCAGGACTAATTGCTTGGGCAGATTCTCTGGGGCTTCAAACTCACATGCTGTTATTTCTGCACCAGTCTTCTAGTGTCACGTATTAGATTATTAATGCATCTGTAAGACCTGTGGATCTTCTCATCTTCACTTGTAATTCAACCACTACCAGAAGGGTTTGTGTGTCTTAAATGATTTGGTGCGTCTTCATGCAACATTGAGAAGAATACTGGCCCGAAACCGAAGAATGCTGATTCCTTCCGATCCTGAGTCGAAGTTTTGCCAGCAGTGAAAAGTGCCAGACTGTTCAAGTAAAGCACAACCGTGGTGACACAATGGAAGAAAAGGATGTTTTGGCACTGGGAGATTAGTGCAATGTGTGAGAATCAGGTGGAATTGTTCTATATTGTGGCTGTTGAGGCTCTCTAGGGCCCTCTTAACATTCCTGTAAAGGCCGACCTGAAAGGAAAAGTGGTCTCTGGAATAGCAGGTTCACAGGAGAGGGGAGAAATAGTTATAGCCCCGTTGCAAAAGTACATTTATCAAAGAAAAGCTGAGGTCATGTGGGTTTTGTACCACATTAACTTCACCTTTCGTGTTTTGAACAATAAACTAACGTTAGATCTAATGGGGGTTTTAGTAAAGGCAGAGGTGCAGTAGAAATAACCCCTTTATTCTGATTATTCTGTAGCATTGAGGGCCATATTTTGCTCTTATAGCACCTGGCATACATTTTGCATGTAACTTCCATGGAGAAGGGGCATCATATTTATGTTCAATTGCTGTATTTGAACATATATCAAGCTGATGGTTGGAAAGGGAGGGGGTGCATTGTTTCTAAGAGGGATAGGCATCGTGTTAGAAGATGAGGAAATTGCACTAGGACACAGTTTACACACAACTCCCCATGAAAATTTGAAACTTTTTTTGGGTATAAAAGACTATGTCCTACTTAAATGAAAGACTCCTTACCTTTTAGTGTGTAAGCTTCATAGGGAAAAATAATAGAATTGGTTGGTTCCTCACAGGCAAAGGATTTCATTAGTCATATACAAACACTTGGAAATTCCTGAATGCATCTCAGTGTATATATGAAAATAAAAAGGAGATAAACTACAATATTTTTTTAAATAATTTTTTTATTTTTTGCATAGTGTAAAATTTTAATAAAAAATTGACATCAAGGCCCCGCATCCATCAGTTTTAGTTCCACTGAAGAATCTCTGCCCTGTTAAAAAGAAGAGTAACAACTGATTAATCCTGTTTGGCCACAGCATATCTCAGTTTGTGTTTTCTTTCTCATAGTCCCCTGCAGTTTGAGCACCACGATCCAGGGGAATAGAAAGTAATCCTACAGAGTCCGTTTTGGGTGGTTTTTTCTGATTGCTAACCACAGGGTAAGACACAGCTATGGATCAAGGACCCTTACAGCAAATTGTGTCTTAATGGGAACAAATGATCCTTTTAGGTGAGGGAGGAACACAGGCTTTTTAAGAAAGCCTTCTAAGAGAAGGTAGAAGGCTCTCAGAGGACCTAGTTAATTTGACCGAAGCCTCTATATAGATCATTTTTTCTCATGGACTCTATTGATGCAATGTAGCCTTTCATCATTCTACTTAACAACGATCATATTGTACTGTTAACGTCCTCATACAGTATGCATGGGCTCAAGTGCACTTGGTTTTTTTTCCTTTACTGCAGAGCTAAATACTGTAAATGAAATCCCTTTCTTTTACCATCCCTAGGAAGGCAGGTTGGCGAATATGTATGAACCCTTCCCCTTCCCTCTCTGCAGGCTCTGTAGAAGCGTGTTGATTAAGTGCTGTTGAATTTAACAACATTTACTGAGTTCTGTGTGAAGTAATCAAGGCAGCCAGCTCCTGTTGTTTACATGCCTGACCTCGGGGTGGCTCAGACGTACCTGCCCTCTGACCGCTGAAAGAGCGTTCAGCAGTTGTTCTTGGCGATATAGTAAATATATCATTGGTCCTACCAGATCTAACCCGTGTCTTTTAGATGGCTGAATTTGTGAGGGGGTGTGGAAGTGGGAAGTTCCAAATACTGCTTTGTCAAATCTGTGGAACCTCTTATCTGTCTGTAGGTACCACGAAAAATTTCAAGAGACGAGTGATCACGTGCAAATTTGGGATTGGTTTGGGTTTTTTTTTTAATTATCTGGTACATTTCTGTACAAAAATAAAATAATATCTCTAGGAATGTGAAATGAACATAATACACCATGTTTATTAATCATTTTACTTAAGGAGTTTGTTACATATATATCTATACACACATTGCTATACAGGTGTGTGCATATGTATATATGTATTGAAGTTTTGTCTTCTGTATTTAGATACAGAATGTGGCTTCCTAATTCACTGGTACCTGTTGGCTGGCAAGAATCACCAGAAATGAATGCTTTTTTTTTGGTAAAAAAGAGTTTGTATGTATCTTTCTTTAATTGGTTGATGATTTAAAATACCTGCCCTGTCAACCCATGCAGCCTATGATCCTAGAAAGTCTCCAAAACTGAATGTTTCATGTGCAGCACTTCAGTGTCTGGGTGTATCCTCTGGCCTTTGGGTGCTGTGACTGGCCGCTGGAAATTGTGCCATTGTCAACAAAATGCACTTGTTTTAGCCTTAATTATTTTTAAGAGAAAACAAGCATTTGAATTTCTCATTTGGTTCATCCTCAAGCTTGTGCTGCTGGTGTTTGCTAGAATTAAACAGTAAATTTTAAGTGCTACCAGAATGTGTACCAAAATAAAAATATATGAATTCCACAATCTAAATTTTAATTTTGTGCAATATTTTCATTTACTGCATGTGTATTTGAATAACTGTAAAATAAATGGATTTTTAATATTTTGAAGTCTAGGTTAAAAATGTCTTCTCAGCTGAACAATTTTGCATTCTGTTGTTGAGTTAGTTTATTTAAGGACTTGTTTTAAAAGTCTTATTTGTTACTCCTTTGTTGATTCCCTTGTTGTGGGTGAGCTTTGACCACGGGAGCTAAGCTCATCTATTGCAAGGGAGGAATCTGAAGAGCACATCTCATGAATATAGCTGTTAGGAATTACTTGTGCATATCATTGTACAGTAAGTGTCAGCTGTGTGCCTAATTGTTCTATTGATGTTTCTTCCCTCCCTTCCCATTCCCTTCCCCTTCCTCTCCTTTCCCTAAGGAAGGATGAACATGGAACAGGCTGCCATGGTCAGCTCCACTGACTGGCAGAGGACTCTGAATTTATTAATTTTTATTTTTTTTTGAGTTTGCATTTATGTTCTGTCCAATAGAGAGCTAAAAGATTACACTAATAAAGTATTAACAGGATTATTATGAGTCTCTGTTTATTTTGGAAATAACTTTCTTGCTCCTGGGAATGAACGTTCCTCACGTCTGGGGAAAAAAATCAGTAAAGATAAAAATATTGCTGTTAAGTGTGGTTTAAATAAAAGTAATTCCTTGATTATTTGCTTAAAACAGTTTATAAACTGGCTTTGCTTTTAACAAGATCATCTCTACATTCATTTTTAACCAGTATTGGCAGAATCCCATGTTTCAAAAGACCACTGGCAGAAACAGTGGGGTTGTATGGGCTAGGAGTGGGGTTTTTTTTCCTATTGTTGGGTTTTCTTACTCTTTGCCTTTTTTCCCCCTGGGTTTATTTTTGCAGCAGCTGGATGTACCATGGGAGCAGGATTGTTACCCTTGATATATTTATTCCAGCTGTTTCACATTCATCAAATAGATGTCCGGAGCTGCAGAGATGCTGGTTCTTTGACCCCAGGGTAAAGTGTTTACCCTTCTCACTAACTTGTACACGTTTTTGCCACAGGATATAGACACATCCCAGGAATTTCTCTAGCTGACTGCAAGTTCTGATTTGTTGAAGCTGTTACCCTACGGTAATTCAATGGCAAGACATTCACTCCCTTTATAAACTGATTGTGAAAGCCTTTAAAATATCTGCAGTTTACTCAGCGAGGACAATCTGCGTCTGGGGCTTATTTGACTCTCCAGTCTATGATGTGATCTGGTTTATATTGGTTTTGGTGTCTAGTGAATGTGTAAGGACTGCTAAAGGTTTTGCAAAGTTAGTCATCGGCATCGCTCTGCATCGATTTAGCTGCACATTTCATGATTCCTTCCTTGGTAAGAAGGAAATCGTACCACGAAAACAGTGTGTTTGCTTTTGTTACGTATTTAAAAAAAAAAAAACTAATCTTTATTTTCATGAAACACTGGAAACATGGAAACGGAAACATCTATGCCGCTGCGTTCCGCCCCCCACTTCCCCCTCCTGCCTTCCCCTGAAATACGCTTGAACAATTCTGTATCATAGTATCTCAAAGAATTGTTTCCTGTGCCGTGACTCTTGGAATCACTACGGCATGTTGGGTTTGGAATAACCTGTGTGGGTCAGTTAAATGAGCTGATTCCTGGTTCAGAAAGGGCTAACTGGAATTCTGCTTTTACATTTCAGAATGCGGACTAGTTACCTACATTAATCCTGCAGTTGGGGTTAAGCAGGGAACTAGACTGTTGAATTCGTTGGCAACCAAGAGCTGCTTGTTGGGAGTAAGGAATGGGGCTTTCAAAAATGGGGTCGGTCTTTCTTCCTGCCAGAGTTTTAGAAGGGAGTGCTGAGTTTTGAAGCTCTGTGTTCTGAATTGTCTCAGCCCAAGTTCAGTCAAGAGATAGCGATGGGATTTTCTGTTACTAACCAATTTATTGGAGTTCTAGCTTGAAGGGATTCTGATAAAACTGGGAGTTGGGAATACTCTTTGTTCCATGCACAGAATAGGCACAACAATAAATTTACTTCTTTGTTTTGTTTTGTTTTGTTTTGTTTTTCTTAAAATAGGCAGCCAGTGCTAGGGTAGGAACAAAACTCTTTGCACAAGTCACCTCAAGCTACAGGTGTCTTATTTTTCAGTTTGAAGGTGAAGTTAGAATTTGGTTATCAAAGACAGCATTATCCTTTATGTTCTCAAGGACTTCATGCAAAATGTTCCTTTTAGTCTGTTCAAAAAAAATCAGTTTCACATCTTACCTGCTCCATTCTGTATTGATTCAAATCACTGACCTGCTGGTAGTCCCTTTAAACAGACAAGGCCTGCTGATACCCGCTGGAGAAACCCGGGAGGTGTTTTGGGCAGACCAGGACAGGAGCTTCATTCCACCTTGGTCTGCAGAGGGTAATTACATCCGTGCAAAGTGGACTCAAAATGCAGTGCCATTTGGGATTGCCTGGTTTTGTTGCGCCCACAGGGCTGTCCAATGGCAACAGCAGCCCAAGGTTCTCCTGTGTGTGTCACGTACAGACACTGAGGTATTTTTCTTATATGTAGGTTCTAAGTGGTGCTGAGGCTCCCAGTTAACAGTCATGTGAAGAGTCTTTAAACGTGCTCTGGCGTGACCATCCTGCTAATCATAGAATCATTCAGGTTGGAAGAGACCCTTGGGATCATTGAGTCCAACCATCAGCCCTACTCTGCAAGTTCTCCCCTACACCAGATCCCTCAACACCACATCTAATCTACTCTTAAACACGCTCAGGGATGGGAACTCCACCACCTCCCTGGGCAGCCCATTCCTGGGTCTGACCACTCTTTCTGTGAAGAATTCTTTCTTAATGTCCAGCCTAACCCTACCCTGCTGCAGCTTGCAGCCATTCCATCTTGTTCTATTGCTAATTGCCCGTGAGAAGAGACCAGCACCAACCTCTCTCTAATGTCCTTTCAAGTAGTTGCAGAGAGGGATGAGGTCTCCCCTCAGCCTCCTCTTCCTCAAATTAAACAGTCCCAGCTCCTTCAGTCATTCCTCATAAGATTTATTCTCCAAGCCCTTCCCCAGCTCCGTTGCCCTCCTCTGCACCCACTCCAGCACCTCCACATCTCTCTTGAGGTGCTCAGAACTGGACACAGATCTCAAGATGTGGCCTCACCAGTGCTGTGTACAGGGGGACAATCAGGGAAACGCAGCCAGAGAGAGTGGGTGTTACCAATGGGGGTTCCTTAGAACCACAGCACGGGCTCTCACCAATGAAAAAACTTACCTGCAGTACCTGAGTGGTATCCACATGTAACAGTTCATGACAGTTCACTTGCTAGAGAATTGATCCCAATGTATGTTTGTTTGTTATTTCCAATAGTGCTGGTCTTACCAAGTGTCTTGTCTCCAGGGAGTGTGTCTGGAGCTGTAGGAAGGGCAGTAGCACTCAGCAGAGTGCTCTTTGTGTAGGCACATTCTTCTGGTTTGACAGGATTAGGGATGGGAGTAACATTCGTGGCTGATGCCGTAGAGGATGTCAAGTAGTATCTCTTCCAAGTAAAGCAGTAAATCATTGAAGTGATCTGGTGAATAAACTGAAAAGAAAGCACTGCAGGAATAAAATTGAGATGGGCCAGAAATATCCCTCAATGTCAGAAATATTTTGGAACCCTAAATTTAAAATAAAAAAGCAGCCCCCACCCTCCCTTCCCAATCCCCCAGGGCTGAGCTTTCACACCGCTCATACCCACTGCACTATACAGACCTGAACTTTGCAGGCTGTGAATGGCCATTTATTACTCATCTCCTTAATCTGTCTCTAATACCCTGTATGCGTGGTTCCGAGACAAACATTTTGGATTAAACATTTCACAGTCGGGAAATGCTGTTTCACAAGAAATAGTCCTTTCCCTTCCCATAAGCTATTAATAGTTTTTACTACAAACTGAGAGGGTTAATCTCCAAAGAAACCACCTAGTCTTTGTAAACCGCTTTTGTTGGCCACATAAAAATAATCAGTGAAATCCCTGTAGGCTTGTCAGCTTAGCTAGAAAATATTCCTGGTTTTGTTACAGGATGAAGATGATCAAGTACCACCAGTAGGAATTGCCACAGGTAATGGATGTTTTTTCCGAATATTTTCCCATGTCCTTTTTTCCTAGGAAAAGTAACCAGGAGAGTTCTAAAATATACACCTGGTACTACCTTTTGTAACATTTTTAGGCTTTTTATACTTCATACAAAACCTTTACATATTTATAACTACGTTGCAATGTAGAGCATGAAGTACAAACAGCTCCTTCTGTCAATCTTTTGAGGAACTTCATTGTTTTAAATTTGAATACAGGGAAACAAAGGATTATGTGTTAGGGTGTTTTTTGTTGTTGTTGTTAAAACATAAAAGACAAGACAATGTTAAAGTCTGCTTTGAAGACTTCTCTTTGGCTGGTTGTTTTCTTGATTTTTTTAAATCTCATTGTAGTTATTTTATATTTGCACCTGGCCCTGGTATCAGAAGTGGCTAAAGGAGGCTGATACACGTTTGCATGTCTTTTTTTAGAAATATTGAGTGTTTTCCAATACTGGAACAGTTTTCCATGAAGTTGCCCTTGACGTATGGCCAATGTAAACACCTTTATGGTGAGTGGTGCCATGGCTCCATGCGTTGCTCAAACAGCCTGGACTACCTTAACGGGGTTGTGTCTGTAGGGAAGATACAGGCAAAGAAGTGTGTTTTGTGGGAATTACAGATGTTCCGAGCACGGAAATAGCCGAGTTGTTAAAGAATGTATTTTCAGTGTAAATGCAGGGAAATCTTGGCTAACAGAACCCGATTATAAAATAGCAATGCAAATGCTGCATTCTTGAGTTGCTGCCTTTGAGCTTGATTCGACCGTGTATGCTTTTGCCTTCTGCGTGGTGGCAGTTCCTGAAGTTAAATGAGAAGGAAATCACATTTAGACTTCTATTTCTGGGTCTGTCTCTCATGGGCGTGGAATAATTTCATTTAAATGAGCATTCGCTTTAACAATTCCAAATGTCAGAAAAATTCCATTGCTTAATACTAATAGCCTGCTGCATCTTTCAGGTAATTTAAACTCACCAAAGAGGGGCATCTTGCAAGGATAATTACCTGAGATTTCCAACATTTGCTCAGTGTAACGTGGCAAGTTAAAAAAAACCCAAACCAATTCTGCTAGTGATTTTTTTAATTCTTTGAAGCAAAAGAGACATTTCTAGTCTCGTTTGTGCTGGATAGGTTTTGCTGCAGCAGCTTTTGTTTAATTAGCACAGGAATCTGTATGAGAGAGTGTGGCTTTTATTTAAGCTAACTACACTTACAGAAAGTTTAAAACACTTCCAGAGACATTTAGACCAGACAAAGCCATACTTCAAATGTGTTCTGTTTCAATCATATGTAGGCAATATTTAACCATTTTCTTTAATGACTTGGATTGGTTTGGTTTAAGTGCAGCTAGGATATTATGCTTCTAAAAGCAAATTGATTTGGGAGGAGACTCATGCTGCCAGTGTCCACTGAATGATGGGTGTGATAAGGTGCTGATGGGCAGGCAGTGAAGTTCCTCAGAGCAATTAGGAAGAACTAGGTTAAAGGAGCTGAAATACCAAATGTAACTCCCCTCGAAGAGGTAGAGGTGAAAAAGAAGTCAGGCGGTGGAGTTCTTGGATCTACACCCCTTCCATCCATCCTCCCCGCTCCCTGCAGAGTGTTTTGGTTATGGTTTGTGGCTCCAGAACTGAAGGAGTCCGTCTCTTGGCTTGATTTGCCGCTGACATCTCATCACGAGAACCGTTGGTCATAGGAGATGAAAAGAAATACTTCAGCAATATTTATGAATTTTGAGCCAAAACGTCACGACAGCGAGTTCCAAACCCCTGTTCTCATTTCATCTAACCCTGAACCACGTTCCCAGTCTTACATTCCTCTCTCTTTACCAAGGGTTTTCCGGGCTGTGCTTTTTATCGGGGTGCGATGGCCCCGCGGTGCCGGAGCTCAGCTCGCTATGAAGAAGGGGATTGTCTGTGCCAGCAGGAGCAGAGCCTGGGGGTGAGGGAGCTGCAGGGGGGGAAACTGACACACAGCAGGTGTGCCAGCAAGGAGCAAAACCATTGCGTGATGATAATGATCGTGAAACCGAAGGCCAGAGAATGTGAACTATTTCGAAGGCCCCTGACATTTTCATCCAGGGGTCTTACGGTACCCGCCTGCCATCGTCTGTTCAGCTGTGGAGAGGGTTTTTGGGGGTGAGGGGGGGGAATGTTAATTCAATGCTGCTCTGTTTAACACAGCCCCCGAACTTCACGCTATCGTATAAAGTCAGTGAGTTTAAAAATGAGCAGAAGGCGTAGCTTGAGTTATTGAATTAATGAATAATTGAATAATATGGATTATTATTGGGCTCTTGGCATTGCGGTGGGCTTGGTGCAGTTCATGTTTTGCAGTTAGGTTTTTTTTTGGGGGGGGGGGCAGGAGTGAGTGAGTTTCTGAGCCCCACAGGATAGAGCTGAAGATTTGCTGCAAACTGAGAATGATGGGGCTGGGTATGTCCCCTTACACAGCTGGCTGGTGAACTCCACCAGAATCATTTGTCTGAGATCTCTGGTGCTTTTGGGGAAAAGGGGAATGTCTGCTTTGAAAGAAGCTCAGTGGCCACAGACCCTACTTACCAGAACTGCCAATCCTTTTCTTTCAAAGGAGACTTTTCTGAAATCACTGAAGCTGAGGGTGTATGAAGGGGTTGTCCTGGATTTAGCAGTTAGACCTGGCACTTCTTCTACATTATGTTGCCCTGCCAGAAGGTTTTGTTTATGCCAGGGACCGCCTTGGCATCTGTATTGGTTTAAGAGAGATGACTGATTTGTTTGCAGGTTGATTTGCAGCAGCTTCCCTATCAGGGGAGAAGCTGAGAGTAGGACCTGTTTGTGAGGAGCCTGCATTGAGCAGGAGAAGCCTTGAGGAACCTCCTTGAGGAACCTCCGGAGGAGCCCTCCAGCTGCAGCACATCTTGCTTGTGGGAGCCTCCATGCTTGAGCAGGAGAGGCTGCCCAGAGAGCGCACGAGGAGCTTGGTTTCCCACCACATGGTATGACCAGCTATAGCTCCAGAGGAGGAATGGTGTTCAGGTGGTGTGATATCAGGGTGATCTCCTGCACACACACCCAGCTAAACTCTCTCTTTCAAGGAGCCCCAAATGGGGCTGATGCAAAATCTCAGTCCTGCTTTCAGAGGCACAGAAACAGCAAGAGTCTCTGCGCCCATTGCGCTTCACTTTGGCCCTTCCCAGCAACTTCAGGATAGTGACCACAGGTCTCAGTTTATTCTATGTTATGTTATGTTATGTTATGTTATGTTATGTTATGTTATGTTATGTTATGTTATGTTATGTTATGTTATGTTATGTATTACAACAGCTATTAAGAGAGCTTTGAATGATGCAGATAAAGAAATCCATGAGTTTGCCAGCTTGGTGCTAATTAAAAGCCCTGTTGTTTAACCCTACTTATTGGCCCAATTTTAAAAAACCCAACATATTAATCTGATTGAAGTTGCCTCATCTGCACATACTATTTTTTGCCTTAGTGTACCAATCTGGCCAAGCCAGCTCCACAGTAGTTGGGCACTTCTACCCTCTTAGAAAAAAAAAACAACAAACCCTCACTTTTAGCTACAGGTGTTTTTCTTTTTCTGAAGGAGGGTTCTCGAAGGTCACCGAAGCATGAAATCTATCCTAATTCAGCTTAGCTGCTAATCACATAGAGAGAAAGGAAAGTGTGACTGAGTATTGAGTAAATGTCAGTTGGCACCTGTTTTCACAATCTCAATTTGTTTTTCTTCTCACACCATATTACACCTCTTAATTTAATTTGTGACTGGCCCTTTCTCCTCCCAGCTGTCCGGGGCCGCGGTGCACACGTTCCAGCTGGTGGCACTGGGGGCTTTTGCAGGACCTGAGGACTGAGCTGAGCAAATTGCCCGGGCTCTCAGCCCTCTCTCACTGCCTTATCTCACTTACAGGCTGGTAACTCGACTCTCCGGACCTGAAATGGAGTACGCATATTTCAAATAGCTTGAAAAAGTCTTTCCCATCCTAACTATGTTGTTTTGGGATTAGAATGGACTTCGGGTAACAGAGTGGCCCATTCAGCAGCTTTGCAGTAATTACGGTGCTAATGTTGATTTAAGTTTGTTTTTCCTGAACAGAAAAGTTCCTAATGGTATTTGCAGAAGGGGAGGCTGCCTGGCAGTTGTGCCCTGTGTCACGTGGAAGGGCCACATTCTCCTTCCCTCCCATGGGCAAGCACACAAAAAGCAGCAGGGCTGGAGAAATCCAACATCCCACCCCCGTGCCCCAGAAAAGTTTAAGGCAGTCCCCAAGTGACGTTCAGAGAAGTAGTAAATTTAATTTCTTGGACCTCAGGCTATGATAGCTTAATCCTTCCTCTCTAGAACAGTTATCTTCAAAAATAAGATGCGTGGCGCTCTGGCAAAATTAACAGGCAGACTGAAAGATGATGAATTTGCAAGATACAGAAGCCAGGGTTTGATCTCCAGAGCTCCCTTTTGTAGAGGACCTCAGCGTTCCAGGTCAAAAAAGAATTAAATTGCCCAGCCCTCCTCTCCTTGAGCAAATGTTTCTTGTCTTCAGTCAGCTCTGTGAATCTCTAAAAATTACGGTGTTTGTATGTGGTGCATATGACTGAACAGGCTGTTAAATTTACTCTGCAGAAGCTCATCTAAGTCACCAGCTCTGGCTACTGCTGAAACCTGTCAGCTCAAGATACTTCCATTGTGATAAACTCAGGGTCTTACAAAACTCGTTGTCATAATTACTAGTTTGCTGTTATTGTTGCAAGACTAAGACTGTTTTTACCGAGTTCTGCCATTTTACTGGGGAAAAACCCTGTATAGTCATATGTTCTCTCCATGAAACGATACTGCTCCTTTTCCTCTCCGTAGGTTATTTCAGAGAATGAATGTTAATATTCATATATTAACATATAAAATTACATATTATGAATAATAAGTTAAATTGAAAATATATAAATGGGTCTTATTCTGAGGAGCTGCATGAGGATTTTTATTTTTTCTTTTTATGTCTTCATGGAGAAAAACTTGAAAAGCAGTTGATTTAGCAGCAATTTTGGTCAGTGCAGTCTGTGGCTGCAGATGGTGTTGGCAGAGGAAGTGTCACACGCAAGATCTTGTAGGTGGAAAGGGCAGAGACCTGGATGGAAGCTGTGGCTGAGCTGTCAGCCCTGTTAGTCCCTGGGGACTACTTAAGAAAGATGCAGAAACTCTTTCTTATTTTCCCCAACTCCAAAGCAGTTGACTTGTTTATATTAAGGATGGCACAATATCCTACTTAGTTTCAGCAACTACTTCCCTGTTGCCCTTCCCCACCAGTTCCTTGCCTCCATGTATTTGCAAAAATTCCAGGGGGGCAATAGCACTGATATGTATTAAAAAGTTACCCTCATTCTGTATGTATTTCATGGATGTAGGGCTGATATTGGAGAAGAGAACAATCTTTACTTTTCAGGTTTGGATTTTTAGTTGGTCTCTGCTGGCACATGATGACTAAAGAGGAATTTTTAGAAAAGTCACTCTTGTCACAGCCGGTCACTGCTTGGAGCTTGAAACTTAACGCGTGTCAAGGCTATCATCATACAGGTTACTGCAGCTTGCTTTTTCCCCTGGCCTGGGCCAGTGCAATCTTACCTCTCCAGAGTGCTGCCACAAAGGCTGTATTTTTAACTTGGGTTTCTGTCATTTTCTGCTTTCCTGCTGTAGCTGTTTTCAGAGTACATGGTCTTTGTAGTCCGCCAGAACCTGCAGAAGCAGTTCCTGCAACAGGAAAAAAAGTAAGCTGAAGAGGGATTCCGTGGCAAAGTCTGAAAAGTCCTCTTTGCCAGCTTTTGGCATCGGATACTACCCCTCTCCCTTTTGATTCGCAGCAGACTCTTCCCCCCTGCCCTGTTCCCCCCCACCCCAAGAAACTGTACTAGCTGTACTACTTTGTACTCCTCTTAGATCTACTTTGTGTGTACGGCACATATTTCTTCAAGCAGATGTGGAGCGGAGAGGCTGGTGCCCAGGTGAAGCCCGGCAGCTGCTGCTGCAGCTGGAAGGAGACCTGGGTCTGCTCATGGCATCGCCTTCCTGGTCCCCCCCTAGGCTGTGATGCCTGAGATCCATCTTCTGAGGGAGAGAGGATCATTTTGCTGACACTCACTCTCTGTGATACTTGAGAAGGTTATGCCAGCGGAACTGGAGGCTTCTCGATGTTTTGCATCTATGCCTTTGTTCTTTCCTCCCTCTCCTCCTCTCGCAGGTTTGCCATAACAGATTTTGCAAGATGGAGTACTTTTGGGGTTGTTTGCCTGTATTTACTTACGTTCTGTGCTGATTGTCACCATTTTGAGTCAAAAATATGCAGGTGGTAAGGCCATATTTTGACAGATTTCCAGCTAAACTCGGAAAGGTTTGTATAAAATGTTGGAAGAGATTTCTGTCTCGCTGGCAGTTTTCCCTCTCCCTTTCCTCACTTTTCCATGCTTATTTCAAGCCCTACCCCTTCAGAAGGTACCACAGTGCTGATACTGCAAATAATTTTACTCCTGTCCCTTCCGCTGGCGACAGAAACGGATGGTTGAGACTCCATCGTAGGGGGGTTAATCTGTGGAGGTGGCTGAATTTCCCTTCCATTCTCTCTGCCAAAGGATGCTGCTGCCTGAGATTGTCACGCTGAGGGAGAAAGTCAGTCAGGTTTGGAAGGGAAGTAAACACTGGGGAACTACGTCTGCCTAATTAGCACTGGTGAGAGTGAGCTGGATTGAACTTCCCAATATGGTTCTGTCTCCTGATGAACTTCTATTTGTCAAAGCGCAGAGAAATTCTGTAATTAAAAAAATGATTAAGGTGCTTGGCTCAGAAGTAGGACCATTATAAAAAAGTCTCCTCCCTTTCCTGCAGTAATAGAGAAGTTGCTATCCTGAGTATTTTGGCCCCAGCACATCTTGGAAAATCATGAGGAGTAATACTCAGTTTCTAAGGAGAAGTGGTGCATCCTTTTCCTGTGAGGGACAGAGAGGAAGAGAAATTTGGTGAAACACTTCTCTTGAGAAGGAGCCAAATGCTGACATAAGAAAGCTTCCCAGTTGAAAGTGCAGCAAGATTTTCTACAGAACCAAGCACAGAGATTTATTTTATCGGCTCTGAGTAATTTACCCAAATAAATCAATAAAATGAGGCTTCCAAATGAATTGCCTCTCTGTTACAGAATGTCGCTACTGCATAGATACTGCAGTGTGTCTGTAGAAGTGTTTCTGTCTGAGATGAACAACTCCTGCCCTGTGTTTCTTAAATTACTCATACAGACCTCTACTGCCTGCCCCAGCGTGGTGGGGGAAGAACCTAGTAACCTCTTACCATGCAGCAAAGGAAGAGCAACGAGGCTGGTGAGGGCTCTAGAGCACAAGTCCTGTGAGGAGCAGCTGAGGGAATTGGGGGTGTTTGTCCTGGAGAAAAGGAGGCTGAGGAGAGACCCTATCGCCCTCTAAAACTACCTGAAAGGAGGTTGTAGTGAGGTGGGGATCAATCTCCTCTCCCAAGTGACAAGTGACAGGGCAAGATGAAACGGCCTCAAGTTGTGCCAGGGATGGACACAGGAAAAAACTTCTTCACTGAAAAGGTTGTCAAGCATTGGAACAGGCTGCCCAGGGAAATGGTTGAGTCCCCATCCCTGGAGGAATTTATAAATTTATAGGATGTGTAGATGCAGTGCTTGGAGACACAGTTTAGTGGTGGACTTGGCAGTGCTGGATTAACAGTTAAACTCAATGATCTTAAAGGTTTTTCCGACATAAATGATGATTTTGTGGAAATTACCTGAAGCCTGTGTTTCTGAAGGAGATGACCTGGGTAGTCCCTGGTTATCCTTGCCTTAAGGACAATGTGGAAGACCCCAGTCATGTATTTGTCCGTGTTATTTCTGTGGCTCAATCATCTACACGCACTTAATTATCAGCCATGTGGAAAGATCTAAAATGGTTTTTTGATGGCTGTGTATGATAACTGCAGTTTGTTCAAGCTATCTTTGAGAAACCCTCCCCCCCCCCTTCAGATTTTGTAAAAATGCATTTTTAGATTAGGCATGCTTTGCTACCCAATCTACTTGTTAAAGGAAACTTTCCTGCCTCAAGTTTTCATGGCTGACCACCTTAACTTAAACACACATACAGATTGCCCTGAAAGAACGTCTTCTGCAGAGCAATGGTGCTGTTGCTTTTGGCTGCTGGCTCCTGTGAGGTATCAGGGAGTATAACTGAGGCAGGAAATGTATGACTGTAGTTGTTGCCTATCTTGTATGTGCCCTTGTCACTGGCAAACGGTCAGACATGTGAAATGTTCAGATAAGCACGTTTCTCCCAATGTTCGCTGCCAAATCAGAGAGTTCAAGTAACTGATAATATTTGGGTCCCTTAAGACAGAAACCTCTTCTGTCTTTGTTCAGCTAAAAGTGCTATTAATAACTTTAAGTGCACTTTTTAATAAAGTTAATATTTCATGTAAAGAACCTCTTAAATGAGTAATACATAGACTAATGGATGTGTAGCATTTACTGAAAGGCCTCTATGACTTTCCAGGTGCCACTAGACCTAATCTAAGGGCACTGAAAGATGATATAACGACACTGCTCATCATGTTTGAGATGTGCAGATACTGTATGTGTCCCAAACTACTAGTAAAATGCCTTAATAATTACACATGCCTCATTTTATTGATGAAATATTTGATTTGCAAAGGTTTGCCAAGATTTGGCTGCCTGGCAACTTGCTGTATTCAATCTCTTTCACAGCGTAAAACCACCTTTCCTCTTGTGCATCTCCACACTCCTGGAGTTAAGGCAACCGAGGGAAAAAAAATAGAGAAGGGTTACACAAAATTTTGCAAGAAACTCATGCTGTCACATATATTCTAGACCTTGCTTTCACTCTTCCTTCTCCCTGGTTCTTATAAGGCTTGGCTGGGGCCTGGGTGCGCTACCAGCAGTGGCCCAGCCCGAGCCATGCCTGCTGTGTCCTGACAGGTCTCTTTATCACAAATGCGATGTAATCCCAGGGTGGCATGGAGCCACTGGGGGTGACCTGGGTTTTGGGGCACCACTTTGATCCCCTAGCCCATGGCTGATGGGCAGCACAGATCAGTGCAGGGAAAAGTTGGGAGCAGGAGCAGGGCAGCAGCTCGCTGGGCGAAAGTAAGGGAGGGAGAAACTCTTCTTAGGTCTTAGGATTGTTTTTGTGGAGGGAATGTTGTTTCCAACTCCTCTAAAATTTGAGTTGTACTGTGTTCACTTCTGGGGACACACAGAAATCTGTCAGAGACTTTTCTCCATCCTTTCCCTGTAGCCCCTGGGGCTCTTCTAACCGCCAGGAGAGAGACAGCTTCTGTCACGCGTTGACGTGCTGCCCCCGTAGAGACATTCTCCTCTTGAGAGCTCACCGGTCCCTTGTCAGCTGAATACTTTTTAAAAAGTGCTAGTTTATTTGAGTTGTCTGGGTGATGTAGACTAAATTCAAGGGGAGAATTTTTAGTGTCATTGTTTTGGAATACCTAGTTACCTAGTGCAATGGTGGTGCCTCCCACTCCCCACTCCCAACTTCTCCCCCTGCAGGGGCATGGCTGATGGCTGCAGGGAGAAGTGTGCTGCTGCTGCTTTTTTCTTTTCTTGTGTTTACCAAGAAGGAGAGGTGTTAGCACCAACCATAACAAACTTCAGCAGAGGGCATTTCCCGATGAGCTGATGACTGACTGGTTTTAATGACCCTCAGCTTTTCTCTGGGTCATTAACTCTCCTCGGTAGTTATTAATCCCCAGGAAACGTCCTGGGTCTCAATGTTCAGCCCTTAAAGACAAGACAGTCTCTTGCAGATATTTTTCCTACAAAGCATCCAAAACACACATTCAACTAAATCTTTCTTTTTTTTTTTCTCTTCCTTTCCAGATGTTCCAGTGTTTTTCAGTCTCCTGGAGAAATCTTCTCTTATCTTAGTGATTTATGGTGGCCTTCTGTTGAGTTGGGTAGTAGCTGCTCTTACATGGCTGTGGATTGAAGGTTCCCACACCCTTCTGTCTTGGAGCCTTCACTTCATTAAGTTAACTGCGAATGTCTGTGCACAACATGAGGATTGTTGTGCTTTGGACCCTGTAATTTATTGGCCCAGTTCTTACTTTCTGTCCTTTACAGTGACTGTGCTCTGCTGATGCCCAGTACAACAGCCACTTGCAGAGGATTGAGAGATTGATGCTCTAACAGGCACTGGCACAAACACATCCTCTGCATGTCAATTAATTATTTTCAGAGCCAGGGGATGGGGACCCCTGTGGTTCAGCAGCCACAGCATGGCTTGGATGGATGAGGCCTCAAGAAAACTTTTATTTTACTTTTCTGTGCTCTTATTTCCTTTAAAATATGGCTGCTTAAAGTATCTTTAAAAGATCTTTAAGAAAACCTGCATGATGGTGAAAAAGCATCTGCTGCAAGGCACAGCTGAGCCTCCGAGAAAGCAACCCTTTTCAGCTGCTGCCTCTCTAGGTGCAGAAGTACATTAATGCTCCAAAAGCCTGATTTGGCATGGGTCTGAAGTGCAGCGATGGGAAATCCTGACCCCAGGCACATTATGGGATGCTCCTGAGAACCTGCAGCTTCTGGCGCTGTTTGACAAGCTCTTCCCTTAACGTTAAATGTTTTGAAATCTTTAATACTGGAAATGGTTTATTTCTACCCGATCAGACTTCTGTGGGGACTGATCTCTGGGTTTTACACACAGCTTGCTAGAGGGAGATCTTTTTCAAGAGGTCCTCAGTCTGGAAAGCATTTCTAGGGTGTGAAATTCCAAATAATGTGTTACAGTCACTTCTGCAGAGAGCACATGCTCTTGCAAAAGTTATAAGCAGGCCCGTGGCTGTAACACCTGTAAAAGCTCCCAGTTACATTATTTTCTGTGACATGCTTTTGTGTTTCTGTCCACACCCAGGACATTTGAAGGGCAGAATGGCCAAACTGTCCCAAGAGGCACTGGAGAACCGTGGGAGAAGAGTAGACCCGAGGAGTGAAAAAATCATCCGTGACTCCTGTTTCCTCCAGTTCTGTAGAGGTTGCAGACTTACCTGTGGTAACTCTCCCATTTCCTTCATTGGGGAAGGTGTTGCAGGTTGGACTGAGCCCTGTGCAAGTAGCTTCTTCCCCTTTATTTGTGGGAAATTACTCTCATTTATTTCAAAATACTTTGTGTGTGTGTGTGTTCAGACGAGTATTAATTCCTTATTTTTCCAGGGAACAAAATCGTTCCTGTACAGAGCTCCTCGGTGCTCACGTTGCAAGGCAGGCAAATCACACCTAGTGTGAAAAAAACAAAAGCTTTTCATCACACATACATCCACTTAATAATTTCTGCCTATAAAAATAGGCTTACGATCAGTTTCTCAGGCCTAAAAGGTAATTAGAAAGAAAAGGACAGTTCCAAAACAATTCCATCTACCAAGAACAAAACTTTAAAAAATTATATTGTTTTCAGTCAAAGTTGTTTTTTTTTCCTTTTATTTTAATTTTGTGCCTACAATAACCCTGCAGCTGCCAGGTTAAAATCACGTTTGTTTTCTCTGTATTTATTCTGCAGGTGCACAGGTCACAGTCCTGCTGCTGGAGTCTGGCTGGAAACGCTCAAATATGAAACAAGATTGCCACCTTCTGGAAAAGCCTTGGAAATTGAACTGAATGGAGTGCATTGCAATCTACTTATTTATTTATTTATTTTAACAGATCTGAGAGGTCAGTAAATATTAATACCTGCTTGTAAAAAAATTATTAAGTAATTAATACCTAGCTATGGGCCGAGTAACTGCATGGCTGGTCACAGCTTGAGTTCCCCCACCATGATGGGGCCATGATACTCCAGGGACAGACGTTCTGGGAAGGTGCTGCCATCACAGGCAGGGTGTTCATCACCTTTAGCCAGATCTGAGCACCCTAGAAAGACCTAGATTACATGGTGGCATACATAATAAACAATTTGAAGATATTAAGTCATTTATAGGTATGAGAAGTGCATCCAGTTAAAGCTGTCTTTGCCATTTTAAAAATTGAAAAAAGAATTGTAGAGCCCCAAATATTCCTGTGGGGATAAGAAGGGACAGATATTTCATATTTGATCTCTTTAAACTGTCTCTTGGAAAATCCAGTTGTGAGCAATGTGGATGTTTACCAGCAACACTTTGTTTTCAGAACTTCTTTTTAATTCGCTGGTTTAATGCTTGGAAATGACTCTAGTAAATATTGTTTTAAGCACTGTGATGATATCTCTGTGCTCAGTGTATAGCTGCGTGGGCAAACACTTGCAGTCCTATTTAGCTCTAAACCAAGGTCACTTCCTTAAAAAGCAGAAACAGCACTATCAGAAGTGGATCACTTCACTGACGAGATAGTCCAGTACTTTTCCAGTGGAGCAAGCAATGGCACATGCACTCTTCTCCTGCAGATACTCTTTTTAAAGTCAGACATGTATTTAACAGTTGGCATGAGTCAGTTCAAAGAAAATGAGGCTACAGACCTTATGACACGGCATTTTCTAGACAAACTATATTCCTAATAATTTTAAAGGGAGTGTTTTTCCCAGCTGCCTGGCTCCACTGTGTGGGGAGAGCACTGCTGTGGGTGCTCTGCCCTGGTGGGTGCCTTTGTTTCGGCCACGTGCACGGGTGACAGTGGCCAGTCCTTTCCCCACTTGCCCAATTACATTTGTGCTGTTTCTTGGCTACTGATTCTCACTGTGACTGATGTCTCCCCTGGGACACTAGTAATAGAGATAAGCAACATGTTTGGCTCTTTGCACCTTTTGCACTGTTTCCATAAACACATAAATTACTCCTCCTGACCCGTTGCCTTGAAGGGCTGGGCTTACCAGCAGCTGTTTTCTGCTGGTCAAATGTCGCTTCAAATGCAGAATTACTTAGGAAGACTGAGGTTGCTTCACTGATCTTTTTTCAGCTGTAAGGGATGAATAGACAGACTGTATGGAAGTTGTATAGCCATACATCCATACTAAGGATGAAGAAGTGTACCCAGTGTGTATGAGATGGGGCTAAACGCTGTATCAACTGAACAAAACTAAGAAAACTCCATTTACCTTCACAGACCCTTGAATATAGAATTGTCTAGGTTGGAAGGGACCTTTGAGATCATCTAGTCCAACCATCAACCTAAGTGATAAAAAACAACCCATAAGTAAACCATGTCACTAAGCACAATGTCAACCCATCTTTTAAATACCTCCAGGGATGCCCTGGGCAGCCCATTCCAAGGCTTAATAATCCTTTCTGTGTAAAAATTTTTTCTGTTATCCAATCTGACCCTCTCCTGGTGTAACTTGAGGCCATTTCCTCTTGTCCTATCACCTGTGACTTGGGAGAAGAGACCAATCCCCACCTCACTACACCCTCCTTTCAGGGAGTTGTAGAGAGTGAGGTGTCTCCTCTTCTCCAGGCTGAACAACCCCAGCTTATAAGGCTTACTCTCCAGACCCCTCACCATATGTTGGTGTGTTGCATTTTATTTTTCCCTCATGCATTTATTTTGTACCAGTACAAATAATTATAGATGATTGCTGGTTACCATGGCACTAAAGTGAATGGAACTCATCTTTACTACATCCAGGTGACTGAAGTCCTCTTGTGATGTTACCTTGCAATAAGGAAATGCTGCAGTAGAAAACCTGATTGCGAAAGAAACCTTTTCAGTGTGTTGAGGACATCCAGGAAGCAGAGGTAAAAGTAACCCTGAGAGTGCTAGTTGCTTGCTGCTTATTGATGAAATAGAAAAAAATAAGGTTCCCAAGCTTTTGGAAACTGGACTTGTCCAGTGCTCAGAGGTGACTTTGGTTTTGCCTAATGTTGTTATTGACAACGGAGATTGATTCCTGCAGTGCATGAAAGTGGGAATGCGCTGTCTGAAAGTGCTCTCAGTGTTGAGGAGATGGAGGATGTGTTTAACCTAACCCAGTAATGTATAAAATAAGCATTTTTAAATCTTGCCTTAAAAGAGAAGCACTTGAGCTAGCTGTTCATTGCAGATACTGCTTTGAATTTAAATAATAACTAAAAAAATTCCCCACCTTCCAGTTTTGGGTGATCATGTGTTTGGCTGAGGTGATTCAATGAGCCACCGATACAGCATGAAACAGAACAAAAAGCTCTCCAGGTTCCATGTTTAATGAACTGATACCACGTCAGAGGCTGATAAGGCTGTGACAGGGACATGCAGTCATGCTGTGGCTGCAAGGTCACACTTGCTCACTGAGGTACAGATGCTCGTGTGGAGCTACGTCATGAGAGAGCTCACATGCGCTGCTCGCTTCCTCAAGCTGAGTCAAACAGCTGAAGGGTAGATATATCTGCTAGTTTTTATCTGCTGGGAGCTGGACTAAACTGACTGACTCATTTAGCAAAGGTCATTACTTGCATTTCACAGCTGTCTTGATTACATCACTGAAAGAAAGACTTTAGACTCCCAACCATGAAGAGCTCGTAAAGTAATGCATTAACTCCTATTAAACTCGGTGCTTGTTCTTCCTTTCACAGGATTTGCTTGATGAAACAGCAAAATGAAAGTGTATGCCTGGAGACAGACCTGTAGCACCAAGCATTACTGCTGGAAATTTGAGGAGAGCTGCCAACTAATTAACACATCCAAGCAGCTTAGCTTTCCTGCTGAGTTACAGCTGCAGAGGGACTATTCAGGGACCCGCTTCTGAGCACAGTGGTGCTCTATGCCTTTTCCTAAACTTCTGATATGTGAGCAAGTGACAAACTGGAAGAAGAAAAACATTCAAATAAATACTTTTAAAGGACCTTGGGAATTATTCAGAAGCACCCTTTCCCCTGAATATTATTTTTTTTAAAAAAAGGCCTTGCATGGAAACACTGGAAATATGTTTAATATGGAAGGGATGATTTAACAGGGGGGTTCCTCTCTAATATCTATGATTTTGACACCTCCCGAGAGTCAGATTTATCCCATCTCATATTTCATCACCTGAGATCCTAATTTTCAGAAGAAGCCAAACTGGTAAGTGCCTTTGAAAACATAATCCTAAAGGCCTCTTGGTCATTCGGAAACCTGGTGCGTGATTTACTTTCTGAGAAAGGCTGGAGTTTGTCCTGCGGGAAGACTGGGACACAGTCCCAGGTGTGAAGGTGTGAATGGACCTTTCTTTTCTGTGGTGCACCAATTAGACATGAATTGTGGCCTTCATAAGTACTTGCAAGAGCTCCTACACCTCCTACCTAGGCACTGTGTGGCTGTCAGACCTGCCCCAACACTATGGCCTCTAATCTTCAGGTCTCACCTAATGCTTCTGGAATTAGCTCCATTTCATAGCTAGCCTACAGAAAACTGTTCTAAATTGGTTCTAAAGAACGGTTCCTCTTGCATACCAGCCCTTTCTCCTGTACAAGTGGAAATGAGCTTTATAGCAGAATATGTCCATGGCCTTTACATCAAGAAGACTCCCATGGGGCGTGGGCACTGGCCTTTCATGAGCAACCATTGAGTCTTCATTTGGACTGAGCAATGCCACAGCTATTTCTTATTTTGGCTCGCTTTTACTTTTTCTCTCTCCATGGGCTGGTGCTGGGGACAGGCTATGCCAGCTCCTGGCTGCCCCTGCCATGTCCACAGCCTAGGGACAAGCTGCAGGGGTCTCCAGGAAAAATGGTCCACTGACCATACTGACCAAAGTGGCTCTCTGAGCAAACCAATGTTAGAGCTCCAGTGGGAACAGGTTGCCCAGGGAAGTGGTTGGGGTCCGTTTCCTGGAGATATTCAAGGGGAGGCTCAAAGAGGCCCTGGGCAACCTGGTCTAGTTGGGGGTGTCCCTGCTGACTGCAGGGAGGTCAGACTAGATGACCCTAGAGGTCCCTTCTGGCCTGGACCATTCTATGATTATTATCACAGCTCAGATTCCACAACTGAACACGTAGAAATGGATAATTTTTTTTTGCTGCCTTAGAATTATTTTTTTTTCCAATCCCTTTCAATATTTCTTCAAAGTATAAAGTGTTTAAGTGAAGCTTTAGCCACGTGTTAGTTGTTCCTTCCCCTCCTATGCTGGATCACTTGTTTTATGTGGTCGAATCACCATTCAGAGCATTACAAATACAAAGCGATGTGTGTACGCCCTGCATTTTGCGGCTTTAATTTTTTCAAAAATTGCTCTGTTGCTTCAGACGACAAAACATGCCAAGGTAAAACTCAGAAGAGCTCTTAAAGAAGGCTTAAAAAGATGACATTGCTTTTCAGACAGACATCTACTACAGGAAAAATGCGGTGAATTCTAAATTTCTTAGCAGAAGCCTGATGAACTAATAGTGCCACCTAGTGAAAAAAGAAGAATTAGCAAATTTATACAACGCTCTTCCAAAGGAATTTTCAGCTTCTACAATTCTATCATAAAGTGCCAAAGTGTAGCTTTAAGATGTAAATGTATCTTCCCTGGATTGCAAGTCTGAAATTCGTGGACTTAACAGAACAACAGACTGTATTTATGCTACTATGCAAAGCCTTATCTGTAGTTGGCTAAGTATGGCCTCAAGGTGATAGATATTACAGCAGGGACTTGGGGTTTTGGGGTCGGTGGTTTTTTAGATTCGTAATTTCTCATAATGCCAGCGTGAGTTCTCTTTTGTGACCTCTTTGAAAAGTTTCCCATTCTGTGTGCACATAAACTTGTTTAATGCTCAAGCATGCACACAGGGGTAGCATGTGCATTTAATGTGGTTCCCGACTGACATTTTCCCTGGCAGGGTTTAAGGATATGACAACAGGAAATGAAATACAGCTGCATTTTTTTTTTTCTCCTTTCTTTCTGTTACAAAAAGAAATTTTGGAGTCTCAGCTTTCAATTGGAAATATTAATGCATGTGTTCTTATCTCTCATTTCCAAGGTGTTCTGGGGGCCTGCTTTCTCTTCCCGAGGGACTGGTTTTTTAACATGATGAAACCCTGCACGATTTCCAGCACTGTTTTGGCTACTAATGACCTGCTCAGCTGGTAGGGTGAACAAATACTGAGTTTCTTCATTGTAACCCAAAAACATGGCTTGGCATAGAGACGTGCCCTGTAAAGCTTTAGCTCTTATGCACCTGTGGAGGATACATATAGGATATTTGGGGGTTTCTCTTTTGCGTATTTCACAACCTGGGTGAATGCAAACAGGTCTCTGAAGGTCTTTGCTTTACAATATGCACACAAAAGACCAGGATCGATTCGAGTATCATGGAAGGAAAAGCAAGGGAAAGAAAAAAGGAGATTGCTTCTCTGTATTTGGCTGAAGCATTTCTTGTATTTTTGTTTTATTCTTTCTTCTGTTGAAGCCATCTGAAACACACATTTGAGATCAAAATAGTTACTGGAAACAAAAACACTTACCATCAATAACCTTGATGTGTCACACTGCTTGCTTCCTGCTTTGATGTATTTGTCTTTTGCTAAGAGAGAGAGAGAGATTCTTAAAGAACAAATTCTTCTTTGTAGTTGTACTCTATTTGAATGATTTAGGAAATAATTTTCTTTATTTCTTTCTTGCCTTTTTTTTTTTTGGTTGATTTTGGTATTAATTGCTGTCTTCTCCTTTCTTGTATCATTGTTTATATGCTAGGAGATCTCTGCCTCTAGTTGAGTGCAAATAAAAGTGCCCTTGTGGTCTGGCACAGGCTGACTGGGCCCTGTTCTGGGATGTCTCTGATTTAGTTGTATATCATTATTGTTCTTTTTTCCCCTCCCCTTCTCCTTCTCCGAATGGATCCCTTCAGTTCGTTTTACTGGGATGCGAGGGTCTGGGATTGCTCTGCTTGGCAGGTCTTTCTCATCCAGAAGTCATGGAGCAGACTCTGTCCTGCCTGCCTCACAAAGCACTCCCAGGCTGGTTGAGCCCCTTCTTGAATGGGGCCACAGCAAATTGTTGTAGAAAGGAAATGCCATTAGGGAAACAGCAGCCCAAGCGCTTAGACATGAGCCTTCAGGAAAACCAACCAACAACAGATGGAGTGTCTATTGCTGACCTCCAAGGTCAAAAACTTGCATGTTTAAGAGAAAAACACTTTGGTGAGTAATGGAGTCCTTTAAGTAACATCCTTTCCCAGCCCAGGAGAGTGGCCATTTCAGCTTCATCAGAAAACTGCCTCTGAGTTCTACTGTAGCCCTGATAACTAACCATTCAAAGTACAGTTTCTAAAGCATTCAAAAGGGTGTCTGACCTTTTATCTTTATCCATGCTGGGCTGTGGGTGAAAGCCTGTGCGCTCTGGGAGTGCTAATAGCAGGGAGAGAGATCTCCTGTGGGTGCAACGGCAAACATGCTGGCAGGCATGGTTTTTTCCCAAGAGGCCATTCTGCTTAATGCACTAAATCATAACTGCTCTTCAGTTAAATTTCAGACATGAGTAAAAAAGTGGTAATTCAGTTAGACTACATGATCTCTAGAGGTCCCTTCCCGCTCTGACAGTTCCATGATTCTGTGATCCCTGCCTTAAACAACCACCCTACACTCCTGTTCTTATCTTTTATACATTCCCAACCTATTGATAGTTCAGAAAAGAAGCATTGGAGCAGCTTTCCATCGTGTTTCCCCCACCCAGAGCAGTGGCTCTGCTTGGTGGTCTGGGTCCACCCTGAAGGAACAGGTTCGCTCACCAGGACTTGTTGCAGGTTGGCTTTGAACACTCCCTCTGCAAAAAGCTACTTCATACTTAAATAAATCAATCAAGTTAGCTGCTAATATCTTCAAAATGCTCTAGTGTGTTTTTCCAGTTTTACTCTTTTGGGTGTTGCTAGTAGTTTAAGAGGCACTTTTGCTTTCTGTGCACTCAGTCTTTCAGTTTCTCTTTGATTAGCTGTGGGCGGGCTGTCTTTTGGGGAGGGAGAGGAAAAAAGACTCTCAATAAACTTTCAAGGCTATTTGATTTTTGTCCTTTCCAGCTGAGAGCACTATCTTTGATCTTTAAGCAACTGAACTCAGATGGCAACTAGTGACTGCAGTCATCCTTTGCAATGAAAAATACACTGATGCTGGTGTGTTCATTGCTGATTTCAGGCTACTGTAGCCTCTTGCTCCAGCACAGCTCAGACAGTCAAAGTCAGAAGCCTAAATTTTCAAGTGCAGTGCAGATGGATATAGATACTGATTATGAATAGCCACAAATAATCACTCACGCTGATGTGATTGAAAGGAAAATTCTCCTGGCTTCCTTCACGTTGACTTGTATGCTAGAAATCTTGCAGCTGAGATACCTGTGTGCCATTCTTGTTTATATGCAGTCTTATTATGCAGTCTTATATGCAGTCCCTGCTTCTTTTCTGAGTGCAGAAACAGCATTATGTTTCTGTGTTTATTTACTTGCTTGCCCTGCTGAGGATGGTGTTACCAGTGGAAGCACATATAATTCAGACTGACTCCTGTGAGCTGCTCTCATCAAGCTTTGGTGTCCAGTAAGTGCTTTTATACATGACATTCGTAATAATTCTCGGTGGTTCTTGCTGAGAGACTGAAGAGATATTCCCACTCTGCTAGGATTTGCAGAGAGATGCTGGGAAGAACACCCAGGAGCCGCCTGGCTGATGCCAAGTCTGTGCTGATGCCAGGTCTGTGGATGCCTGCACCAGCTGATGGCTGAAGGGCAGCTCCTTTTCCACGGCTAGATGGCATTGTGTCTTAAGGAAGGAAAAGCTGCATGACTCTTTGTGCTCACTTTTATCTGCACATCTTTTCATTACGTTCTAGCAGCTGGGGTATGTTTTTTTTTTTGTCAAATGGAACCTATATTTTCTGTATTCTGATTCAAAATACCTGTTCAGTTAAAGGAGGAGTGTTATTATTATGCTGTACAATGTGGAGGAAACCCTATCTCACAGGCTTTATTAGTAATCACTGCTTTCTAAAGGTAAATTGCAGCCTTAGGTTTGAAGCTTGGCTATCTAATGATGTGCTAATGGGTAAAGTTGTACTCTCAAAAGGTTCTTGTTCTGTTGCAAAACAGTTCATAAAAGATGCTTGTTTGAGAAGTTTACTGGGTGGAAAAGATGGCTTAGGTACTAGAACAAGTACCTTCGAAGTGAAGTCACCCATTCACACATCTAGTAAGCTCTTGCAGGCTGAGGTAAAAACGCATCTAGTTCCAATCTAACCTTGCTTCACACTGGGGGGAGGTGAGAAGAGAAAGAAAAAGTTACACAAGGAGCAAAGAATAAAATTTATGCCTTCAACTGACAGAGGCTTGGCACAGTAGGCTAACTTCAAAGTGTACTAATACTCTCCAGAGATTGGTAAACATGATTAATGTATACTCTATGGGATTTGTGTGTGTGTGTGTGCGAAGTTACATAGACTTCTAAAAACAAAACCAACTTTTATATTTAATGTGTAATGCATTCCATCTGGTGGAGTGTGTATCAATATGTTCCTATTAAGGGCCAGATTAGGGACACAGTGCACATGCTGAGTAGCAATTTAGTCTGCAAGTAGTGCAACAGTGCCATTCTAATGAGGAAATCATCAGCATATGAGTTTAAATCTCCCATATCAGTATGTTTAGAAAAGCAGCAACATGCTGCTCCGGGTTTTCTCTTCTGTACCTATTGGCCTCCTTTAGCAGGCAGCCTAGGGAACATGAAGATCTGATATTAATTTTTGTTCTGTGGTGGGTCTGCTCTGTGTCAGGCTACGTGGTCTGTGCTACTCATGCCAGTGTGGCTTTACTGGAAATTCTTTCCCAGAAGCTACTCTTCCTTTGTGCATCTTTATTTAGCTTAACAGGTGATGAATCTTCTCATCAGTAGAGCCCATGAGCCTAGAGGAGTGTACTGATAGGTCTTGTGTCTCATTTGGTAGCTGTGCTCTGATTCAGGTGTCCTGAGTCATCTACTTGTATGCCTTTGTTTTCTTTAAATGTTAAAATTTCTGGGGTTTGTGCGCTTGTATTTTGTAGACTTTGAAGACTCTCCTTTGGATGTTTCTAGGGTAGTTAAACTCCTGTTCCTGTCCCACTCTGCAAATGGTATAGTCTGTGCTGTTCTGTTACTGCTGGTCTGTCAGCTGGTACAGAAACCTGCTGTTGGTAAATGTCCGTGTCATTTTCCTTTTAAAATAGAGGGGGACAGGCAATATGTTTCATGTATTTTTTTTTCCTTCCTGCATTGTTCCCTGAAATTATTCCTACCAAAGCTGTATGCTGTTAAATGATGAAGTTTCCCTGTTCCTCCTCCTCCTCTTCTCTGCAGCTGTTGAACAGTTGGCTGCCAGGTGTAGCTCAAGAAGAGGATTTTGAGGGCATTTGGGATTTTCTGCTGGCATCTCTGTCTGCAGCCCCGCTTGGGTTTGCCAGGCTTTGTGCAGCTCCGTGCGCTGCAATTGCTGTGGGACTGCAGCCTTTTCCTGCTGGGGTATGAACTCTCTTGGTCAGCCTGTGTCAGCTGTCCTTTCATCCCCAGGAGTTGCCTGGCATGCTTTGTGAGGGAATGCAGAGCAGAGAACTTTAATTTTCTTCATTCATTCTTAGTTCTTCTTGGGGCTACAAAATATGTGACATAAATTTGTGGAAACAGAACAGTGAAATACTGTGAATTTAAACTTGGGCTCCACAAAATCATGGAATCATAGTCTGAGTTGGAAGGGACCTTAAAGATCATCAAATTCTAATCCCCTGCCATGGGCAAGGACATCTCCCACTAGACCAGGTTGCTCAAAGCCCCAGCCAACTCGGTTTTGAACATTTTCAGGGATGGGGTATCCACAGCTTCTCTGGGAAACCTGTTCCAGTGTCTTACCATCCACATAGTAAAGAATTGTTTTTAATCTAAATCTCCCCTCTTTCCCTCTTTCAGTTTAAAAGACCATTTAAAAGACCATTACCCCTTGTCCTATCATGCCCCTCCCTGAGCAAGAGTCCCTCTCTCTCTCTCCTGGAGCCCCCTTTAGGTACTGAAAGGGGCTATAAGGTTTGCTCAGAGCCTTCTCTTCTCCAGGCTGAACAACCTGTCAACCTCTCAGCCTGTCTTCATAGGAGATCTGCTCCAGCCCTCAGAGCATCTTCATGGCTGGAGCTCTCCCATTATGACTTTTGTTCCAACATTACCAAGGGAAGACATCCAGGGCTGATTTTCTGGAGGAAGACCCTTCTTCATCAGGCTTAAGAGCAGGACTGCTCTGGAGCATGGTTTTCTTACGAGATGGAGATAGATGACTTAGGGTTTTTCCAATGCTGTGGAGTTACCAGTATGTGTGAGGATTTAACTGATATTAGTGGGGTATTATGTTGGGATTTTTATTTCTGATCCATGGCATGAAGTTTGAATAACAAAAGCACTAAGTACTTGCAAGGATTTAGGTTTACTGCGTTTACTGCTGTTTATTTCATTTTGAGCCAAGTACTGAAATTTGGAACTTTTTTAAATGTATTTTTATTGTCCTGTAATTTGACCATGGATTAGAATAATAAAACCGTGTTATACAATGTTCTTGGCAGCACGTTTGCTCTGGAAATCCATTTACGAACCATTCAGTATGCTGAAATCTTATGAAAGCTGGGTGCTTCACTCAAAACCAACAGGCAATTAACTCAGAAACTTGCATGTCCAACCTTTTCAATCCAGTTGCCTTTCTTGGGATCGCACAAAGAACAGAACGCATCAGACCTTGACTCAACACACTGGGTGACCAACACGTGCAGAACGTAAATATGGAGGGTTTCCATTGGGAACATTGAAATCTATGATGGAAATAGTAATCCTTTCTAAAGTCTGATGCAACTCATATTCTATCAAAACCAAAGAGATTAGGCATACAACGTTGGTGTGATCAATAGGTTCTTGTTCAATGGCATTCTTCTCCTGGGGATGAAATTAAGAGTCTCAGGGCTCTACTGGGTGGGGAGAAAGCGGGCAGTGAAGTTCTCCGGATCAGGATTCCATCAGGAATCTTTTAGATTGAAATCCATTCCCCTTTGCCATCTGCTATACTAATCTTGATTTGGAAGGTCTTAAACTGTCCTAAGTTGCGAAGAGTTAATTAAATACGAAGATGCTTTCTTTAAGGGTTTCCCCCTCTGGATTTCACAGTACTCTATCAAAGAGAAATACCACAATGAACTAAATATTTTGGAAGATATTTCTCCTCTGGGAGAGAGACATTTACAAAAATTCCGGACATGAAAATGTCAAATGTTACTCATCTTCTCTGTGGCTTTTTTCCCTTTTTGAAGGATGTTTGCTTCCACTTGGTAGCTGCGAGTGTCACTGCTTGTTATTTGATATGTGGAACTGGGGCACACAAAAGGATGACTAATCCCATTTACTGGAATTTTACAGTTTTCATCAAGGCCACAGTTTCCATTTCAAGCTTTATAGTAAAAGCAAAACACCAACTGGCAAACTGACTTCTGTTGTTGTTGTAGTAAATTAATATAGATTACTATTACAGTAAATGGTACTTTTTGAAGATTGCTTCTTGAATTGAAAAGAAACTTGCATTTAAATATTTTATGAGGGGCAGTTTATCGTAATTATATTTACAGTACAGAAGGCTCCCTGTCCTTTGCCAAGCAATACCAGCCAGCATATTGTGTTATTTTGCAAATACACACACACTCCCTCTTTGTGTCTCAGTCTCCCTCTCTTTCTCTCTAATTTGGTGGTTTCAAGACTAGTGTTTTACATCTAGGCTGAAATAAGCTTCTTGTTACAGCCATGTGTCTCTCCTAGTTATCAGTGAACAATACATGCATCCCCTTGAATTCTGAATAATTTTTGTTTCATGTTCAGCAGGTCTTGAGGAAAAAAGAAAAACTCATAGTCACTGTCTTCAGCTGTTCTCTGTGAAAGCCTTTTCTTCTTTCAGTTTCTCTAATGTCTTTACTGCAGTGGTGTTTCTAGACTCTCAGCTATTCCAAGTCTTCAAAAAATGTTCTGAGCTTATTGTGACAAATCCGATTACTTTTTTTCTTTTGTTTTATTTTTTTGTTTTATTAAAAAAAATAATAATTAAATTCTAAGATAGCCTTCTGCTTTTGCATTCCAGCTCTATGCCCCTTTCATTTAAATCACTGTACTGGGCTCTCCTCACTATTCTCACATCATTCCTCCTACTTCTTCCTCTTCCCCTTTTTGCTCCTGTGAGTTCCGGTGACTGTTATGTCTCCTTCCATATTATGCTCTCCATAATACACCTTTTATACCCAACCTTGCCACCTCCTTGGCAGTGAGTCACTACAAGAGGGCACAGATTAAATACATATAGGAACAAATTCAGGGTTGACAACTCTTTACTGCAAATTCTATAGTATACCTGGTATTTCTGGAACCCCCATCTGCTGGGCATTTGTCACACCTGCTGTGTGAGACTGAAGTTAAATTGATTCTAAAGGGAAGGAAATCACAAGTCTGGAAATTTTAATGATTTTTGGACTACATACATAATCAACCCTAATTATATGAAATCTTCTTTTATTGCTCTGTGGAATTTTCTCTTTTGTTCTGGAAAGTGTGCCTCCCTGACTCCTTTTTGTGTTGTAAGTACAATTTATTCTGTACTGGTAAAATCCTCTTTCAGATGGAAACAGAAAAAGGAACTACCAAAGCATGAAGGATAATGGAAACCTTTGGAAATAAATGAATAATTGGCCCAATCAGCATTGTTAAGATCTCTGTTGTGAATTCAGCAGCCTCCTGACAACTGAAGTCCTCTCTCGCTGGCAGCAGTGATTTTCAGTTTCTTGAGACTGGATGCAGATTTTGGCAATGTGCCGGTTCCATGTTGGGACCAGACGGGTCAGTTGTGCAGCCTGCACTGCTCTGGAGATTGGAAATCTGGGATACCTCCACGGCAGGTACCTCTGGGCACAGCCTATCTGCATGGGTGGCAGATCAGGGTTTGCCACACCGTGGTCCTAGCTCACCCCGTCTCTCGGTGTGAGGTCTTGGTGGGGGGAACACTGGGCTGAGTCAGTGCTCAACAGCCCTGTGGGTTTGGGCAGAAGGTTCGGTCCCCTATGAGTGCAGCCAAGCTCACCTGCGTAACGCTTCCCCAGTTGTAATGGCTCTTTCCCATATGTACAATTTCTTCTCCCACATGGTCCTGTCACCAAACTAAAGGTCAGGTCCTCATCTGGTTTAAATCAGTATGGCTGTGCTGATTTCATGCTTACGTACACTAACTAATGAGCTGGAAATTTACAGCTAGCACTGTTATACGCCTTGATGGAGACTCATGGCACTGGGGTCATCAGCAGCAATGTGGGTAAGGATGTTGAGACATTTTGGAGTTCCTACTCGTGACGTCCGTTGCTGAGAATTTGGAAACTCACCCTTCTCTGTACTCTTTGTGGGGGCCTAGGGCTCTGCTTTTAGTTAGGTTTCATCTTTTTATAATAAACTGTCCTCCTACGCCATTCCTGCATAGGGTATTCTTCAGCGCAGCGCTGCTAACGAACTGAATGTGGCCGTCCCCAGACCCCAACCTTACTTGTGAAACTTGTATTTGCTTAAAAGGCAACCAACATCAAAGTCTTTTTTGTTTCTATGTCTAGTGAAACACAACAGAGCTGTTCTTGCGACAGTGTGCTGTGAGTGGCCTCAGAAACTACCCTTGGTGCCGATGTAACTCCTTTCTGAGTTAAACAGGGAGGGAGCAGAGGATGAAACTGGGAGTGTTGCCACGACAGTGGATTGTCAGCAGCTGAACTGCTGTCTAGAAATGGAAACTGTATTTTCACATCTTCTGCTACTCTCCTCTCCTGGATTTCTGAGTTGTTTTTTTTCCCTGTTTTACCTGTCTAACCGAGAAAGGAATCTCTGCACTTCAACTATTCTCCCTTAAAAGCTCTGAGTATTAGCACAAGTGCCCCTCTCAATATACAGCAATATTTTCTGAGAGGATTTGAAACAGAATAATTTTTTTTTCAGCAAACATTATTTATTCTGGTTTTATTTGTATTTACCTCTGTGAGATGCTAAGAGGAGTGTGATACTACTGCCACCCTACCTTTGAGTACCCTTTTATGGAAAGAAACAAATACAACTCGATTTATGACTTAGTGATAGATAATTTTTCAATTTTTCTAAAAGAGTTCTTCTGCCAGAGGATGACAATAAAACTGTGCAGGTGTTTTAACATCAGAAGTCTTCCAGAAAAGAGTACTCCAGTGCTGATCCATGCTGATTCATGCTTGTCCCACACGTGTACTATTCCTCTATAGAGCAACTTTCCCTCTCCTCCTAGATTTTCCAGAAGGTGTCACTGTAAGGCAGTGATGGTCAAAAAGTCTGTAGATTTAAAAATAGAGGAGTGAAAAGGACTTCATGGTTCTTATTTTCTTGCAATGCTTCTTTAACTCCTAATAAATCAACATCAACAGTTTAAAACATTAGAATAGGAACAAGAAATGGGAGCATCAAAGTTTCTTCATAATTTGAATTTACAGTCTGTCTGAGAACATGTTATCCCTAAGAAAATTCAGCTGCTCAGGCCACCAGTTTAATAGCTGAGAGTATGCAATTACCAAAATGACTGAGCAGTTTTAAAGCCCACTCTTTTAATGCTGATATTCTGTGTGTGCACAGAGGAGCCCATCTGAGAAGCACATGTGCGCACCAGTGTGATTTCCTAATGAAAAGCTGCAAACAAAAGCATGTATTTTTTTTTCCAGGTATTCAGTGAGATGTGGTTTGTTTGCAGACTTCAGCTTCCACTGGGCTGTGCTTCAACACAAGACACCGGAGGCTGTTACTAAACGAGTGGGCGACACAGATTTGGGAAAAGCTGCTGATGTGGGTAGGGTCCGGAATGTAGTGCTGCACGGGTGGGTGTGCATGAGGGCTCCACCATCCCAAGGGGATATATGTATTCAAATGAAATGCAAAGACACCCAGGAACAGTAAACCAGAAGTAGAGCAACAAGAGAAGAGAAGAAAACGCGAGTTATGGCAGTTACTAATGAGCTGCTGATATAATCTGTCATCAAAAAATCTAAGTATGGCCTGGAAGAAAACAGGAGGGTTGTTTCCAGTGGAGCCAGAAGAGCTTTAGTACGCCTGACCCAAGGCTGGCTGAGCGCTGAACACTCACCTGAAGGTTGCACCCAGCTCTGATCCTTTCTCTTGGGAGGTGGTGAGCGTGGGCTAGAAGTGGAAAAGCACTAGCACGCTTGGGTAAGCCAACTGTAGCATGCCAGAAACATGACTAAGGTGGAGGAAAGAGGCAGCACAGAACTAGCAGGGGCAAAGTGGCCATTTTAGCTGTCAAGCAGAGAGATGGAGTTCTGGGACAGAACCCTCTCTATTTACTGTAAAACTAAGTGCAGACTATATCATGTCCTTCATTCTAAGACTGGAGTTAATAGTTCAGGATGGCCCGTGGCCTTCTTGCGCCCCCATGAGATAATTATATATAAATGCTAGATCATTTGTTACTCTCCCACCTGCACTCTGCATGGGATGGGTGCAGCCACAGAAGGGATGTTATGTGAGATATCATCTCTCTTGATACCTCAAGCATAAACCACCATGTAATGTTCTTGGGGATGGAGAAGCGGAGATCAGCCTTTCTACTGCATGCCCTGTGCAGGCGTTGGTGCAGTGATGGTTTACCAGCCAGGGGAAAAGGTTTTGGGGCTTTTACCAGTCTGGCAGATTTCTCCAGATGCTTATTTTGACATTGAATCTCTAAGATAGGAATGTCTCTTTGCTGTGGTTATGGCAGTCTTCCTAGGAGAACTGTCTTGTTAGAACCTACTCTAGCAGGAGCAGTTTTGGGACAGACGTGAGTGAGTTAGTTCATGGGGCTTCTTTGAGGCCGGTGGGGAGAGGGATCCCCATGAAAAGTGCAATGTCCACGGTAGCCCTGGTTACATTTTGTGCAGACTTGGTTTGTGGGGCCTTTGGAGTGAAAAGCTGACGCGAAAGAAGGGCACAAAGCCATAATTCTTCTGCAATTTCTGCTGCCCCAGGACAGCCATCAAAGCAGAGAGAAAAAGGAAGAGCAGGAGGGAGCAGGCAGGAGGGAGGGGGCAAAGTGAGCATCAGAGGTATGTCCCTGAAGGACCCTAACCAGGCCAGACTTTCAAGTACTCATTTTTACAGCACGTTCTTAGCAACAAATTTTCTATTTAACCAATGTGTTGACAAATCAATCCTGATCTGAATTTGTATATTGCTTTGATTCTTCAGGCAAGTCTTGGATATGTAGCCAGATTCTTAATATAGAAGCAACTGGAAGTAGGTCATTTCCGCCCTTCAAATACCATTAAAAAGCTCCACTATACTATGGAAGAAAGGGAGTTTTCCCTGTCTTTTCATCTTTTTAGGTTTCTGCTGCGCAAAGGACTCTATGAAAATTAATTGGCATCAAATAAAAATTGTTATTTCCTTTTTCTTTCGATTTTACTCTTCATCAGGACAGTTTTAATGAAATCCATCTATTTAGTCTGTGGGATTCTAGTAATGTACCTTCTCATTATACCATAAATAACGGCAAAGTAAGAATCTTACGACTATTACTTTTAAATCAAAGTTATGGGTTTTCTAATGGATTCCATAATACAGATTTCAAAGTTTACAGTAGTTTAACCATAGACAAACATTGTCTCCTTCCCGCCTTTGTAATTCAGCTGCTCTTTATTTTCTTCTGCAGCTTCATATGGTTTAAACATCTGGGCCTTCGGAGCCATTCCATGCCTGCTCGCCTTATTAGAGGGCTTGCTGCTGGAGCCTCCAACTGAATGCCAGAGTCCTTCCCTTTGTGTTCCTCAGTGACGTACACAAGAACTTTGAGGTGGTGTAAGAACAGAGGGATTCGTGGCTAATAAATACTTCATCTAAATGGGTGAGTGTTTGAGCTGGGCTGTTAGCTTAATTCTAACCATAAGGAGCAATAACCGCAGCATATTTTGGGTGGGAGAAGACATCAATCACTGTCACTTTTCAGCAGAGGAAAACGAGCAGAGGGGGAAGAAGCTGGGATAGATTTTAGCTTTTGGAAACTGGGATGTAAGCTTTTTATCCAGCCTAATTCTCTTCTGGGTTGTTGGTGTTCCTAAGTGTCATCTTATGCATTTTATTGGTTACTAGGTAAAACAGGATGATTAATGTGTGTATTTTGACCAAGGCCAGCTACAGATATGTTACTTAAATGTGTTAGAACATAGGAAGACCCTCACCCATATGGGTCCCTGGGTGCGCAGGGAGGTTTTCTGCAGTAACTTGACGTATGAGAATTGACATACGTCTGTGGTGCTCTGAAATTTATTTCAAATTATACAGCTTAGGGAAATGTGACTCCTGTCACAAGTGAATGTGTTGCCATCCTGTAATTTCAGAGTTTTCTTTCTCATGGCCATTTTAAGCTTCATTTACACCACCATTAGTAGGCAATGAGAAGATTTTCTTTTAAATCATTGTGGTAGTTTTATCAGGGGAAGTGATTCTTTGACAGAACCCTTTCTAATATGGAAATGATTTGCTCCCTTCAGTAAGTTTTACATTCACCGTTTTACTCATTGAGGGTGAGCTCCTGGCCCTGCAGATGCCATGAGAAGTTTTGCCCTTGACTCCAGAAATTCAAGACATCTCCTTCAGTCTTCAATGCAGTCTGTCTCCCTATAACCTTCATTTCCCTGACAATCTCCTCAGCATTCCTATCATTATTAAAAAAACCTCATTGACACTGTCCCTTCCTATTTGGTTTTTGGACACTGTGTGCACCCAGGGAAATCTCATTTTCATCAGCAGCATCGTTGCTGTCACTGGCATGAGGAAAGCGGCAGCTCTGACACTGCATCGCTGTCTGTGCCCATTACCAGAGGAGGACAGAGATCTCCTGTATGTCTTATTCATTTAGAGGAGAGGCTTTTTCAATTGCAAAGCTTCAGTCTCTTAACTGTTATTCGCTAGAGATGTTTTTTTCTCACAGACATATTCTGCCACTCTGAAGCAGCTGAGATTTTGTAAATAAAATGCATTTTCCTCTTTATTATGGAAAACTGCTGCCATTCAGATGAGTTGCGACTTCTCTTAAATCTCACCCATGACTGACTGGTTTGAGAGCCAGCTGGCTCATATAACAATACATAAATGAGAAAGTAATGAGAAGGGCATTTGCTCTATATTTTCTTCTAATCATTATTACTCTATCCATGTCAGCTTCGGTTTTAGACCAGATTAAATTTTGAATAGAAGGAAAGCTGACACAATCCATCAGGATCTCCTAATTAAACTCTCTCAATCTGTTCTATTCCCCCCACCCTCCCCTTCTGTTATAACGTTTCAGGTCTTAGTGGCCTGCTGAGGTTGGAAGTGTTCTGCTTGTACATTTTGTAAAAGCATGGTTGACATCTTTGTGCCAAACTGGTCAGAAACAGTTTTGCCATTCACTTCAGTGCAGCTAAGAACTGTTTTTTCTGCATTAGCAGAAAAATTGTAATACTTTTTGATAGAGTTTTTTATTTACAAAAGAAAAAAAAAAAAAAAAGAAAAAAGAACTTACAGCTTTTAAAGGCAATAAAAATAAATAGTTTCATAATGCATCTTTTTCCCAAGAAAAGCATTTTCTAAAGAGAACTTTTTAATTTAAAAATCTTGGGGTTTTTTAAATTTGAATTTCAGGCCAACTGTTAAAAATATGATTGATTGAATGGTCTACTTATACTTTGTTGCTCTCTTTAGTTTTCTCCCGCACTACCATTTTTTTGAATCTTGCTTCCATTTTCAGTTTATTTTGTCTTCTTATTACGATCCATTTTTATTTACTTATCTCTGTCCATCTGTATGCATATATATTTGTTTTTCTTTTGCTCTTTGTATCTCCATCATTGGAGTTCTCCATTCCCTTCCCTCACCTGCCATCTGTCTTGTCCTTAATCATAGTGCTGTTCTGTTACTGAGGAGGTGACTGTAACCTTAAAATATACTTAAAAGCCAACTTTTACTCTTCTTTTATGAATAACTGAGATTCTTAGTACCACCATGTAGCATTAAGGAAGGAAGGTAACCAATCAGGGAGCTAGGGACACACAGTAATACCTATAAAATGGAAATAGACAGCATAGAGACGAACTCCTGAGCTGTTGCTAATAAAGTAGTGTTGGAGGAAGAGAAGACCCTTGACCATTGCACTTAGCCTCAGTAGTAGAGAGACTAAGCTGGAGCTCCAGTGGATGAGTGGCATGTGGAAATCTAGCAGATGCCTGGGAGAATATTGCATGGTTCCACTGGGTCTTTCTTAAGAGAACTGTTTATGCAGAACCAGTAATTTGCTTTGACAACTGCAAAGCTTTAGATAGATGCATGGCAAGCAAGATTTGCAACGGTAAGTTGCAATTTCAGTACACGTGCAGAAGATGGAGAGCTAGAAATCTGGTCCAGCTCCTGGGAGCATGCAACAGCTCCCAGTGATGACTGGAAAAAAAGCATTCTCAGTCACTTGACATGGTGACTGGGTGTGTACCTGAAGCTCCTCTGGTTTGACTAAACTCCTGACAGTAGCCTGCTTCTGCTTAATGAGGTTTGGGGTCAAGAAATTAGACGTCTCCTTGCCTTAGTTGTTTGAAGGTTTTATTTCTGGAAATGTGATTTCTAGGATTCCTAACACACAGTAATGGCATAGAATTCATCTTCACGTGCTGGTTGTGTGTTTCTGTTTGAGAAAGGGTGCTTGAGCATTGTGAATAATGGCCAGAAGTCAGAGGACTTCTTTAGAAAGTGGCAGATCTCAATCCTAAGAACTTTTCAACAGTTTTAACAGCATTGGACACGTGAAACAGACAATCTGAACTTGGAAGGATTCTCTAGTGATCCTCTAAAGTATCCTGATACAGGCTACCCTCTTCTATCAGTGGTGTTTTGCTTTAAGTTATCTAAATATTTTTTTTAAGCACTGAGAAAAGTAGTTTCCAGCCTAAAAATTAGATCTGTCACTTTGGGAGATGAGAAAGCTGATTTCTTTTTTTTCTCTCCAATACAGTTTGGTTGTTCATTTATTAAGGAACTGGGTGATGTAGATTTAAACTCCTTATTAAATGGAACTGAAGTCCCTGTAGGTGTGGGCATTATTTTACTTGTTGAAATACTAGGGGAAAGTGTTAATCATTCTTCCTAAACTAGGTTTTGTTTCTGAGCATCTTACTACAGACACGTCAAAGGAAGTTCTCTCTCAATACTCAATAAAACTTTCCTTTCACTCTGTGATACCTTCTCTTAAAAAACATATTTACCTTTCAGTCAAGCCAGCATTTTTATTTCTAAACACTGCACTGTTTTGTCTCCTACAAATCAGTCATCAAACTGAGAAAAAGCCATTATT